>VXAK01015038.1:51096-119876 GCA_013399435.1 Arenaria interpres
TGTGAATGCCACGCCGTGGCTCGTCTGGGGGTCTGTGATGGGCTGGCTGAGAGGCCTGGTGGTAGCCGAGAGTGCCGCCGCTCCATTTGCTTGCAGGTGGAGAGTAAAGGCAGAGAGGTGCTAAAGGCCAGGTGAAAATTAACAAACGTCAATACCTGTGGTAGGATGAGGGAAACCTTGTCCAAAACCTATGAGTCTGACAACTCCAGCTTCTATTTGGCATAACCAGGCCATGCTTAAACTTTCTAAGTGCCCCAAGTTTTAGTGAAGGTGATCCTAATGTAAGTACTAGCTTTGGGGTATGCTCAGAAAAGCCTTTAGTCTCAACCACATGAAATAGTTTTGACAAGTTTACTTAAACTACAGTCCAGGAATTAGGCTTTTCTTTGCCTGTTTCTTCAGGGATCTTCATGTGGTAAGGATTGTCAGGGCATCGAATTACCGCAGGAGGGCTCACAGAACATTAAAATATTGTTACTGGCCATTATGGCATATCACCTCAAGGCCATGAATTACAGTTGCATCCATCTCATTTTGCAGCTTCACTGGGAAAGCAGTTGTATCCAGCTCCACAAAGGATTGGACACTACACAAAATGCTCTTGTGGAGAAGAGATGGAAATTGTTTTTTATTCAAGGTCTGAGTGATCAATGTGCTAATCTAGGATGTGGGAGATTTGGGTTCAGTTGCCCCCTCTGTTTAGGGGGATTCTCTTTCTGCAGAGGCTGGCCAAACCACCAGGCTACAGACTTTCCTGTAGTCCAGGAGGCATTTGTACTGGTAGGTTGGCTATTCTATGGCACAGTTACTTAAAACAAAGGAGCAGAGCTTTTTCGGCCATGGACAATTCCTCCCTTATCCTTGCAGGGTGTTGTAGTCACAAAGGTCATGTTTATTGCAGTAAGTAAAACAGGTAAAGGCTTTTTTGGCCTCAGAGATGTGTGGCATATTATGGCTGTCAGCCACATCCCAGAGCACTCTTCCCCCACAGAAGATGCCTGTCTGCTTCCAAGCTGCCTGTTGGAGACAGCCTCTGGCACATACTGTCTCCCAGCTCCTCCTATAAAAGAGGGCTAGCTGGGCTGGACCAGAGATGTGCCAGGTATGCTGGCCATAAAACAGTATAGATGATAGCAGACTAGTGGCATTGGCACCTGTGTCCAAGCAACAGTTCATGGCTGTGAATCATCAGTGGAGAAAGGTGCCTGTAGGAAAGATTTTAGAAATGTAAGGTTAGGAAGAAGTGCAGTCCAAAAGAAATGGCTCCCTACCAAAACAGCTGGATATGAGCACCCAACATCCATAATATGCAAGTTTCATGGGGAATTACTTCAAACTACAGCTAGCCTGATCCCGTGAATTGAACACACATTAGCTACAGAAGCACATTAGGGTCATTCTTGGAGTGCATCTTCTGGCTTAGTTTCATCTGAAGGAGAACCAGTGGTGGACTAGGACTGTTTTATGAAGCAAACCAAAGCTCAGTAGTTAGTTGGAGATGATTGTGGGAATCACTTCAAAAGTATGCTTTGGATTCAAACTGAAAATCTAAAGGAGGCACAACATAAGACTAGATGGGGCTGTGGTCTCGAGCACAGCCCTGGTGGCTTCAGGTAGTCCCCTGCTCATCATCCTGTTGGTTGGATTCAAGCTGAAGGGTCTTAGTTCTACTCATTTACAGAGGAAGATGAAGAGGGTGGGAGTTCTTTTAGTGTTTAAACAGTGAGCTAGTCACATAGAAACCATTTCTAGTCTGTGGAGAGAGAGAAGCACTTTCAAGGTGAGATTCATCTCATCCAAAGAAGTAATAAAACAGATAAATGAATCATAATGTAGAAAAGCCTGTTTCTCTCTGTTGACTTTAAAAGATGTCTAGACAAATGTGTCAGGAGAACTGAATCCCACTCTTGCTATATAAGTTAGAGCTCTGAAGTAATATCTGTGAACAGACACTCCTCTAAGTTAAGTACCACGGCGTTTACGTTCATTGTTGGAAACAAACGCTGTGTGATTATTCATCACATTCAACTTCTGCACAATCTCCCCCTGAGAATTCCTCCTTCTTGCCTAAGTACCACATCGGGGATTACAATGAGAAAGATGAAAGCAGTGCTGCAGAAGCATTCTTTGTATACATCAGTGGGTTTTGAGAAGGCGGCTAGATGCAGTGCTAAATCGTTTGTATAGAATCACCAAAACTTTATTTTAAACCAAACTTTAGTTTTCCCTTGGTTGTGTATGTGGATGTTCGTTTCACTAGCCCAAAGGAGCACAAGGCAGTAATGAATCTTGCCCTGGAATTATCTCAAGCCAGCATGAGCAAGCTACAGAACACGGGCCATTTAATTCAGACTTTTTCTCCTCCAGTAAATTACAGATATTCTGAATGCTTTTCTTAATGTGTCAACAGTAAATAATTCAGTGGGAGTATTTGTTGGGAAAAAAAAATTCATCAGTAAAGTGTTCACAGGCCTGCTCGATTTGAAGGGAGAGGGGAAAAACATACAGTCCAAGCCCTGTTTGCATATCTGATAAAACTTCAGAACTCTTGGCTTATTTTATCTTTGAATAGAAAAATCCAAGTCTTCTGAACAATTGAATTGTACAAAATGTTCAGGAGATACAAAATGAGATATGTCAGAGGTATAAATTTATAAATAGGAATCATCTGGAGAAAAACTATGGGTCATATCAATCTAGAGCTCTGTGGATTGAAGAGGTTTTGCAGAAGAAGATTATAGATGGAAATCAAGGTGGTTTTGTACTACTGCAGCTCTTTTCCCTGAGTTCAGCAGTTAGCCAAGAATCGGTTATGGCCAACTGCAGAATCTCAGGATGGTTGGAGCATTCCCACAGCACAGCCTGCCTTCTTTTGACATACCTGTGCCTCATCTGATCCCTTGGTGCACGTCCCTGCTCTGATAGCTCTGGGTGGGAACACAATGGTTCTGTTTGATTGCCTTTCTACTGTCTAGAGAAACTTCTTATCTGAGAGTTCCCCTGTAAACCAGAATCAGAGCACAGTGGAAGTAAAAAGTGATCTGTCACTTTTACCAAAAGAACCTGGAGCTTGGGTGTAGAGAGTACTATTAGTCCTTTCAGTTGCACATATAATCCTTAGGAAGGGTTGCAGGATTAAGTTCTGAATGAGAACGCTCGGAAAGATGACTAGTTGCATAACATAGTTCCTTAGATCTCCCAGAAGTTTATATGCACTGGTGCAATTTCGAACAAATCTCTTTCCAGTGCTGACATGAGTGTAGCTACACTGAAGTTAAGAAACATTGGGAGCCATTGGCTGCTATTGACACTTTGGTTTACATCATATGTACCCTGCACTGAATAAGAAGCTGTTCAGTTCCTTATGGTTCATTTCCTATTGTGTTATCCTTTTTAATGCCGCAAGAGCACAGAGTTAATAAACCAATAGAGACATTTCCCTCTCAGTCACAAGTAGTCTTTTACTACTTAGCAGCAATTGTCATCTACTGACATAAGAAGCTGCATGACTGTCACTTTCATAAGTTAGATCCAGCAGGTGAAATTTAAAACATTTTTAAAAAGAGAAAATTCTTTTCATTTTCCTGTAGCTAAAGATGATGGTGCACAGAAAGAGTAGGAACCAAACAACATATGGTTAGTAAAACTACATTTTTAAAGGCCTGTTCTGTGACTTGTGCAAGCAACTGTAGATAAGCAATTAGAACTGTAGAAGTGTGCATTAATTTGGCTTGTGAAATTTAATAAATAAGCTGCTGCTTTTGTTTGTACTCCTAACACTGTTGGAAGTGTGAGGCTAGGTCTTGAGGAAGACAGGGCAGATTACTCCATCATATGTAAAGAAGGAGGAATAAATTTCTTGCAGGATTAACTTTAACCTAGTGCACGCAAAGTTTTGTGGCACCTTATTTTTGATAGTGTGTTCACATCATTACTGGCATGAATGTAAAAACTATGACAAACAAAAGCCCATGAACAATAGGAAGAGACTTAACATTTTAAGGCTGGCTTTCCTTTTACTTTGGATTTTCTTGATCAGCATCTATACAAATCAGCCACGAGTTTGGAATCTGACTCCCGGTTCTCTGCCTTTATTCATCTTATTTTATCTAGTGACATTCTTGCTGTGTTGTCTGGTTTGCGTGTTCTGATCCCTGAGAACACAGTTCATTTAGCAGAGAAGGAAGATACCTTTACACCCACACTGCCCCACCTATTCCAGTTTGTTAGCAGTAAAACATCCTAGACACTGAATGTTACAAGAAGATGAGGAAACACACTCAAGTTAACTGTCTGACTTATTGAAGCTGAGCCAGAGAATCACAGAATGAAAAGCAGGGGGAGCTTGAGGAGCACAAGAGAATCTTCCTCATCTGGTGTCTGGTGTAAAGCACTGAGTCCACACAGCACAGAACTGCAGTTTCTGTGCTCACCAGAAGCTGGGACGTTGTTGTTTCAGACAGTTTATCCTGGGAAATTAGCTATAAACTCTAACATATTTCTCTTGATCATTGTAAACTGCGTATTTTCAAAGACTTCTTGCTTGGCATGTCCCAGACGGGAGGACCACCTCCTGGCACATTTCATGTGAATACTCCAAAGCTTGGGGGTGCTAGAGCAGCTCAAAGAAAATGTCACTGCTTTTTTTACGTGGTTAGTTACTTTCTTTTCAGAAACAGTTTAATTGTTGACTGACCTTTTCCAAAAGCTTTGAGCAGGCACCAAACTTGGACAACTGCAGATTGTATGGTTAGAGCTGGCAAAGTTATAAGGAACCTAAGATGTGGCCTAACAACCATTAATGTTTTTTGTTATTTTTCCCCCTACCTGCCATATATGGAAGTAATAAATGAGACAGAGCAGCCCCTAGGCTGCTGCGTTTTCCTGACTGAATCCCAGCAGCAGGGGTTGCCACTGTACTACTGTTGTTGCCTGCCCAGCCTATGATTCGGTGGTGTGGGTGGTCTGAGCCAGCGGTGCGTGCACCTTGTGGAAACTCAGGCTGTGCTGGTCAGATGCCTTCCCTCGATGTGCTAGGCCTCTTCCTGTTAAAATCAGGGACCTGCCTGGAGTGTGCCACAGCTTCCAGCTGATGCAAATGGATTTCTTCTCCATGGAAATGGAGAGTCCAGGAAGGAGACACGACCTGGACAAAATTGGGCTGGTGTCCTGATACAGAGTTGGCTGGGTAGTAAACTCTGAGCACCCAGGTCCTGCAGATACGTATTTATGCCTCAGTTGCCTTTGTAGGGCCTGTTCCTATCCATGTAAATTAGAGAGAGTTTGAGTTCTGAGCTCTTACGATGGTTAGCAAGTTCTGAACCAGGAAATGTGATGAATACTTTAAGTTTGTGGCTTACCAAGCATCTAGGAATTGTTTTATGTAACTGGAAGACATGGAAAGTTTTCTTTCCTCACTAACAAGCATGCACCTGCCTAGCTGGTTGTGCTGGTTCATTTTGCCTGTTTGCTCTGCACTGAGGCAGCAGTCCCACTTTGTCTTCTCTGAGCCGCTCCAGTATCCAAATTACCTCCTGAAGGCTCTCCATATCTAAGGTCACTCCACAGGTGGAGTCTGAACTGCAGCAATCCTCAGACGCTAGAAAACTGTAGACAGCCTGCGATAAACCAAGGAAGCCCAAGCCCTTACTCACAGAAAGACAGAGTAGGCGGCTTGGGGTGGTTCAGTGTGAGGTATCTTGAACTCTCAGAACTGTGATTGCACAGCAGTATTAGTGTTCTGCCTGTTAGTACTTTACAGCAAGTCAACTCTAAATTGGGCCCTTGAGACAAAGGCAGCTGACAGTATCCTGGGCTGCATGAGGAGCGTTGCCAGCAGGTGGAGGGAGGTGATCCTTCCCCTCCACACTAGTGAGGTCATGCCTGGAGGCATTGTAAGTGAGACATAGACATACTGGGTGGAGAGTGTCCAGCGAAAGGCCACAGAGATGGTTAGAAGAAATTGGAGCACCTCTCCTATGAAGAAAGGCTGAGAGAACTGGAACTGTTCAGCCTGGAGAGGAGAAGGCTCAGAGAGGGTTCTCATCGGTATCTGAAGGGAGGGTGTAAAGAAGATGGAGCCAGGTGCTTTTCAGTGGCGCCCAGTGACAGAACCAGAGGCAATGGGCACAAACTGAAACACAGGAGGTTCCATCTGAATATCAGGAAACACTTTCTCACTGTGAGGGTGACCAAGCACTGGCACAGATTTCCCAGAGAGGTTGTGGAGTCTGTGTCCTTTTAGACAGGTATTCAAAAGCTGTCTGGATTTGTTATTAGATTATGTAAGGAAGTTTATTGTGGTCAAGCAATCAGGTGAATTGTTGCATGATTATGGTTATAGGCTTACTTGTAAATAATTTAATGTGTGTAATTTAAATAGGGCAGAGATGGCAGTAAAGATTGTGCAATGTAGAAGCAGGAAAAACAGTCTTCTTTGACTTGGTCTGCTAGAAGTTGATATCCTTGATTATACCTCAGATTGTTTCTTGGTGTATTTTGTTATCCTCACAGTTTGTTTTAATTTTGGCTCATTTACTATTTGGCACTGATCTAGTAACAGGACACCACATGTTGCTGTGTTGTGCCTTCTAAAAGCCTGGCTGGAGAATCACTATTTGCCAATTTCTAACTTTCACTTCTGCCAATATAATAAGCAGAGGATAGACCCTTATGAAAGTGTCATGCAGAATGAGAATCAGTTGTGTCTGGCAGTTACAATAAGAATCTGAGTAACATGCCATCTGGGCAATAAAAGGCACCCAGACCCTTGTGTTACCTTTATACAAAAATCTGAAAAATGCAATTAGATTTCTGTCTTTACAGCTGAAGATCTACAGTCCAACATCTGAGGTGCCAGCAGGAACTGGAGGAGAGACACAAGGAGAGCTGGTCACGGGCTGAGCAGAGAGCAGTGGCTGCTACATCTGCAAGGGGTAAATACGAGGAAGGAAAGGTGTGTGATGTGGGGCAGAGTGTCTGTGTACTGAACATATGATTAGATATGTTTGTGGATTCAAACAGAATGTTTGAAGTACCTGGTATGAAATGCTTAGTACAGGGTTACCAGGTGATGTGATGTAGCCAACAGGATTGTTTTCTGAACTGTAAGTTAACACTGAGCACTATGGCTTTTTTTTATGTATATGTCTGTGTTTTTCATATATTAATCAGCATAGCATCTGTTTAACATGTGCTTAATCTCTGTTTGCTACATGCCTTCTCCCCACTCCCGTAAATTCATCGTAAATTCATCCTAAATTCCTTGGGATTACTTGAAAGACTCATCTTGACTTCAGAAAGGTTGGATATGGCCTTTTCTTAGATTTCAAAGGCATGCTATACTAGCCATTGGCTACCATTTTGTGTTAGATTTAATCAGTACCATTTGAGAGGAGACCCTGGGGACATGTATTTTTTCATATTGTTTCTTCAGAGTTTGCTGTTGTCCTAAGTATATGCTTGACCAGACAATAGAAGTTTAGCAAGAGAAAGAATGGTTCAATATTTTACCCAGCACTTGGGAGACCTACATTCACTTCTCAGATCTGCCAGAAACTCCCCAGGTAGTTTTGAGCAAGTTATTCAGTCACTTTTTCCCTTAGTCCCTGCTTTGTGAAATGGTAATTATAGCACGCTATTAGGTCACAATTCCCTGGTTTGTAAGAAGGCTAGTGTGTTCAGGACCATGAATTTCTTGAACACTACAATACTGTGAGCTACTTGCTTAAAATAGACCACAAGGGACTAAAATGAAGGAAGTGTACATCACCAACCCTGCAAGACCTTGTCATTAGCAGCAGTGCTTCATGGCACAGCCCGTACATGTGCTTTGGTGCACAAAGCAAGCTGTACCAGTGATGAAGCATTTCTGACTTCACAGTCTGTGGGGCTGACATACTCCTGGCATGACCTTAAACAGCATGGGCCACACACTGATTTTATGAGTGTGCTATTGAAACGCAATTCTTTTCTTTTACTTCTGTTCTTTTACTTCCGGCAGTATTCTTTTCGGAATACTTTGTCATTTTTCTTACTTATGTTATAAGCAGCTTTGGTTGTTCTTCTATTTCAGCATTTCCCTTCTATGTGCTTGCAAGCCTGATATACAAGTAGCGGTAACAGAGGGGCCGTAGTAGAGTTTACCTCTGTTTTGCCAAGATGCTCTGACTATCGTACAGGAGGTAGAAATCTCTATGTTCAGTACTTTAAGCATTTGATTGCTTTCTGGTTGCTTCCTTTCTGGGGCTGCTGAGCCTTTAAGGAATTGGGAACCACCAACTCTTGCGGAGGCCCTTCTAACTGACACTGACATCCTATGCTCCCTGCAACCGTGCTGCAGAGCCCTAGGTAAGGTTCACTGCTCGATTCCTCTCACTAAGCCCCAAGGACTTGTAGCAAAGGAAGGAACAGGAGGAGGAAGCATGTGAACCAAAAATTGCATCTCTGGAGTAGTAGCTTTAAAGTCACATTGTCGCCTGTAAGCAGATTTCTTCCCCTGTAAAACGAGGTTGCCAACAGCCATCCCCAGAGGCTTGGCTTAGCTTGAACCGCTGAGCAGAGCCAGGGAGGCCCTTCCTGCTAAGCCTTGCCTTGGGTCACAGTGGTGGGATCTGTGGCTTGCCTCCATCATCTCCCTATCAGCTGTGTTCTCCCTCACAGTGAGCTTATAAGCCTGGTCCAAAACCAAGACAGCTCAACAGCACACTGAGACTTGGCATGTGCTCAGGGAAGAGAAACGACATGACCTCTTCTTGGGGGTATTCTAGCAACATTTTCTTTAAGTTGTATCTCCTCCATGGTTGGAGACTGAGGCTTGCTTCTTGGGAGTACTTCAATCTAAGCTGTGTTTTGGATATATGGCATTTACCATTCTCTTGAAGATTCACATACATTTGTTGAAGTTAGGAGATTGTTATCATTAACTAGAGCTAAAATCAAAATTTATGACTTTTATTAAAAGGATTAGAATAAGATCAAGATGATTCTGGCAGAATTAGAAGACAACTGTAGCTGAAGTGCAGACCTACATAAAGAAAAAGAACAAGCTGAGAACATTTTCAATTGGTGTCAGTGATAGCAGAGAAGAAACCTTGCCTGCTTTAAGCCATATGCCAAGTCCTGTAACTTAGAAGTTTTACATATTGGCAAGCAGACAGAACTCATACACTTTTAAGCCTTAGCAAATGTCTACTTACAGCTTTGTAGAAACTCAAAAATGTCTAACTGTAATAACAAGTGGAATATGGATTCAAATGGACTAAAATTAAATTTCTAAAACTAGAACGAGCACTTAAACTGGTGCCTACCCAGGAAAAATCTAGTTTCTCTTAGGAAAACATGCTGAATTTCTGCATTATATAGCAAAGCAGCATGCATTTTTAAAAATGCACAGGCAATTCAACATATATGAGAATGTGTTTCTGGTGCATTTAATATAAATCCCGTCAGTCCCATTGAATTAATTTAATTGTTTGCTGTTATCAAGTGAGTCGCTGACTGACCTCTGGTCTTGCTGTGTTGACTTGGTATGAAACCATGCCTTTGCCTTGCTATAAGACTGAACTGGATACGGAAACATATGGACAGGCGCAGAGTGGCTGTTCAGTCACCAGCCAGCTGTCTGACTACATATGTCTGCTGTAGTTTAGTTAATGCACATAGCTAATAGATAGCTTCTGGTTGCATTAACAACTGAATGAGAACTGATCTGCATGCAGGATAGAGTATGAACTGGAACCGGTTCATTACTCTGGTATTAAAAGACTATGATTGGAAGCCTTTGTGAAAAAGATCTGATTTAAACATCACATTCTGACTCGAACACTGAAAAAGACAAATGTTTTCATGTGGAACTAACTGAACTGCCACAAAGGCAATCAGCACAATTAGCATCAACAAAGCCACAGTAACTAAACTTGCTGTTGTTGCTTGAGAACAAAGTGTCTTGTTGGAACTAGTGTTAGAAGTAGCAGGTTGCTTTCAGTGTTGACCTGCTGCCTGTTGAGGAGGGATGGAAGTACCCACACTGCTGTCACACACCATAGGCGTTAGGGAAACTCCATGAGAAGGCTGAGAAAGATGCTACTTCATTTCCAGGCATGGGAGGGAGATTGTTCAGCCATTTGGTGGAGATCAGGTATATTCAGCCTGCTGGGAAGGACTCGGTGTTTGGAGAATTGGCCAGCAAATTTTAAAAAGTTTCTAAAGAGCATACAAGTCATCTACGTTATGAAATTGGAACATATTTTACTATATTTCAGTGGGGATTGGCACCAGGACGAAACATTGCCAAGTGAAAACTGCCAGCTGTAAAACATGGAGGTCCTTTCTCTATTTAACAAACTAGTTTTAGAATTTTCTGTGAGGGAAAAGACATTCATTTTCCCTCCACCTCATCCTCAGAAAGGCTGGTGTCTTTCTCAAAATGAATTTTTGAATTATTTTATTTTAAATTACCATATTTTGACTAAAATATTTTGGTTTTCCTAAAACTGGAGGGAAATATATTGTTTTTCCCATGAGTGATGACCCCAAAAAGTGCTGAACATTTCACCTGTTCTTTTAATCAGTCTTAGGCAGATACCAAGAAGGAAAAATATAGGAAGGAAGAGAATAGGAAAGTGTCGGCAACATTAAGCAGAGGCTTTATTTTTGGCACTGACTTATAATGGCTTTGGAATATTGGGAACAAGCTGGGTCTATTTATCCCCTTTTCCAATATGCTTATTTTATTTTACTTAGGCAAATTAGTTTTCTTCATCCATGTTATAACATGAACATTTGAATGGAGAAGAGATACTGCTGAAACATAGGCAACTAAAAAGGAACACAGTAGTAACTGCGGATTGTTCTTTCCTGTAGGGAAAAAAAAAAAAAAGACTTTTACTGATATTGCTGATATTGTCCCTTTTTTTTCCAATTTGACCCATATTTTTTCTCAAAATGATTGGAAAGAACTTTGCCACTTCCTTAGGAGTTGAAAGCAAAATATGTAAAAATGTCATGCTGATGTATATCCCAGCATAAGCAACTGCTGCTGCAATTACTCCTGCTTCTGCCATCCCACAAGGAGTGGCCTGCCTAATCACATTGTTCTGGCACAGCCTGGGCTTGAATGTCCCACTTTTCTTGAACATTATTGGTATATGCCGAAGAGCTCATGGAGGAACTTACAGAGGATCAGATTCTATCATAACAACTTGTTGAGGGGTCTTTCCATGGAGACATGCCTCCCCATTGACTTCTTCCCAGCAGTCACAGAATGATAAAATATATCAAGAGTGGTAAACAATATGTGGGAAAAACCACTCCTGAAACGCACCAGGTGGTGTGACAAAAGCAGTGAACTGCATTAAGTTTGTACAAAAAAAAATAATGATAATGTCATCTAATTGTCATCATCAGAACATCTCCAGTAGAACTCATCTGACAAAGGAGTGTTAAATTAGGGCACATAACAATGGTACAAGAGGTTTGCCAGGAGATTTAACTGGAAAAATGCCTTTCCATTTTCAGGCACTCCCCACAATGGCAAGAGCAAAAAGAAATTGAATTCCCAAACTGAAAAAAATTAAAGGAAAATAGCATTTTATCTATGCTGGCAGTTGGTTAACATTGTTATGCCATGTAACTATGTGGTTTCTCTGTTCTGGTAACCCCTGCCTGGGCATGGCCTGTATAGAAATGTTTGTTGATCTCATGAGTCATTCCCAGGAGATGGCAAACATGACTAAAAGACTGGAAGACAACACACACGCTACAGGATGAGAATGAAAAGAACTGTAGGATGATTGAAAAGCTGTCAAGAGAATATCTGTGCTGTGACTATGCAGGGAAAAGGACGTGAAGGAAAGATGCAGAACATGATCACAGCAGCCTTTTGCTCCTGTTCCTCCATAGCTGCTGTTCCTGTGCAGGGAATCTTTTGGAATCCCTTGTAGATCTGAGGGGAGGCAGTTGTCTCACTGGTCCCAGCCCCAAGACAAGGGGACCAGTAATGGTCCCCCTGGCATATAACTACCATTCTCCATTACACACGTACCATAGCACTTTTGTAAGCTGTGCAATAGTTTGCTTGGCTCAGGGTTGACATTGTCTTGCTATTTATGAAATCAATAAAAGCTTTTTGTTTATTGAGCATATGTTCTTGGTTAAAAGGTTTATTGAAGCACACTCGTCCTTCATAAAACATGTGGATGTCTTTTGGGACGGACAGTCAAATTTTTAATGTCACAGGAGGTCACATTCAATTACAAATACCATAGCATATTAACAACACATGTACAGCAGCTTCAAAATTGATAATGTGCCATTATTAAAGTTCATTAAAAGGGTTGGAGGGTTTTTGTGAATTGATCCATGAAGATGTACTGGGTCACATTTAACGCCCCTGCACCCTGCTTTTGAAGATAAAGGGTTGCCCAACTGATGGAGGCAGTGAGCAGTCACCTCTCCTCTCCTTCTGTACTCTGCTAGGAAGAGCTTTCTGCTATTTTGCCACCCACCGAGTAGGCATTTGCCTTTAGAAATTTCTAAAACACAATATGCATTGGTAACACAAGGCAGAAGTTTCTCAAATGCTTCAAGCCATGCCCTGACATGTTTCCATTTTTCTTTCCCTCTTCTAGAATTCATGGTTATTTGCCAACCATTGGTACTGTAGCTCAGAAGATATTTTTCTCAGATTTCCACTTACTGAAAAACCTATCGCCCTGAGAGCAGATAAAATCGGAGTTCTCAAAATAACAGTGCTATTAACGTGCCATTTAATGTCTACGATGTGGGGCTGTGGAAAGTGGGGGGATGCAATATTTATGCAACCAAATGAGTTTTGAAACATCTTGGCATCAGAGACTATTCCAGTACTTTGTAGACCATGTAGCTTAAAGCAATTCAGGGAGAGAAATATGGAAACATGTTTTCAGGTTCAGTTCCACATTTCAACAAAAGAGAAGCAAATAAAGATAAAAAATTAGTCAACGTAAGTCAATTATGCATTTTAAAACAATGTTTTAATCTAAAATCTGAAAAAAATAGTATTAATAATAAAGCTGCTTAAATCTACAAAGCATAATCTAATATAGTGTTCAAATTTAAAAAAAAAAATATCTTATTTTGCCTAGTTTTTGTTTTGTTGAAAAAGAAAAGCCACTAATCAATTATTTGTACAGCTCTATCTGAGGCTGGCTGCTGTATGACATTTCCTGTTCTCTTTGTTTCAGTTTCAACACCTTTTTTGTACTTTCATACACTCCATCTTATTATCTCCATTTCATTCCTCACATTTACTTTTAGATTAAAAAAAAATATTTTATTTTACTTTGAATCTAGCGGTGAAAGATGACAAGAAGATATTTTATATAGAATGGTTCAGGTTGGAAGGGACCTTCATCGAGTTCCAACCCTCCTGCCATGGGCAGGGACACCTCCCACTAGACAAGGGGGCTCAGAGCCCCATCCAGCCTGGTCTTGAACATCGCCAAGTTATACACACATTCAGCCGTGGTGTCACTGAATTTCCATTTCTGTCAGTAGTACAATCAATTGAAACCACCACATTCTTGCATTTTTTCTTTACGGAAGAAAGAAAAGGAATGTTGCAGCAGAAAGGTTCACATTTTAATAAGAGCTGGATGAAAATCAGGACTTCCACTGTGCCACAAAAAAAAAAAAAAAAGACATATAAATTGTTTTTATTTCAATTTTTAAATAAATTTTGAGTTTAATTTCAATTTCAGGACAAAATTTATTTGCTTTATGTATCAGTGGCTAGTAGTAGTGAGTTTTACATTAGAAAAATAAACTTGGGTTTATTTTGGATTTGTGAAGACTTTTTTTCCTTACCATAGCATTGTCAGTATGGACTGAATAGGGTTTCTTTTTGTATTTTTCCATGCTCTTCACTCATTTGAAAAGCACCAAGGAAATTGTCACTTTTTGAAAGACTGGCATGTAAGGGTCACTGTTACAAGTCAAAAGTTAAATAAACTCCTCTTCCACATAGAAGTTTAATTTTTCTAATTACAGTAACTTCTGTGATGTGTACAGTCGGATGCTGAAGTAAGGTTTGGGAAGACTTCCTAGCTCTAGCAGATGTTAAATATAGGAAGACGTTACATCTTTTGTTTGTTTGTGAAATTACAGTGCTTTTAAAAGTATTTTCTTTTGGATTCTTAGAAAACTCTGAGAAAATCTGACCTGAGTCCAGCAAGGATACCCGAGTGGGAAGAGGTGTCAGTGTACTTCAGCCTTGTATTCCTGTTGCCTGCAGCAGTGACTTGTGAAATGCATGTACGTACAACATGCTGGCTCCTGTGGAAACCCTGCTGACTCCCTCCCTGTGAACCTCTCAGTGGGTGGCCTTACCGGGGAACTGTGGGGCCCCAGGGCAGCCCAGGCCTGAGGTGCGGGGACAGACACGGGATAATGCAGTGACAACAGCCCTCCATGCTGGCCAATGATCAATGGGGACTCTTGGATCTGGGGCACCCTGCTAGCCAAGCTGTCCTAGATCCATGTGGCTTTAATCCCCCTTTGATGAGAATATTTTAAAGTCAATATTCCTTCCTATGTCAGAAGGAAACAGGCTCTCCCAACAAAAAAAATTGCCTCTTTCTGGTTATCCCTATTAAAGATGTTGAAAGGAGTGTAGGACAGCAACACAGTGTAGTCCCAATGGGTACCAGTGAGAAGCAGGTACCTAACCACTTGCGGTGCCTTGGAAAATCCCAGACAATTCCAAAATCAAGCAATACTCAGCTGTCATCACACATTCCAGCAAAGGCTGCGCGTCTCTCATTTGCAGGCTCCAGACTGTCTGTAAAAATTTGTGTCTCTCTTTTTAGCATGGGAACAGTGCTGCTTCAAGGAATGACGACACGTTCCTGGGGCATTACAAAGTAAAACCCTTGCTGCTCTGAATGCACCCGTGGCCTGAAATGTGGGGACAATAGATCCAGCTGAAGATAGGTTCATACTCTGGGTGTCAAAATGTTTCTCAAGGACTGGGCTTCCTGTTCAAGCTTTTGCTGTATTCCCTGGTTTGCATTTTGCCACTCATTTTTTCCATTCTTCTGCTGCTAACTATTTTTCATTAATATCTAGTCAGCAGGAACCTACCCTGCTTCAACTTTACAAGAATTTTGACAATTGAAATTCATCCCATCATGTGTTTCAAAGCAAATCTCAACAATTCTTCATCTATTCGTAGCTGTGAATTGCCGAGACATCTGACCCAAATTATGGCTTCAGCTGGCAAGAACAGGAATTCGCTCAATGCAAATCAATGGCTTCCAAAGATTTTGTCGTCCATGCAATATTCTTAAACGCAAGTTTGAAGACCAGATTGGTAAGAACTCTTTGTTATCATTTATTACCAACTAAAGACTGTGATTTCCTCCACTATTTTCAAAACAGATGGAAAATTAATTTCCCTGAAATTTCATTTTTTAATGGGAATGTATCAATTATGCTGCAAAATTTCAAAAGAATAATATTGGGATGACTTAAAATGAAAATGGGAGATTGCAGCCCAAATCTCTCAATTTATTTTCAGCCCTCTCATTTCCCTTTCATTGTTACATTGCAATTTTTTTTATGTCAGAAGTGCTGTCACAAGGAAGTTTTTGTCTTTGCATACATTTTTCTCTTTCCAAATTTTTATTCTGGCTTTTGTTTATTCATTTAAATTTTGATTTTTCATCCTGAATTAGAAAGAAAACAAGATTCAAAATGCAAGAATTTGTCTTGAGATTGAATTACTTTCACCAGCTCAGAATTTGATCACAGCTGAATCCTCGCATCAGATTCCAAAGAACAGACTGCTGTTCATCTCCGTCTCCAGACAGATGTACTATCTTCATCTCAGGCCCTCTGAAGCTGGGTTAGTACCCATCTGCCATACTGAGGAACTTTTGGTGAGACCGCATGTGCCTCCAGGCAGGTGGAGTGCAGTTATAGCTCATCACTGATTTCAGCACTAGGGCACCTTCTACCAGCTTTTCCTTAGAAACCCCATATTCCAGCTCTCCCAGGAACTGAAACTCCTGGCACAGAGTCACTCAGTGCCTCTTCTTGCCTAGTCTCATTCCTAAGAGATCCACCTATGCATGGGAACTTGCATCTTGTCGCTTATTTCCTCCAGGATAACAGAGTAAGAAAAGATACAAGGCAGGTGCAACAAAGGATGCCTTAGACACTATAATATCCTAAGAAATTTTACAAGAAAGTATCCTGAGCTGTAATGTCCCCGCAGCAGGCCTCATCCCTGTCTGTATGTCTGAGGCAACACAGCAAGAGCTGTGACAGAGACCTTGCTGTACTGTAAAGCCCCACTTACATGTCCCGTGAATCCACACAAGCTCACTGCAAAGTAAACACAGTTCTGCAATGACTGCTCAGACCCTCAGGGTTTGACTGTATCCCACATCTCTTTTTTTATTAGCAGCTCAGTGTCTCGATATTTTGTCCTGGATTTCCACAGAACGGTTCACGTCTTGCTCAGAAGCTGTGCTTTGTGGCAGCAAACAACTCTTAACAACACTTTGTAAAGTCTTTTGAAAGCAATACTGTCAGATGCACTTCATTAGCTGCCCTGACAGCTGTAGCCTTAGGAATAGACTTGATCCATCTGCCATAAATACTAACGTAAACAGGGAAGGGGCTACCACAGTGTGCAGCCACAGTGAGACAGGGATGCTGGGAGGCCACCCATGGCCAAAGATGGAGTAACGTGAGCATCGACATTTCTTGCTCTTTGCTCTCTTCAAGTCAGGATATCATTTGAGGTTAGAGGAAACCAGGAAGTACAGGAAGGTTGGGATGCAGGTCCCTAAACATAGGTGTCTACTGTCGTTTTACACATAGGACCTACGTGGACTTGTACAGGGCAAAGAGACGTAGGGTTTTATATGTCTCTCTCCTTCTCTAATGCGCCTGTCGGTCCCACGTGGCTTTAATCCATCTGCACCCAAGTCTAGTCACATGCCATCCCTCATGCTTTCACAACATGAATCTTCCACCAGTGATAATGGCCTCCTTGTGCCGGATCAGGTGCTCATCAATACTCTCCCTGCCTCTGCAGGATCAGACCTTTTCACATCATGGCTTATCTGCCAAGGATCACCATCCAAACAACAAACTGGTCGTGGCTGGCACAAGGAATGGTATTTGGTGACACCACTTGCATTTCTCTCTCCAACCCACCTCAGTGTTTCTGAGTGCCTACCTTGAAGCATGTAGTTATTCTCAAACCTATTTCAGAAAAAAAAAACAGTTACACTAAGCAAGGATTTAAGAGCTATTAATTTACTTGTTGCTGCAATGATAAGGTTTAAAATTAATTTACTCAAGCAAATCCTTGTACCAACACGTCAGCATCATGTTTTAGCCAACAACTGGTGCCACGTCTTATCTAGATCTCCAAGGCAAACTTCCAGCATGTTATTTAGGAGTGAAGGAGTTGCTACATGGAAGAAGGTCCAGGGTCCCTTAGCCTGCAACAGCAGCTGGTGTTGGGTGTATAAGAGAAACCTTGCAATTGGCACTGCTCACGCCCACCCAGGGCTTCTCTTGACACGTGAGATACGAGGTCTGTTTTCAATGGCAAGGCTCAAGGAAGCTGCTTCAGAAACATCTCCTGTGATCAATGTTAATGCAAGTAATCTCCACATGTGTCCACTCAGTATCTGATTTCTGTATGAGTTGTTAGTCTGAGCGACAACGGTCTTGGCAGAGGGTTACGACTCTGAGCTTAGGAGCAGGGAATCAGGGGTGTGTTTGGTCTCACCATGCCCTGAGAAGGATACGCTCAGGTGGGTTTTTTTGATGGATCTGAAGATGGGATAGGGGTGATATTTGTTTCTGGGTTTCACCTAGTTTTACTTGTCCAATCAATGTATTATGGGACTTGTCTCTATACTTAAAGCTTGACAACTCAAAATTATACAGGCTGAAGAGAATGATAGCTGCTGTGCGTGTCAAGACAGTGGTGATGCTGGAGACTAGTGAGTATAAACCGTTCTAGTTTCAGTAGTTTGTCTGAGGCTTGACAGTTGGCTCCTTTTTAGTCTCTGTAAAAAGTGTCTTGTGAACAATTCAAAGTGTGGGTCTCTGCATATATGTATTTTTAGAGAGAGACTCTTCTTTTCATAGTGCATGTACCAAGAGATGATAGTTTTATGTTTTGTGCCAGAGGTGCACTTGGGTAAAAACAATTGCACTGACTGCTTTACTGAGTAGGGGAGGGGAGTTTTTCATAGTTGTGGTGTAGAGATTGCAGCTTTAGCTTGATTTGATTTCTGTTCAGGAAGTTATTCCAGGTTGTTTATTGGTGTTTTGAGTTCCTCTTTTGATCCACATAATCTTTTCTTTAATTAATGTTTATGTTTCGTCCATAGAGATAATTTGTTCTTTTGGCAAATTGTTTAATGACTGACCTTTTATTCTGGGGCAGTGATTTGAAACACTCTTAACTGGATGTTAAACAGGAAACATTTGGAACTGCATCCTCTCTTCTCGGAGATTTAGTCTTGGCTGAGGTTTGATGACATTTCCACCCTGAGGAAAGACAGTATAGCTCAGAGTTTTAGTGCCACTCTCTTTGTGGCCCATTGGACCGGTTTTAATGCAATGGTAGATAATTTATTTTCTGTCTTTGTTGTCTCTAACAGAGCTGTAGATAAGAGTTTGAACTGGTACTTTGTAGCTTCTGTTTTCTTTCAAACCTTTCCTCCCATGACTTTCTAAGACTCACCTTATATAAAACATGGAATTGTGGTACTGTTGTGATTTCTCCTAAAGACATGGGTTTGCTTTGAGGGATGGCTTTTCCCCAGTGCTGGGAAGTAGGAAAGAGTATATTAATTTTCTGTAAGCAACACATGGACTGGACAGCCCTGCATCTTTGCCACTGGGTGGAGAAGATCTGGGATCCATAGATCTAACAAAACCCCCTTTTGATGTGACCTTAGGCACTACCAAGAATACAAAACAGCTAAAAACAATCTTATAGGAGATGTGGGATGACAAAGTTTGGGGTAAGTGGTCTGGGCTTGGCTCCTGAGCCCCCCAGATTTCTGCACGAGCTCCCTTCTGCCTTGCTCTGGGCTAAAGTGTGGGACACAGAAAGCAAATGGAAGTGTCAAGGGCCTTGGGAGATCAGCTCTTCTTGGACATATATTTTGCAGAACGTGTGTTCACTGCTGACTTGCCAAATCTCATCAAGATCCTCACAGTACCTCAGCTTTGGACCTGTAAGGACTGGACAGAAATTGATTCTCTCCTCATTGACTCTTGACTCAAGCAGCTGTGTTCCCAGGATGGCACCCAGCACTAGTGGTTTGCCACTTGAGTTTCACAAGATCTGTTAGTCTCTTTTTTCAGGCCATATGAAAGAGACTTGGAGAAAAGTTTTGCCACTTAGTTATGACCAGGCCTTTATCCTGAGGCTTAAGGAGAGATAAAGGAACCTCTGGGGGATGAAGCAGTGGAGGGTTTTGTCCCTTCTCTGGTTGTCATCTTTAGGCGAAGAATTTGGCAAATAGACTGCAAACTGTCTGTGGTTTGGCTATGAAACCTCATCATTCCTCCTTTGTTCTCAGTTGGGTTTTCTCTCTGGAGCATGTAACTTTTGCCTACAACACATGTGGTTCTTCCACCGGGCTGATTTCTGTTGATGGGGGATGTGTTTTGATTATGGGGATTGAGGGTTCTTGGTCTGTATTCCAGGTGCTTTTGGAGAAAAGACTGCATTTGTCTCGTGTGTTCTCATGTAAAACGGCTAGAAAATGAGACAGTACTTGGCTCTCGCTGAGTTATTACAGTCTCTTTTTAACTGAGTCTTGGTTAGGAATATTGTGAAATTGCCTTTCTGGTCTTTTCATATTGCTCATTTTAGGCTGCATCTGAGTAAGCGAAGGTATCAGAAGAGGGTATCTGAAGAAGTCACTATCAGCTGCAAAGGAGAAAGTTTTCACTCTAAAATAGGCAAAGAATGAGTCAGATAATTTATAATTTTTCAAATGGAGTAGGGCTGATAAACCTCAGCCTGAGACCCTGAAGACTTGGTGGAGGTAATCTCAGAGTGATGCAACGTCTGCAAACCCACAGAGGGCAAACAAGGTGGTCTGAAGATGAGAAAATGGAGAATGTAGTGGATAACTTTGAAAAGTATAGAACAGAGATGGGAAATTATCAACTGACCAAAGGAAATTTTCTCTGAAAAAAATCTGAAAAAAAAAAAAAAATCTGAAAAACAAACTGTATCTGGAAGATAAGGGCGACAAGTGTCGGCTAGGATAGCTTGGTCAAATATAAATAATGTTAAGCCAGTTCGCTTTCCTTCCACAATAACGATAACAGGTCTTGTGGGCAAAACAGGCAAAAGCAAGAACTTCCACATCCCATGATTCTAGCCAGGCCTTTTAATTTGATTTTCTGTTTTATTTGATATTGTTACTATAATTTAGGGAAGCATGGTTTAGATGAGTGGTTTTGTGTTTTCTAATTTAGATCCATGAGGAAGCTCACAGTCCTCAATAGTAAATTTTAATTACTGAAAATACGGCTAGTTCTCTTTGCTACATTTCGGAAATACCTTAAAGGTAACCTATATAAAGCCTAAAGCCAGTAATTTCAAAATTACTGGTTTACCCAAATCTGCCATAGGACCAGTACAAAACTGGTTGCACAAGTGACTACAGAGTAGCCCCTAGTGGGCCTAGTATTAAAATGTAAAATGTACAGAGGTGATTTCTTTGGAATCTCTTCGAGGTTTGCTCTATCACTAGGCAAGGAACCAAAAGTACATGTGTCTCTAAAGTCACAAATCATAGCTGGGAATGCTATGAAGCATTCTCCAGAAAACGATCTGAGAGATTTAATAAGCTAGTTGAAGAAGTTTAGCTCATATCAACAGTGGTGTTCTGGTGGCAATAAAGCAAATATTGTTCTTGTAAAAGCAAGGCTGTAGATTGCAAGACATTAGAAATTATCATTCTACTCTACTCAGTGCTTGGTAACGACTAAGCTGGAACATTGCCTGTCCTGGTCTGGCTTATATCCCTGCAAATGGAGAAAGTCAAGAGAAGAGCAGCACAAATGGTTAGTGGTCTAGAAAATATGATTTAAGAAGAAAGATTGAATGAACTGAGTTCTCAGGCCACAGGAAAAGAAGGCTGAAGAAGTCATTAAGATCTTTTATGTCATTAAAGACATATAAGGTTGCTGTACAAAGGAAAGGAATAATCTGTTTCCCATATTCACAATGAAAAATAATAGGCTTAAGTTACTGCAAAGGATATTCAAGACAAACATTAAGACAAACATTACAATATTAAAGGTTACAAAGTGGAGCCTGTGGGTTCCCCAGTGCTGTACCTCTTTGAAACATGAGTCTGTCAGGAAAGGTGCACATGATGCAGCCTTAGGGCAATGGACCAACTGGCCTCAGAAGTCCCATTACAGCCTTTATTTCTAGGAGCTGGTGAAGCTGTCCAATTTAAGCTAAGATAACATCTGATAGTGGATTTCAGCCAGCCCATGTGGCAAGCTATCTCCAGTTTAAAGAGAAATGATAATTTACAATAGGCAGTTCTTTATAATACTGATTTATAGTACTACAATAAGGTTTTTGTATGATTTTACTTGGAAATGACATAGATGATGAGGCTATTTATAAATCAAGATTGCAGCTGCTATTTGTTTTGCACCTGGGTTATATTTTGGTTATGTCTTGAATTTTTTATTACTTTGTGTATTTTCACTGTTATTTTCACTTGTATATCATTATGTGCCTTGAAAACCTTGACTGAACTCAGAGGGCCATAGTCCATCTGAATAGCTTTTCTAATCAACAAACTTTGCTGCCTCACTGTTGACACACTTCTGATTGCTTATGTATACACTGAAGAGCACAGGCCCTACCACTGATTCCTGAGGGATTCCAGTGATGTCTTTTCTCCATTGAGAGAACTTTGTTTTCTATTATTCAACCAATTATTAATACATAAATTATCTTCCTTCTAACCCCCTGGTAATTTCATTCTTTTTTAAAAGCTTTAAAGGAATATAACATATATCATAACTTTTCTCTATACAATATGGGACCTTTCCCAACATACCACATGTATCTGTGTGACTACTTCTAGTCTTTTCCTGTGCCATGTCCCTGAGTAGGAGTCAGGATTGGTGATCTGTTTCCTGGATTAAAAATTAGTGTCATATCTGTCATCTTCCATTCCTGTGGCACCACAGCTGAGGTAATATGTCTGGCTGGATTATATATCCAATTAGTAGTTTCATGACTTTATATCTGAGTTGTAGCTATATTCAGGACTCTGGTGTGAATACCTCCCAGCCACCCCTTATTTGTATTATCAACTCTGAAGTTTCATTTATTCATTAGTTTTAGGAAGTTCCTTTGCCATAAAGAAAGGCTACATTCCAACACAGTGGACACGAAAGCCTTTCTGCTAACCTTACTGCCATAGCCTGTTACTTGTCTTGCTTACTTCTTTTACTCCTTGATATCATATCAGTCCCACAGACTTTTGGCTGGTTTCTGTTAGAGGAAAATGTATCGTGCTGGATCTGACAGCTCAAGAGAGGTGAGGTTGACACAGCTCCATGCTCCAGGTCAAACCAGTAGCAAGGCTGAAAATGTGTTCCCAGTAGGTACATGCACACAAAGCAGCCCAAGTTCCCTAAATCCCTGCCAAATCTCTTTGGTTCTTTCCCTAAACATCTTGTAATAAGTCACGTACAATTCCAAACTGTTCTTCCCCAGCATCCCATAATGTGTCCTACAGCCCCAGGCAGTGACCCCCACAGTTCAAAAGGAGATTCAGAGAGCTGCTCCTCATGACACCTTATGATGGGTTTCAAGTCTGAACACGAGGGCTGAGGCCCTCCTGGGACAGCCCTGGGGGAGGCCCGTAGAAGTTGTTCCCTCGTTCCTTGGGAATCCTTCATCTGCATTGCCACCTGCAGTTGTGCTTCTGGCATGTGGACATGGGCATTTGGTGGGCTAATGGCCCCAGTGATGAGCCTGGGAGGAGCTGGACGGGGTGTTATATGCCCTCGTGCCCTGTCTCTCTGTGCTCCTTTGTGGGTACGCAGACAAGCTTTTATTATACAACCTAACAATTTCCTGCTTCTGATGTGTTTAAAAACATGTAATATTAGTTTTTGCCTTTGGTGACTTGGTCTTTAAAATCTTTTATCTGGCCCAACTTATTTTGTTTTCACATTTAGCTTGATAGACATCATACTTTATTCCTTGCTTGAAACAATCTCTCTTTTTTTGGTAAACTTTTATTAGCTTCTGCTCTTTAACCACACTGGCTTCTTTGGCTTATCAGGGGTCTTTCAGAGTTTCTATTCATTAGAGAGATACATTTATTCTCAGCTTCTAAAATGGTGTCCTTAAGCAACTTTTGTGGTGCTCTGTGCCTGTGAAGACCACAGAACAGATCTTCCTAGAAGCTATGCTAAGGCACACGAAGGACAAGGAGGTGATTTGAGACAGCCAGCACGGCTTCACCAAGGGCAAGTCCTGCCTGACTAACCAAGTGGTCTGCTATGATGGAGAGATTACACCAGTGGACAAGGGAAGAGCTACAGATGTCATCTATTTGGACTTTTGTAAGGCCTTTGACATGGTCCTCTGCAACATCCCTCTGTCTAAATTGGAGAAATAGGGATTTGATGGGTGGACTGTTCAGTGGATGAGGAATTGATTAGATGGTCGTATCCTGAGGGTAATAGTCAATGGCTCAATGGATGGAGATCAGTGACAAGTGGTGCCCCTCAGGGGTCAAGCATTAGGGCCAAGTATTGTTCTGTATCTTCCTCAATTACATAAGCAGTGGGATGGAGTGCACCCTCAGCAAGTTTGCAGATGACACCAAGCTGAGTGGTGTGGCTGACACACCTGAGGGACAGGATGCCATCCAGACAGACCTGGGCAAGATCGAGAAGTGGGCCCATGTGAAGCTCATGAACTTCAACAAGGCCAAGTGCAGGGTCATGCACCTGGGTCGGGGAACCCCCGGTATCAATGTGGCTGGGAGATGAAGGATTTGAGAGCAGTCCTGCCAAGAAGGACATGGCAGTACTGATGGATGAAAAGATGGGTATGAGCTGGCAATGTGGACTCGCAGCCCAGAAGGCCCACCGTATCCTGGGGTACATCAAAAGAAGCATGGCCAGCAGGTCGAGGGAGATGATTCAGCTCCTCTACTCCATTCTCATGACATCCCACCTGGAGTACTGCATCCAGCTCTGCAGCCCTCAGCATAGGAAAGGTATGGACTTGTGGGAGCGAGTCCAGAGGAGGGCCATGAAGATGATCAGAGGGCTGGAGCACCTCTCCTGTGAGGACAGGCTGAGAGAGTTGGGGTTGTTCAGCCTGGAGAAGAAAGGGCTCTGAAGAAACCTTATTGTGGACTTTCAGTAGTTAAAGGGGGCTTATAAGAAAAATGGGGACCAACTTTTTAGCAGGGCCTGTTGTGATAGAACAAGAGGTAATGGTTTTGAACTAAAAGAAAGTGGATTCAGACCAGATATACAGAAGAAATTATTTACAATGAGGATGGTGAAACACTGGAATGGGTTGTCCAGAGAGGTGGTAGATGCTCCATCCCTGGAAACGTTCACAGTCAGGCTGGATGGATTCTGAGTGACCTTACCTAGTTGAAGATGTCCCTGCTCTCTGCAAGGGCGTTGGAGTAGATGATTTAAGGTCCCTTCCAACCCAAACTATTCTATGATTCTATGCCTATAAGCATGTTATCCTCAGTTTCCTTTTAATTTCTTATCAAATTGCTTCTTCATTTTTCACTAATCTCTCCTTAAAAAAAAAAAAAGTTTTAAGTCAGTGTTGTGGGGCTTTTGTGTGTGTTTGTCTTTTTTGTTCCTGCCAGAAGGCTGGATTTAATACATTATGATCCCTTGTATGGAGTACTACTTAAATAGTTACCCACTGCACCACGTGCACTGCTCAGGACTGAATCAAGTGCTCTGTTTTTGCTTCAGATCATCTAAGGTCATGGCTACAGTGTGACTTTAATCACTTTAATTAGTTTGTGTCGCCGCTGAAGAGGGTGGTCTTGCCTTTCATCCCTGCTGTCGCACCTTATCTCCGCATCAGGAAACAAGAGAGCTAACTCAGTAAAACTATGTGAAACATAACAGTGCCATTTAAAACCAGCTGTCGTTCACTTTGGGAACAGTGTGTTCAACAGGGAGTTGGACTGTCAAAAGCTCCCGCTCAGCTCCCTTTCAGGTTTGACTGGGGCTGAAAGGGCTGCAAACAGCAAAACTGTAAAAACATGGCTTAGGCTCAGCTCTGGTCCAAGTTCCTGGTCCCAGCTTACAGCAGACCTCTTGGGCCACATGTCCTACAATCTGTCACTTGCCATGCTTGAGCAATAAGCACAAGCAACTGGCTTTTAAAAATGCTGGTATAAAAGTAGAGAAGATTTATCAGGAAGAGGTTCAGCGCCTGTTGGAGGAGCAGCCTTCTGCACTCTTCTGCAGTTCACTGGGAAGGGCTTTGGCCTCTACAGCTGGTAATTTTATTGCGAAGAGGAGGAGATGAGATAGATAGAAAACATCACACTTCTTACCAGCTTTGCCAAAAGCACTTGAAAACAACTTCAAAGGACAGGCCCACCCCCGACCCCTGCCTCCATGCTCAGAGTGCAAAACATCCTTTTTTAGGGAGTTAAACCAGACCAATAAAATGGAGAAAGACATCTTCTTTGATCATTTGTTGCTCAGACAAGCTCCTCGGTAACAGTTTCTAGGTTAATTAAATGTTACTTTGTACTGACAACAGCTGAGCTTGTGTTCAAGCCTCAGACTTTGTTCCTGTGGCTGAAAGCTTCTCCTCCTTCATAGTCACAGCCTAAGATAGAAGCCTTCCGGCTAAGTAACACACAAACATAACAGCAAACAGCAAGGTACAACACCTGCCTTCCTGGCTTAAGTATTGGTAGTGGGGGAATGAGCTTCCCATGTCAGAGAATCAGTTATTTTTTCAGATTTAGAATCATGAATGCGTAACTCTCCAATCTATTTTTTTTCTTTAAGGAAAGAAGCATGCATTCAGTTTTTATGAGCTTTCTCTTTTTTTTTCCATCTGGTCCATGATCAAACAGGCTCAGTCAACTTGCTTTCTCTACACAAAGGAAGAAATGAGAAAACAAGTCTTGCCTATTCCTTTTACAATTAGGAGTGAGAGGAATGAGTGGATTATGTATGGAGAGCGCTGGTTGCTCTGCTACTTTCCTGTTGGTTTCCCATGTCTCTATGTCAAGTCTTGCAACGCTTAATGGTAGTACAAAAATTCTGCTGTCGTGGCAAAACCATTATTTCTATGAAGTGCTACTTTTAGTCTATCTGAAATAGTTCCTGTCATAGGGGAACACTTAAGACAGAAGTTCAGCTGCTACTTGGGCAGCCTTTCCTTTATTTGTACTTTGTTCTGGGCAGTTATTCCAAAGGTTTCAAAAGGTTTCAACTACAGGAATGAACTGAGCTTAAAAATACCCTGTGGTGCTATGAATGTCAAGTACCTGTATTGACAAGCCTGACTGTGAGTGCTACACCTGGAAAAGCGTTTCTTTCTATAGCTAAAGACACTATCGGATGTCTCTAGCATCAGATGCTGCAATGCAAATACTAACTAACGCCCAGCAGCGTCTCCAGAACGGATCCAATGCAGCCAGGTTTGGGGAGGTTTAACTGACAAATTGACATCAGGGTCCTAATTTCTAAAATATGCATATGGAGAAGCACACACTAACTGAGCTAGCATATGCAGGGTACTCCTGTTCACAGAATTGCCAACTACACATGTCCAAAAATCACAAATCAGGCTTTTTCTTTATATAAAGGGGCTAGTTTTAAAGTAATGAGGTTAAAAAAGAAAATACAAATGAGATTTTGCTTGTTTGAACCCTTTAATCAAAACCAAGTAACAACATCCAGCTTCTCTCTAGCTCATGACAGCTAGAAACAATTATTACTTTTAATCAGTCTGGGATTGTCATATGTTCACTGGGCTGTGGGAGTCAGGGTTCTAAGAGACCCTCTGGTAGCATGAGAATTGCAATAAAATATCTTGGTTCCACAGAGCACACCCTTGGCAGTGGAAGGGCAGATCTGCTTATGAATATCACTCTAAATAGCTGTTGAATTAAATTCTCTTCTCCTTCAGCTGTTTAAGTTGAGAAAACTGTGTGTATCTCCAGGGATGGGCTCAGGCCTGTCACACCAGCAAAGACAGTCCCACTTTTGGCCTGACCAGTGAGGGTCACAGAAAACCATTACGGGGGTTTGTTCCCACTACAATGCAGGATTTCTGCTGTCTTTGTGCTTGGGAAGGTGCAAACAGCTGACAGTGCTGTTTGCCTTTCGGGCAGGACCTTTTCCAATAGGCCTGGTCTCTTTTAAAGTATCTGAGAGCTTTGCAACCCTTTTGAGTTGGTATTTCCAGAGAGAAGAGCTGCAAGTCAGCTTTTAAATGAGTATGTGGGGAATGAAAGCCTGCTGATGTTGTGAGCACCGCTTGTGTTTTTGCATAGAGACATGAGCTTGGGACAACTATTTCAGTGGAGGTGAAGTGCTGAAAGTTGCAACCATAAAGGTGGGAGAGGAAGGTAAAATGAAGGCTCTGAGCATGGGGACAACTTCAGTATCTCAGACTCGGTTACAAAACACTTGTGCCTTGTCTTCATGAGGTTTCTATCAGTGCAGTTTTATTACAAGGCAACCATTTTAAATATCTGTAACAGGGTCAGGAGCCACCTCCCTTGAGCACAGGCAGTACAAACGCAGCTCTCCAAAGCACAGAAGAAGAGACCAGGCAGGAGGAAGTATGACTCAGAAGGCCAGTGAGGCTCCAGTCTGTGTTCCCAAAACTGGTTTTGCTTTTCATCCAAAGTCTAGAGTGCAATGTGTATTCAGTCCTGCCCTCTGTGCCCCGAGTGCACTCAGTCATCCTTCAGCTACAGGCTCCCTCTTACTGATACTCTCTGATGTGGGTTTGAACATCCTCCAGCTGAGAAAGGCTTAAAATGCATGTGTCTCATTTTCTGAGCACGTGTTCAAACCACTAATTTAAAATTTAGGTGTTAACACCAATGCCTTTTTTTTTGTTTTGTTTTTGGTGTTTTTTTTTTCTTTTAAAGGATGCAATGAGCATTGTTTGGTTCTGAAAAGGCAAGATGTTACCACCAGCCCTTAAGAGACCCCAGGTTGGGGTGCCCAAGGTCTGGAGAGGGACACTAATGCTAGACCTTTTCTAAAATGTCTCCTCGTGGCAAACTGGAGAGGTTCCCTGACCCACGGTACGCTTGGTTTCCAATCCTCTTTAAGGGTGCCAAACTTTCCATGTCTTCTGTATCAAAAGTATGAGCTCTAGATTCTGGCTTTCTTGTTGGTAGCCCTGACTGACTGCTGCGGCCTCACAGTCCTGTAACACACTCAGGAGTTTAGAGACAGTTGTGCAGGCAGGGTATGATGGACCACAGACCCAGTTTCAGCTCCTCTGACTCACAGGCCAGCACTCTGATGGCTTTCTCTCAACATCCACTGCACAGAGAGGCTTGGCTTTGAACAGGACAGCCTGGAGCTATTACCTCTCGCTGCTAGGGAATAATTATAGGCATTTAAAAGGAAATGAAGTGTGTTCTAGAGCTGTTCAGATCATCCCATTGAACTTTAATAAAAATGGTGCTTCTGCTGCCAGATACTCCATGATTAAAATACGGCCAGAGAATACATGTTTAGTGAAATCATACATTTTAATAAATTGCTATCGCATAGCAAGTGCCTGATTAGTTTCCTTTTTAATAAATCATCTAAGATTTTTCCAAACAGATTTAAGAGGCTAGCTTGACTTGAAAGTCTCAAAAGAGAAAGCACTTTTTTAATGCAAAGCAGTCTTGTCTAAGGATTTAATTTTAGGACACTGTTTTTGTAGAAAAAGATTTACCATTGCTAAGAAAACCTTGTGTATTGTGGCTCTAAATATAGATCTGTTTGCTGGAGGAATACTGAATACTCTGTTCCGATCTTCAGGACAAACAATATTTTTACTTCGGTATGAAACAATACTCAAACTTCAATCCCTTCATGGTTCAAGGTAAGACAATTATTTTGCCTGTTGCAGACAGAAGGAACTTTTTCTGAACTGACATAAAATAATGTTTTCTTATTCCAGGACAAATACACAAATGCTATTCCTTCTCAGGTTGAGTATTTAATGATGCTAAAAGAAAAAAACATAACAGATAAATATTTATTTTGTCATAGACAAAGTGTTGCTTTATTATCTGAGCACAACATCACATCCAAATAACATCTCAAATTCCCAGATCAATGTAACAATCCAGTCAAGTTCCCCCCAAAATCCAAGGGGATTCAGCACACAGGCCACCATGGGAGTGGGATCGTTCTCTGAAGATGGCAAATTCTGTGTTTTATTAAAAATTCCTGTGCAACTGTTTGTTGCAGGGCCTCTCTTGCCTTTTTAACTTCTCTGAAGCTGATGCCTGCACAAGTAACATTACTCCATGAGCAGCAGGACTGATAAAGCCCGGGTTCATGTGGGTTCACCTCCCTACTTGAGCCATTCTGCAGACTTTCTAGAGGGTCCCCATCTCCTCCTCCCTCCTTTCCCATAGTGCAAGCATGCAGCCCTGCTTTTCCCTGCTGGGGCTGTGCTTGTCTTCCCCTTGCTGCCTTCTCCAGACAGTGCCCTTGGCACCCCAAGCCACTGGGACATCCAAGCCAGCCCTTTGCAGCAGGCTGGATGAGTGTAAGGTTGCTGGTCTGGTGGGAGAAGCAGAGATAGTGGTCCATCATCATCCCTTCAGGTGTTGTGCTGAGCCAGGAATGCTTGGAGCCAGAATCTCCAGTTCTGCCTTTCCAACAGGGATGCCCTCCCCTGTACCAGAGACCAAGGCAGACATTGATATGGTACCTTCCTTCAGCACAAGCCAGAGCCTGTGTGAATCTGTCTGTGAGGGATATTGCGCTTTGTTCACAGGAATTTTTTTTGCTTAGAAATATTTCACAACTATGAAAGGAGAAAAATCGCTCATGCCATCAGTTCTGTCTGCAAACTCTCTCCCACTTCTTGGCAGTGGAATTTACTAGTGGTGCTTTGGCAACATCATGCACTCCCAGGATGAAAAGATCAGTTGTTCTAGTTATTTCTAATGAATATACAATTTTAAATAAGTTTTCCACATAAATTAGACTTTTACACTCTTCAGTAGTGCCAGATGGACCAAGCCATCTGTCAGAGATTAACACTCATTAAAGGACCACTTAGTATTAAAAAAATAACAATAATGTAGCATTCCAAGAAAATTTTTGCTTTGTGCATTGGTTGAACTAAACAATTGCATGTGAAGCTGCTCTTGTTTTCAAAGATCAGCATTTGTGACTGCTTGTATAATACTTTAATGAATTGGAAACAAGAGATTGTTGCATGATTAACCATTTTTATAGCTTGGGGACATTTCTGAGGGTATCTGATCTGAGATGATGCTGCAAATGCTGCAAAAAAATTTGGAGAGTGAGAGACAGCATGGCAAGCCATGGGCAAGTCACAAGCAAATCAGGGATTGTTGCAGGAAAGAGTAAAGCCGTGAATAAAGTGTCTCTCCCTTTGAATTGAGAACAAGAACCTGTAGAAAAGTTAGCAATAATGTTGTTTAACTGATGAGCATTGCCATTATCCTGCAGGCTCCCTCCTGAGGATCTCGTTTCTATTCTCCCTCCTCACTGTCCACCACCAGCCCAAAGCCTTGTGCCTAGGGAGCCCAAGGCCAAGCTTTGCACCTCTCCCCCTTGCAGCAATGGCTGGGAGAAAGGCCCTTTTTGACAATGACAATGACAGCCCACGCTGCTACCGCCACTGCAGCCACCTCCCGCCTTGGGAACTGTTCCCCCCGTCCGCTCTTTCCAGCCACAGCCCAGGTTGCCATCCAAACAGTGGTGCCTCAGGGCTCGCATGGGCAGTCCACCCATCAGGGCAACAGCCGAGAGCATGCTGGTGCTGCAGTGATGAGTAGGAGCATAATCTTCAGTAATAAGGACAGGCCAAAGGTAAACCCCCAGGTCTCCAAAAGCTCAGGCTGCCTTTTCAATGTCAGCAGTGCAGGGTAATAACTTGCTGGCAGGAGTTTGTTAAATGGGGTTTGGCTTGTTAGGTACAGAGATTTGCATAGTCTCTGCATCATGTTATACTTTATGGCCACTGGAGATGGGACTTACTGATCCAGGTAGTCCTTTCCCTCCCCACCTTTCTATCACTTAAATATATTAATGCCAATAGTGACAGTGTTTAATTATTTTTTTTTCTGTTTCTACTGAAAGGGTCAAGTGTGATCAGACAGCTGACAGAACTGCCAGCAAAAGACTAAGGTTTCAGGGTACTAAAAGAAGAGAAGGCTATCTAAATTTATCCAAAAAGACTGTTTAGATAAATTGTTTTCAAACTTGTTGTGCCTAATGAAATTCCCCATAGATATTTCCACCACTGGCAGAAGCTATCTCAGAGCTGGCTGAGGTTACCTGAGAATTTGGGGAGGGTGACCAAGGTCACGCAAGACTGACCAAGGACAAACAGAGTGCCCAGCTTTATAAAGGGGGGACAGATGAGCAAGACAACTGGAGATCAGTTGGCTTAACTTCAGTGCCCTAAAAAACCCTGTAAGAACTAACCAGGCTGCTTGCAAATACATGAAAGACACCAAGTAGATGAGTGATGGCAAACCCAGATTAATGGGGAACTAATATGAAACCCATTTCAGGTTCTTCCTGTGAGAGGATAAAAGTGGAAACTCACTCTACATAAGCAACAGATGTGCTTTGACTACTACTAAAGCTTTGACTTTTTCTCACACGGCGTGCTCGTAAGGGGAAGTGACTCGAGTCAATGTAACACTATCATAAGGGAAATTCAGAATTGGTTAGAAAATTTGTTTCGGAGAGTCATTGTCAGTAAATCCCTGGTCAAACCAGAAGCTTGCATCAAGCATGGATTTCAGTGAAGCCAATCTATGGTATTATACTGTATCTTCATTAATGCTTTGGATACTGAGAGCTTGGAGTACAATTATTAAACGTGCAGATGACAGCTATGGTGGAAGGACTTCCAGTATATAGGAGACAGCCTAGGAATTCAAAACGATCTAGCCAAACTGGAAAAACTATCTAAAACACAGGAGGCAGTTTGATAAGGACAAGAGAAATTGCAAACCTGGCATGGGTTTCTGGATGAGCAGACATTTGACAAGGCAACACCTGGCTACACAGCTGTTCTGAATTTAGGTGTTAGCGTGTGTCAGCACCTTGCTGCTGCAGGGAAGGGTAAGCATCATACTGGGTCACACCATGCAGTGGTGAGACATGTGAAAACATGAAGTGATACTCCTCCCATTTGGCACTTATCTGACATCAGCAGAAACATGTCATTTGGGATGCTACAGTCTGAGGAAGCATAGACCAGCAGTCTGGAGGAAAGCAGCAAGAGCAACTAGTCATGGTGTAGGAAAGGATGGCGAGAATTAGGGCTGTTCCTGCCAGGGAAGAGAAAACCGAGAAGATGTGCAGTAAGATTTTCACAATGAAAAGCAGCAGATGCAAAGAAGATGGGAGAGTTTAACAAGTCTGCTGGGATAGAAAGACAAATAGGATGAAATTGCAGAGGAGATTCCAACTCAAGTGCCCCCCTGCCCCGAGAGGGCAGCAAAGACTAGGCAGGACCATGCTGGTCACCACACCAGAGGTGTTTCAAGGACACATTGGAGAAACATCAGTCAAGGGCAATTTAAGCATGCACTGTGAATGAGAGATGCCTGGTGGACCTCCCAAGTCTCACAATATAACACTGCTATCTCTCCAAATGCCTGCAAGCAAGAAAAAGACCCTGGTAGCTTTGGTGGAGGTGACTAACAGTTCTCTCTTGCTGCTACCAGAAGAAAGTAAAGTACCATGGTTTCACTTTTAAAGATGAGGAAACTGAGGCACATATCCCTGCTTGGATGAAAGTTTGGCATTTGGGCAGGAAGGCCAGTGTGCTCTGCTTCAGAACGTGCAACCCCATCACCAGTGATCTGGTGGAGCAGTTGCCCAGCTGAAATATGTTTTTTGATAAAATTATCAAGATTAGAGCCAGGACTCATTTTTGTGTCTATGTTATGTTGCTCAGGGAAATAGTTAAAAAAACCATTATGTTTCATTTATAGAATAGTTTAGAAAAAGCTTAATCCCTTTCATGGGGCATATGCATAAGAGAAACATAAGATTTTATTGCAGCTCATTTATCTGCAAAATTGATGGATCCCTCTTACTCTCCAAGGGGATATTTTATCCCCTGTAAACTTCTTTCTGGAGTTACACACTGCAGAAGGTGATGGATTTGACTGTTATGCCAAAGGGATGAGGGCAGTTAAAACAATGGACTTAATTTTTCTTATCTGTAGATGGGAAAGCTGAAGCAGCTTTGACCTCCTTCAAAAAAATCCTAGGAGGGCAGAAACTGAGAGCTATTCTTAAAACACACTTACAAAGCATTTTGAAATCCCTTGATGAAAAATACCCCATGGCGATGACTTATCAGTACCTAACTGTGCTGTATCAGCAAGAGGGCAGCCAGTGGAACAACAGATGCAACTATCTCACATCACACCTGGGCACTGTGTCTGGTTTTGGTCCCCTGGGGTGAAGATGGACACTGAAAAACCATTGGAGACCTCAGCCCATGAAGAAAGGCTGCAAGGATTGGGTTCATTCAGCCTAGAGAAGCGAGGGCTTGGGGGAATTTCATCCCGGTCTTTCAGCGGTGGAAATGCAGAGATGATGAAGGCGCACTCTTCATTAGGATGCACTGTGATGGACAGTCAAGTCGTTTCAGGACAAATTTTGTCCACTTCTTCTTGTTCTTGTCCACAACTTCTCCACTGTGAGACCAACTAAAGGTTGGGATAGGCTGTCCAGAGGTGTGGCAAAACTTCCCTCAAGGGAAAGAAATATGCAGGACTTGGCTTGGCAATGCCCTCGATCACGCAACCTAAGGCCCTGCTTCCAACATGCGCTGGCAAAGCTTTTTTCTTTGGCTCCAGCCAAGCCAGGCTTTCCCTAGTTTTTGTTTCTCTCAGTACAGTGAGCTGCTGGAGACTCAAAGAGGCAGCGTCTTCACAAGGCTGTCTCTTACCTCTGCTTTATCTTTCCTCCTACAGAGATACAGTTCTGTGGTAGCAACATCTGGCAGCAAAAGGGCATCTTTACCATCCCATCAGCTACGCCCATGCAAAGCAGCTGTATACAGCACAGGCACGGTAGCTACACCCCCCATTTCCACATACATCTCCTTGCTACTGCAGGTAGAGCTACACCAGTGCTAATGGTGTGTTCCCAGAAAGGACCAGTGATGGCACACTCCAGCCACACGAGGTGCCAGGGCCTGGATGCCAGGTGCTTGCCAGTGACAAAAGCAACTCAACAATGGAAATGAATTTCAAAATATCTTCACTGGCCAACTCTGCTCCAGCTGGAGACAGCTGGGGAAAAAAAAGTGGACACTGTCTTTTTTTTTGCTTTTTCCAGGCCAACTTTTTAGTCCCTCACTTTCTGACTTCACTTTGGAACGCTGCTTAGTTATAGCTAGATCCAGCCTGCGATTTCTTTCTCAGATAAGATGAGTTCAGCTGAAAGAAACTCTGGTCATGGAAAAGCTCATATGTCAACAAAATGGAACGTAGCAGTATTTAAAAGGGAAAAAATAAGGTGGGGGGGGAGAGGGGGAAACAGCAACTTGGCTCCTATTCCTTTTTTAACGAACAAAATAATCTTGTAAAATCAACTGGCAGATCAGATAAATGAAACTTCTGCTTGGGGTTAGAAAGCATGGACATTTGTCTTCAGACAAAATTTGAGTGCATCTTCTTCATCTCTGGTTTTGTTCCACTGTGCAAGCTGCCAGCAGCATCCTTCCACAGCCTCTCCCCAGGTTACAACAGCTGACATCTGACTCCCTCAATGCCTTCATATCTCCTTAAGAATGTGAAGTTTGATCCATCTCCTATTTCCTTCAGTGGGAGCTTGGTCAGACACAGAGATTTTTCATCAAGCTTTGTGAAAATTAATACCTTCACAGAGGTATGATGCCACACACGTGGCTCAGCGGGTCCCCTCCATCTGCCGGGCCAAACCACAGCACCCAGACCAAAGCCCCTGAGTGTGAGGGTGGGAGATGCTGCAGAGGATGCTCACATCTGTCCTGCCACCCCCAGCTTTGGTAGGGCAACGGCCCCAGCTGCTATCTCAGGCCCACCCTGCTGAAACCCATTGACCTTTGCCACCACTTTTTACACGAAGAGGAGCGCGTCCTTAACAATTTACCTGCAATGCCACTTGCCGCGGAGCTTGGGGGACACCTTTCCCTTTTGTCTCACCCTCCATGAGGTGAGAGGAGGTTCAGCTTTTAGCCCGAGCTCCCACCTCATCACTAAGTGAGCAGCAGCCTTCTTCAAATACCAGACCAACCAAGTGAAATAATTTTCGCACGACTTGCGACACAGCAAGGGAGCAAGAGAGTCTGTCACAGCTGGAGGCGCACCATCCCTTTGCTTTGAACGTTTGCTTATGGGCTTTGTCAAGAAAAATACGCTGTTGCCATTTTTTACTGTAGTTTGTGACAAGAGATAACTTAGCAGGCGAAGATCTCCAACATTATTTTTTTTTAGGAGTTTTTTTAAAAACAGCGTTGTAAAGGGACCGTTGGAAAAGGGGGCTTTTGGACGTGGCCACAAAGTTCAGGGCGGACTGGAAAAAGGGAAGGCTTGGGCTGGTATTTTAGAAGTCCTACCGAGTACTGCTACTCGGGGCTGGAAGCCCCGCCGGGGCAGGGGAGCGGCGGGAAGCACGACACTGACACCTAGTGTCGGCCAGCCCTCCCCTTCCCCTCCCCAAAACAGCGCCTTTCAGCAACAAGGGAAAACCACGGAGGAAAAACCCACCTTCTTTCCAGAAGGCTTCGCAAGGAGCACGGCCGAGCGCGGCGGGGCCGAGGGCAGGGCTGCCCCCCCTCCCCAGCACACGGCAGCGACTGGGGGGGCGCCCGGCCTGCCTCTGAGAGGGGTGCAGGCAGGAGAGGGAGAAGAGGTGAGGGCGGCAGGAGACTCCTGTTTTCCAGTCCACCGCTGTGCCGTGGTGGGAACACGTCCCTGACCCCCACCACTTTCTCTCCATCTCGTACAAACGGTCTGCTTTCCCGCAGGCAGAGTCTTGAGAGACTCCCACTAAAGTTCGCTCTCTAGCATGAGCCAAGGCAGTTTTTCAAAAGCCTCCCCGATCACGAGAGACTTCACCTGCATTTAGCAGAAAAGGCCCTTTCCCTCTGGATTGGGAGTCCTGAGCCCACCCAAGGACCACCTGCCCCAGCCAGCCCCACCGAGGGCACCACCTCCCCCAGGGCTCCTGCTGTGGATGCAGAAGAGGAAGCCTCCCACCCCAGGTTCGTCCCAGCCTTCATGAGCGGGTTAACCTTCTCTTAACGTTTTCCCTACTCTTTGCAGAAATATGCTTACACATTTTCTGAGTTTTGGGGTGGTTTTGTTGTTTGGTTTTTTTTGCTCCCTCGGGGTTTGTTTTTCTAAGTGAACACGAGAATACTCTTGTAGCTTCCAAAAAGCACAGGTTTATACCTGCCACAACGTACCCATTATCCACTTTACTGGAATTATTTTCCCACACACCCCATGCTTTGGGGTTGGCTTGGAAACACACGGGCACACGTGAGTAACGCACCCCGCTGCCCCGCCGCCAGGTATCTCCCCCGACGGACAAAGTGCTCAGCACGCACCAAAGAGAAGGGCTGATATACAGTAACCAAGTCAATTTATTTCAGAACGGCTTGAAAGCAGCAATTGGGTTAGATCTCAGCCCTGCAAAAAGAAAACCATTTCTTACGATGAAGAAAGATGTGATTTCTCCCTGAAAACAGTTGTGACACCGGTCGGCTTTTCCAGACCAGCCATTATAAATGCAGACATCTTACTGAGGGGTTATTTGTAACACTGGCTGATTGGACCGTGACCACAAAGGACAAAAAGATTTTTATCATAATAGATATGCAGGAGCTCAACACTGATTCATCACAGCTGAGCTTCAAGGCCCACTTTTCAAATATTTCCAACAATTCCTAGAGACAAATGGAAAGTCATTTAAGTGTGTATCAGCTGACACATCCCAGGGGACGCCATTCCCTACCAGCCCGCACAGCCCAGCAGCACAGTCAAGCTGCTGTGGCCCAGGCCCTGAGATGCTCATACTCCACTTTATGCTGCAAGAGTTCAGCACAAAAATAAAATAAACACCTTTTACAAAAGAAGGAACTTCATCCAAGAGCACTGCTGTTTCCAGCCTCATGAAGCTGCAGTCACAGGCTCAGGAAAGTCATTCCTCACTGTTTCCAAATTCACTAGAGAAAAAAATCTGAGAATTTTAGGTTCAGAGAGTTCCCAGTTTAACGCTTAACACACTGTTTTATTCCTCATCACTTAGTTCTTTGTCACATACAGAGCAGATACTATGTCACTGAAGTCTAAAGTTTCATTACCAGCTTCGCTCAGCAGGATTTGAGGCCCTGGATAATTCTTTAATGGGATTTAAATAAAACTACTTGAATTAGGATATATTTTTCTTTGAAAACAGTAATTATATAACTTTAGTTTCATAAGTTTTGGAAAGAGTACATAGAACTGTTTGTAGGGAATACATATTTACAGTAATATCAGTAGAAATCACAGGGCTAAGATAATGATTTGCTTCTCTCAAATCCACGGAGAACCAAACACATTGCCTTAGAAACCTGGGGGCGCGGGGGTCATCTGGCACTACCTGTAACTTAAAGATACCAGCATAGGATCCTAACCCTTCAGCTTCAACAAGCTGAGCTACACTTGACAAAGTACCTCCAACATTTCTTCTCCTCTGCATCCAGCCCGCAGCCGCACTGGGCAACGTTTTGCAGCACCTCAGCTCCCAAACAGGACAGCAGAACAGTTGCTGACATTGAATTGGAAAAGCAACCATTTTCTACGCCTGTTCTTCTCATTTCTCTGCCCTTTCCATAAAGATCCAAGCCTCTATCAGCCTCCAACAGCAAAAAACACAAGCAAACAAACTGACATAATCTCTTCCTTAATTTAGAGCTATCACTACCATGGCATTTTCATTCCTGGGGTATAAGCAATGGGAGAGAGGTCTCAGACCCCGGTGTTGGGGGATGCACGTACTAAACAGGTACCAGTCACGACAGGAAGAAGCCAATAGCGAGTCTTCGACTAACTTCAAATAAGATAACCCCCAGATGACACCAGCCATCTGGAAGTTGTCTGCTGTACGCATGGACAAATTGTTTTCAGAATTAGACAAAATCAAATAAGACCAAAAAAATGAAATTTAAAACAAAATAAATCTCAAGACAATTAGAATAGAGGCAATAGATTTTGCATCACTGAAAGAATAAAAAGTCAGTTCATCCCAACAGACCAATTCCAAATCGTGTTTTGCAACCAACTATTGAAAGAGCCATCTGGCTGCACTGTGGGCCCCGAACCAAAGCGTCTGACAGCTTCAGGGCGCACTAAACTGGTTCACGAGATTCACCTCTTCCTCACACTGAAGATCTTTTCGGAGGTGAGCTTCAAGGGTTAATTTTAGAAAGCTTCTCACAGAAGTAGGAAGGCAAAAGGCCACCTATACAAGGGACTTGAAACAGTTTTCCATGAATGTAATAGTTCGGGCAATTTTTGAGAGCGGATGAGATGCTAGTTAGCACACTGAACTTAGCCCGAGGAAATAACAACTGCAAACCACGGTGACTGATGTCATTTGAAGGCAAAGCTTCCTTTGATGACATGAGAACATTTTCCCTGAGGGAACAAAGGGAAAAGGACAAACTTGAAATGGAAAATCCCTACACCAACCACCAAAACAACATGCCAAGGTACCAGGGGAACTCTGTGTGCAGGCACCAAATAGTAACCCCCCATTTCAGTGCTTGAAACGTCAATTTGAAATTCCATTCCCGAGTAAAGCCTGCAGCAACATCCAGAACCCCCTGCCAGGGAAACAGAGAGGGGGAGCCGTGAAAACACCTGGGAAACTCGGCACTTCCGGAGGCTCCGAGAAAGGAGACTCCACTGGAGTAAGAGTCCAGTTCAAATAACAACATCGATCAAAGCCACTCAAGCCAGGATTTTTTAAATAAAGCCAAACAGTCGCTATGAACTGAGGAAAGTCGGGAGTTGAAGTAGCTACAGGTAACTCCCACCACGCTGCGGGCTCAGTCTCGGTTAGAGGTGAGAGGTGGCCACGGATGCCACCGGAGGCACCCGCCCAGCAGCAGGACACTGCTCATGCCTGCCCTGTCTCCGGCTTCTGCTAATCTAACCAGTAGAAGACCTCTGCTCCATTTCAACATCAACAACGTCCATGAAGAATTCAGTAGACAGCACTTTAAAAGCACTTTTTAAACACAGTATTTTAAAAAAACCCCACAACCTGTAAAGCTCTTTTGTGAACAACACAAGAACGGAAAAACAAAGCAGTATTTTAATCAACATTTTCACACACTGGACATTTCTCTAAAAAGCCAAGATTTTAAAACAAGAATCATGTCCCTGGCTGGATTTATTGCACCAGAGACGTGGGCAAAGCTTGGTCATTGCAGGCAGAGAAGAAACCTCCACAAAAGCAAACAGGACTGCAAATATTCAATATTGTCTAAACCAGGCACTCTTTGTCCCAAAATGCTATATTCAAATATGTATTTAAGCGAGAATAAAATATGTGGTAGGGCTAAAATACTGAAAGTACAGTCTTGAGTGAAGATCTTCTCAGGAGATACTTTGCTTTTCCTTCTGACACATTTTAAACTGATGCACCAGGAAACTGAGCACTGAAGTCAACTCTCTCCAACCCCACCAAGAGAGGGAAAAAAAAAAGTTAAGGTCTTTGAAGTCAGGTATTTTCTGCTTTCGAACAAACAGGGTTTGGGTTTTTTTGTTGTGTGTGGTTTTTCTTGGGTTTTTGGGGTTTGTTTTTTTTTTTTAAACAAATCCTTCTAAGTTATAGAAGGCTTCACAAAGCTTTAAATTTCTCAGAGTAGGCTTCTGCACTGTCATTGCTGGCTATGATTAGTAGGCACAGAAATTTCCATTTTAATTAGAAACTTTATTTTGAAATACATTACACAGTTTACATGTGAAGTGCTTTTACTGTAAGATATTTCATAACATTGTGCTGAGCAAAATGGCTGACCGATTTCCTTGAAGCTCTTCCAGTTATGTTTTGTTTTTATTAAAACTATCTTACAGAACTAAGATGCAACTTCAGCATTTGTATTCAGAAGCTAATTACTATGTTTACCTTAGGGAGAAAGTATATACTCAACTGTTGCAATTCACCATGTGTCTCAATAATGACGTTAAGCATTTGGCATAAGACTGAAAGAAACCTGAGTCCTAATTAAACTTGTATTCACCAAAGATTAAAAAAAAAAAAATTAGTCTTCATGATAAAACTACTTTTTTTTTTTTTTAAATAAGGCACAGTCAGACAAGTATTTATAAAGACTGGCTACCACTTCACTTTTACCTACACAGCCTTTCTGCCACTCTGTCAAAAGTAATCTGAAAGTTGTTTTCCCTGTCTGCTGCTGAGACTTTCCAAGAACAAGGCAGAGCAAGAAGGCAACTAAAAGAACGGACATGCAGAGGAGGTCGGTGTCTGGGATGGATTCTGAACATCTGCAAAGTAGTTCATTTTGTAAATGGAGCATTCACCTGTTCTTATTAAAACAGTGGCCAACTATGACAAAGAAAATAGAAGTGGTGCAAGCAGTGTCTGTTTGCAAAAGGGTATTCTAATAGGAATAAACACGATGTCTGGTACGCTTTCAGGTGAAGACTTCACATGCAGCAATTCCCATGACTTTCAAAGAATCTAAATTGAATTCTGAAATTCCCCTCTGCCACTCAGAAAAGCTGAACGTACCAGGAGGTTGCTTGACAGCAGGTGAAATATCAGGGAATGAAATCTCCATTTAGATAATGAGCCAGTACTGCCATCCTACTTTGCATTTCTTATTAGAACGAAAGGAAATCTTCAGGAATGACAAATAATTACACCAATATTTTGGCTGGAAGAAAGTTCAAGAACTCTTAAGATGTGGTGATGTTTAAATAACATGAAACAATTCTACCCACAGTCAAAGAATAAAAAATAAAAATTTAAAAAAAAAAAAAGAGAAGCCTTACCTTCCCCTCCCAATTAAATCTTTGAGGAATAATTGCTTGAGCTTAGCACTGTATGGCTTCTGTGGCCTATGAATGCTTGAAAGATACTCTAAGAATTACAATTTTCAAGCTACTGTTTAAGTAATTTCAAATAAAAATACTGCATCTATTTCACTTTAATAATCAAACAGCATAAAAATCATTAAAAGTGTATTTCTGATACAAATTTTGTATCACATACTAAAAGATACTATTTTATAGATAATTGTAAAACAAAAAGAATTAGAATATACAAAAGGTTTTTAAAATTCTTTTGCACAGCTGAACTCATAGTGGAGGTTTAAGATAAAAAAATATCTGTAAATGAAGTAGTCATAACAAATGTTGAATATAAAATACATTTTAAAGTATTTTACAGAATGGCTGAATTATCAAGCGTAAGAACTGAGGAGAAAAGATGTTAATGACAAGCAGCCACATACAGAACACAAAGCAATAAGTTTAAATCAGACTATTTTGGTTTGTGTAGCCCTTTATTAGCAACTAAAATAGAAGATATCTGTTGTACATCACGGGTAGTAACTGACTATACTGGAGCTTTATTATATTCTAATACAGGATCATTTATAAATGCGTTGTCTTCCTCTTTTTTTTCTTTTATTAAAAAGCTTCCACCCCTTTTTCCGTTTACAACTTGCAAAACTATTCTGAAAGCTGAGTACATGTGCACAGGTCTGCAAAGAGTGCAAATTTAGGATATGGTAAATGCTTTACATGTTGTGTTTGTAAGGACTGTCTGCCACCATGCCGTCATAGCCATTACCTTTTTTAAGAGAAAAAAAAAAAAAAAAAATCACAAAATATTTCGATACCAGCCTTCCTTCCATGGTCCTAAACAAGAAAGCGTTTTTAAATGAGTTGAAACTAAGGAAGGACTACACCTACTAGAAAAGAAGAGAGTTCTATTAGTTTGAGGTTTCAGTATACCCAAAGACCAGGGACTGTATCTTTGTAAGGGCTAGGCTGGGACCCCGTATCGAGTGTGTGCAGGTGCCATCCCTGAGCGTTCAGCGGTTCAGTGGACCATAAGTGCTCCAGCTGCGTAACTCACTGAGCTGTCTTGCCAGTTTCGACACTGGCTTGACTGAGCATAATTCAAAAACGAGAAGCTCATATTCATTCCATTCTTCTGGAGCTCGTTGATAGCCTGAAGAGAGGGGGGGGATAAAAAAAAAAGAAAGCTGTTTTTAAAAAAGTGTCACTGAAATTACGACATTTTCTAGATCTCGGTCCTCTCTCCTCCCCCAGGCAGTCCTTGCACCACCTCTCGCAATATAAGCATCTCTGAGCAATTTGTGGACCTAACCCATTTCTGTGCCGTTTCATTCACCAACGCTCCCCCTCACTGGAGTACGTACATCCACGCGGTTCTACAAAGCAACACTGAACAACCTTTCCGAATAGATCCTTTAGAAACAATGCTTTCAGCTCCAAAGGGGATTCATACAGGAACACAGATGTAACAGAAAAAAAACCCACAACACTACCAACACTTTTTAGATTGCATGTCTTCCATTAAGGAAAAAGAATGTACCAAGATAATTTATTGAAGTGTGAGAACTGGCAAAAGTGAATTAACAGAATTTAGCTCAGAGTCACTGCAAAACTAATCACTATCTGAGGTTAAGAGTTGGGTATTTTTGCAGAGTTGTCATAGTACTGAATTTTGCTACATGCATCCCCAATATTAATATTGCTCTTACAAACTTTTATAGTCTCCACTTCAAAAGGTTCCTCTGTGTTCTCCATATTTCCAGTGACTACATTTCCAGTGAATTAAGTCTTCTCTTTTAAAAAGGTTAACATGCTTCCTGTTTCAGATTTAAATTACAATAAAACTACTGTGAGATTCACTCAAGCAACATGACAAATCTGCGGCACACGCCAGCAGTGCTGTAAAGCAGCTGTGACCCATTTTAGACACCCAAGTTAAGCCAGGTTTATGTCTGCGCTGCATCACCAAAGCGGAATAGGGTAACTAGAAAGTACCAGTTAATCTGAATTCTAATTGCCATTAATTTATGAGTGAACAGACCGCTGCACTAATACTTACACAGCAATCTTTCATCATATTTGAAAAACTGAAAAATGCTGCCAGACATCACAAGGCACTCACAATAGCTAGCTAATAACCATACAGAAAAAAAAAAATCTTATATTTTAATATTACATTTTTCTAAGTAGTGATTCAAAAGAGTAAGTATGTACTTCTTCAAGGAGATGGATTTATTTGTTTGTTTGTTTAGGGCCAAAAGAAACTGAATGATTGTATTTCATTGAAATTCAAAAGGAACATGGTATCTCATCTCCTTTTGGGAACTGAAAACCCTCAGCCCTTGTAAGAGCTTACATTTGCCTATATGCAAGGCATGGAAATCAGAGACCAAATCGAGGACACTTGGAAAAATAAATTAATTCAAGACTTGACATTTTAGAACTAACAGCAAGATTGTGTTTAAACCAATGTAGGCATTTTGCTAAAAGTTGTATTTTTCAACAAATCAGTTACTTACATTTAATAATACGCCAATAGGATGTCTTCCACATATTGTATTATGGTATTTCTTCAAGTAATTGCTAAAAGATACAGGATCTAGCTGCTCTATAATGCTCATACCCTGAAAAAGAATCAATAGCAATGATTACTTCACACATTCATAAGCAGGTGTTTATACATCACCTATTTACGATGACACAGAATAATTCAGGCGTAAAACACCTCTACTTTGTCTCAAGGCTATCAAGGGAATCAATCTCAGTACGCGAGCTCTAGCTTGCAGCCATCTCGTTGCCATCCCTTGCCAAGCTACAAGTGCAGGAGCTCTTCCAAAGCTGTCAATAATGCACAGATCCGTGAAGCTATCTTTGCAGATACCGGTGAAACTCATGTTAAAAAAGCTCCTCCCACAGACTAGCTGATCCTCACCTCCAAGGGCGCTTTACTTCCATAGGATTTTATACAGCAATAACCAGACAAATTTACTACAAGGGCAAAGCAGAAAGGAGTTTTGCCTCCATCTCCTCCCACTGGTAACAGAGCTCAGGGCTGAGCACTTGCCTGGGACTTCTGGGTGTCCAAAAACCCTAGACGAACCATCAATATACACACATGGAATTCAAGCACGTAGGAAGTGGAATGTATCCTAGACACTTCAGGCACGCATGGCAGTTGATCTGGGCACCAGCTGGCCATCTGCTCAGAGCATTTAAAGCAGATCCATAACATCTCTAAAGCACTGGAAAATTGGTGCACAACAGAAACAGAAGAGCCAGGAGATGATGCTTCCACTTCACACGAGGCAGTCACATATATATATCCTTTTCTCCACCCACAGTGAGACCCACGATCCCACGGAGTCATACTATGAAAAGCAGCACATGTATGGAATCCAGAACCTTCCACATATATAAACATTTGCATTCCTAAGAGGAAAAAGAATCCTACAACTCCAAATAAAGCCTACTCTTACCCTATCCCACAGGGCAGTATTCAAATGCAATGAAAGTAGTTTCAAGCAAGTATAAATCGATTACTGTCTGAGTTTTATCATGGTTTTGCTATTCTGCCTGTATTAGATTCAATCCTCTTGTGTTTTTCCTTCCTCTGAAAAGGATTAATTCCTTTCACCAGGCAAATGAGCCCCAGACACTCACTAATTCAAGTAAGACGCGTAGCTCTGCTTCTTACACGTAGCTAATGAAAGAGGAAGAGTTTCCTTAGAGACTAGAAAAAACCATACACTTTGCATGGGAACAATGGGAGGCTGATATCAGGAAGGGAGAGAGTTTCTCCTAAGGTTTCTGCAGTTTTCCCATCCCCTTCCCCTGCTTTTGGGAAAGCGCGGGTGATAAAAAGAGAAACCATGATGCAGGAAGCAGCCAGTCTGTCTGAAGTCTCCACCTCAAGAGTGAAACCTCTTGAATATTCTGCAAGGGCGTTGGCTGATCTGGCAGATACGCTAATTATTCAGACTGGATCACAGCTTACAATGGAGGAGCTGGAGATTCCCAGGAGAGTCAGGGAGGATTAGAAAACAGCAACAATAACCACCACCTTTGTGTACTTTTAATTAAAAACAGAAGTAAGATGAATTCATAAAGAAATAAATTTTATGGAAAAATAAAACCAAACTATGCTGACCAATTGTTGGCAAGAGCTCAGTTCTTCCAGGGTCATGGAGAGGGCTTTTGGACCCCTGGCCGGTAATGGCAGCTGTTACTCACTCCAGACCTGCAGAACCTAAATGAGTGCCAAAAAGTAAAGGTAGCTATTCTCTAACTAGCAGTGACTACATAAACACCGTTGCGTTTCTGACGTTTAAGCGGCATGTTTTTGAACCATTCATTTACTTTTAAATTGTACGTGTCAATACACAGCTAAAGAAAGCAGAACCAAACTCTATACTCAAGTGAAACTAAACATCCATGAGGCACTTACTCAGATACTGAACAGCTCATAAGAATATATTTTATCCATTCGTAAACCCTTTCGTGGCTTTTTAAAAAATAAAAATGGCTGCTCAATTGAGAGACTCGTTTTTTAGCTGTAAGTCACTGGAACACACTGGGCAGAGGCATTTGAGCATTTGTCTCAAATGAACGGACATGGATTTATCAGAATGCCTAGTAAGCTTATTTCAATGCATGGTTCAGCACTGCAAAACATTTACAGCTATGCTATGCAATTCATCCCAGCAAATGCTAACAGAGCTCCATACATCACAGACTGGAGAAAATCCATAGGAAACGGGTATTAACGTATATCCTATAAGCATTTAGCTGTACTGAACTTTTCAATCTTTTGGATTTTAAAACCGCTGTGGCAGAGACTGCCAAGCTTGTGTCTCAGTATAGAATGGCATTGAGGAACAAAGGAAACATTTTTGTCAGGTTGTGTTTTATTTTCTATAAAGCAGAAGTACGAAGCTAATAATTTTCAAAGTAACTCAGCCGGGCATGGTTTAGAACAGAGTTAAAATACACGACAAAACCCACATGATAAAAACGCAAACCACCACGTAGTTCTGCAGTTTATCACATGGTTATTACGGCACCACATAGAAACTGTGTATCTCAGTTAACCAGACACTGTAAATGTCATCTACAATATCCTAGCACACTGCACTTAACATGAGAAAAGCAGTTACACTCTTCAATATCACCCCCTATAGGATCAAGTATCAAGCTTACAAAAAAACCCCCAAAACAAACCCCATCAAACAGGGGCTTGTTTTATACTATAAACATCTAATAATCCTTTGGCTGGTCAAGTCTAAGTTTGCAATCAGTTACTTTGACTGCTTCTCCACACTTAAAAATTACAAGCCATTAGCACACTTATGGAAGTAGAAACAAACTTGGTCTTAGCACTGGCCAGTCCAACTATCTTGGCAAACGTGAGTCACTCAGACTAGAAGATAAACAACCAACAGGAAAATTACTGGCTGGGCGCAGCAGAGCCAGCAGGGAGCTGGGCACCCCGGCAGAGAGGTGTGCTCCTGCACTACGCCCAAGCTTAGAAGCCTTCCCAGGCTGGAGCGCTGGAAGGTGGTGGCACACCGTAGCAGCAATGCAGAAGCCACCAGAATTCATCAGTCCATTAGAGTCACCTGAGAAGCCACCCGTGCTGCGCACGGCTCCTGCACAACGACTGCTGGCTGCCCCTGCACAGCTCTCCTCAGCGCCTGCACTATCCTCCCCCTTCAGCATTCAGGGTAACAGAATCCCCCTGTCGACTCAAGTGAGGCACACGGTTTCACAAATAGATATAAAATGAGCAATCTGGCAGTGACGACTGAAGCGAGCAGTCTGCGTTTGCTGGCTAGCCATAATCAAACAATAATTATTCTTCAACAATGTCTTACAGGAACCTCCCCCATCATTATTGAAAAAGATGGTAGGTATCAGGTTATGGTATACAGACAAATTACTGCACATCAGCTGCTCAGTTATATCTCTTCATTTGAGGACCTTTCCCTAAGGTACCCGTATTTACCATGGGGCTCTTTACTCCTTGTGCCGTCACTTCACAAGGTGCACTGTGGTACTCCCAGGGTAAGAGAGTGGCCATATTAGGAGTTACCATGGAGAAACTGATGTCTGCCCAGCAATATTTACTATTCTGTATTTTTTTTTTTATACTGGAGTCTAAGGGCTCTAACCTAAAATCACAGCAAGTAACATTTCTCACAGTGGTTACCAGGTTAATAAATCTTCAATGCCCAAAGCATTTAGCATTGTTCATGCACTAGCCGGGGTGGGGGGAATCACTATGCATCTGTACTTAAGGTCCAATCTAAATAAGGAAGAGACCATTGTCCTCCCACAAGGGCATTTCTAAGGAAAAGTAACTTCATCTTAACCCAGAATATCTTCCTGCTTAACAAGTGCTGAGCCGATTGCTTTCCTACCTAAGGCCAATAAATTATTGGGCCAGGAGCAGAGGTTAAGACCTCTGACGGCTTTCGTACAGTTGTGTCTCTATCTTAATGCTATTTTCTCTGTGGAGAGGCCTAGTGCTTGTAACAATACAAGTTTCTTTAGCAGGCCAAATGACATTAAAAAAATTCAATACTTAGATAAGGAAACAAGAAGTAGAATGGGGCAAGCAAAATCGAATAAACTCCTTCCAAAGCTGGGGAAAAACATGACAGGGAGATCTTTGTGGGATTGTGGAGAGCATCCCAAGTGTACCCACAATACCCCTAAAAAGAAATTTCTGAAATTCACCAAAAGCAAAACCTACTCTGTACAGAGTTTGAATACCGAGTCATGTGTTTGCATATGGCATGATATACAGACAAAAAATAACCAGAGTGTACTTCTATGCAGCATGTTCAGTTTTCTAGTTAAACTTACGATTGAAAAAGTATTTACATAGTTATTGCACAGTAGACATCACTTTCAGTGTTACAAAAAATGTCATCTCCTTTTGGCTGAACAACTACCAAAAGAAAGAGCTGGTGCTGCAATGTAGTCACTAAAAGTAATTAAATGCCAAAGTCCAGTCTTTCTACAAGCTTTCACCACAGAAATTAACAAGGGGAAACTAATGTTTGCTAATGCACCTTAATCTGTTCTCCTGCAAAAACACTCAGAACTGCAAATTCTGGAACTCCGTAGAAAAACACTTCATCTTTACAGAGAAACCTCTCAACTGACTACAAGAATTATGAAAAATGGGACAAATAGAAAAGGCAAACTATTTACTGTTTCCATTCCAGTGATTAATAGTGGAAAACCAAAGAAGTTAATATGGATACACAAAGCAAAAAACTCCAGAGATCCCTCCAGCAGAAAGGATTTATTCCTTCAAGACAAGGAAAATAATTAACACTCCCTGAATAATAACAGTTCTCTCTTCTAACAGCTTTTACAAAAGTTACATAAATGATCCAAACTGTTTAAAAACAAATTTTAAGGTTGCATATTTACAGAAGAATTACTTCTGTGCCTTAAGTATAGTCTTGAGCATTAACATAATTTTTTCATTTAAAAATAAATCCTTGGCTCCTGTGACTGCAAAGAAAATGCACCATAATTGGCATCACGATCTTTATGTATTTCGCATTCCTTTCAGCCGTTTGCCAAGCCCAGAATAAAGTATGGTTTACTGCTTTTCCCCACCACCTACTACAGAGTAAGGGATGGGGGAGAGACTCCTCCTCCCAAGGAAACGGTGACTTTGGTTTTCCTGACCAGCACAATCTCCTACAGTCTTTCCTTCTCAAAATGGGTGTTGCTGAAACCATTAACATAATCACGATGCTGTTTCGATATGTGGGTATCACAGCTATCAGGCCTGAACTACCACAATACTCGATTCATAATTCTTACTGCTTCTCGAAAACTCAAGAGAATATGTGGACAAGAACTGCATTACACTAGGGCATTTTAGGTAGGCAAACATGCATAAATTGTTCTTACTAGATTATACCCCCAATATACTGTGTGCAGTCAGCAAAATGGAAGATACTAGCTAAAAACAACAGCTAAGTTCTTATTGTGGTAAACAAAGGAAAAGTATACATTCAATAATATAGCTAATCTATAATATTTTGTTAGAGAAATTTCTAAAGTGTTCAAAGAAATGTAACGTACAGGAGAAATTTGTTAGTTAGTTCCACCAAATCTGAAAACTTACCATTTTATCTAGGTGCTCAATGGATCTATAAATTTCTCCTTGGGATTCATCATAGTAACTGTAACGGAACCTCTGACCTTGAAACAAAAATCATGTATAAAATAAAAAAGGGAAAAATCGTAGCTAAAACACTCCCTAGTACTTACTAAATAATTGAAATTCTAATATTTGTAAAGTAATAATCTTCATTTATTTTATACTTTTTAGCTCCACTGAGGACATTCTAGGGCAATCAAAGCAGCAGCCCAGAAGCAAAGTGAAAAATACATGATGGGCGGCTATATTCCTAAAGAAAAGCCTACTGTCTAGAACTGACACTGCAGTGTCACTCATTAATTGCCTGTTATTGCCTTGGAATCTAATTCTATAAATTAAGAAGTAAAGCAACATTTCATTTCACTATCCCTCTTGACAAAGTCAACTCTGAAATCAGGCTACTTCTGCTTGCACAACAATATCCACAGTAAATGATGGTTAAAAGAAAAAGTTCATGATAATTCAGTGAACAGTTCTAGATGGTTCATTAGCCACAACAGAACCCAGGTCATTCTTATATACCTCCACCTACTCCACAATTCAAAGACAAGTAATGTATGCACTTAATTATGCAAGTTGACCAAAGATGACAATGAGAAAAGGGAAGAAGGTCTGTTGTGTAACATAAAACGTATCTTTCCGAAGCAGGCCCTTTTCCAGCTATTATCACACTTCAAAGAAAAATAAAGTGTTAAAGCAGGACAGAAGTCAAGGCTTCTGAGTCTTTATAGCTCTGTCACCAAGATGAACTGGGATAGCCCTGGTGAATTGGCATATATACTCCATCTGCTATTTACCCAGCAGTAAAATGTACAAAACTTATTTCCATCAGAGGGATGTTGCCATGTCCCGTGAATTTTTAGCTAATCAGTTTTGCAAGTTGCTTTGAGGTGCTTAAAAGACAAGTAAAAGGAGCAAGAAACTTCAGACACTTATTTCATTGCAACAATAAAGAGATGCATATAAACCCATACACCTTCACCACTTACTTCCTCCACTACACTGCAAACACATTACCAGATTAATATTTTCCATCTACTGTTCCAGATTAAAAAGAAAAATTCTTTTTAGCTTTACAAAAGCATTTAAGTCTTTCAAAGATACATTTACCAGAAGCTAAAATGTTCAATGTTTAATAAAATACATTATTTGAAAAATCACTACAAAATATTCATCATACTGTTATAATGAAGAGATGTGAAACTTACCCCAATGGCAAAAGTCAGAAGAAACCACAAAGAGGTTACTAGGATCAGCTAGGTATTTACTGAAGAGTTTTCCAAATTCCTGCTCTTTTGACTCACTCAGTGCTCCGACCAACACAGGAATAATAGTAAACTCATCCTTATGGCTTATAAGCAAAAGAAAACATGTTGTAATTCAAGTAACATCTGAAGTCTTTTTCAGGGCTTCCTAACTGAAATTGCAGAATGTTTTAAAAGGGCACTATTGAATTGAAGATATGGTTAATTTGGTAAAGTCATATTAGAAAGTTGTTTTAGAACCTGAAACTACTTCAATTTCAGAAAACAAATCGTCCCCCGAAAACAGTATTTATCTTTGCTGCAAAGTGAAAACACCAGGCAAACAAAAAGAAAAGACACAGAAATAACTAGGAAGGAAATTCTCCCAGTATAGATGCTGCACAAATGTTGGGTAATTTTCCAACGTATATAAAAATGCTCAAGAGAGCACCCAGATGTATACTGATACTCCAGGGAAAATTACAAATACTTTGGAAGAAAAGTTAAAAAAAAAAAAAGATTGGGGGGGAAAAAAAACCACCACAAATCGATGAAAACAAAATATTCAAAGTACTCATTTGAAATTGAAGGTGTAAACAGAACCCTGATCTCAAAATTAGTATTAAGCTCCAAACAAACTTAATATCCCACAGAAAACACTTATTAGTATTTGAACTTCTTTCAGAGATGCCTTGCAAAAAATAAAAATAATTAAAAATCAGCTATTGAAAAAGATTCATGAAAGCATGTCTACTATTAACTCTATTAAGTCAATATAAACATATAAACTTGTTTATAAGGGGTGTTCCAATTTCATCATTCAGGCATTTGCTCCGCTCACAGTTTTTATTACAGCAACTAATCCTCATCTCTGACCCTCTACTCCCCCAAATTTTTACCGGGGGGTGAGGGAGTGTGAGTGTTATATACCATATAGGGCATTATACACCATAAAGGGCGTTATTACTTCCTCCTGCACTTCACATGTGGTTCAAACATTTAATGCACGTAATGTTCATTCCTGTAGAAGAAGTCATTAGCCCCAGTACCTTTCCATGGCTTTAGCAGTGTAAGGCAAATGCATTTCAATACTGTGTTCATCTTCATCTGTCTGTAGGGACATACGCTCAAACATTCCCGTCTTCCACAATTCTCCATAAACTGAAATGAATTGAAGATTAACTTTTACTACTTTAAAAAAAACAAAACAAAACAAAAACTGTAAAGCAAGCTATAGAGCATCTTTATCAGAACAAGCCCATGATAACAAATGACTTGCCTCCAAGGGCTATCATCATAACCCACTTGTTTTTAAGTAAGTTCAGGATTAAAATTATGTTCAAGTCATAAAGATACAAACATAACTGATTCAGTTTACAAAATGTGTGTGTTAAATCAGTAACCTTGTTAGTATACTGAGAAAGATTTTCAGTTATGATACAAAATAAAACACATTTGAAAATAGACATGCATTTTGCCCAGTCACTGAATTCATATTTTCACAAACTACACCATCATGTGTATAAAAATAAAAAATAAGAATTGCTGATCAGTTGAACCATTGCTGGGCATGTTACTATTTAATACAATTTATTATTAACCGAATCATGAAAGCTAGAGACAGCAAAAACTGATTAAGAAATGCACATTTGTAAGTTATCTTTCCTCCTCTCAAGTGTGCTTGACAGTATGCAGACATCTCTACATTTTGAAAACTCTCCACTGGATGAAGAATTTGATGTAGGCAGGGCTGTACCTCCTTCTCCACTCCTTTTAAAGGAGTTCTACAGAAACTGAATCTTTTGTCACTTAATCAAATTTCTACAGGCAGTATGTAGAAAGCCTGAATTAGCGTCCGTAATCACAGTCATGAAGAAAGGGCAATGCATCTGCACTAAGTACCCCTTTTTAAAAAGATATATTATTATTTAGGTGTACCTCAAAACACGTGAAAGTCAAAATACCAAATTTATCTTCATTGCACCTTTAAGCTTAGTCTGAAAGACTGGTATTTCATGGACTAACAGTTTTTAAGTTCTGTAAGTACTCTGCCAGTTAAAAAAAAAAAAAAAAGAAGACACATGCAATAACTAATCCAAATAAAAGCAGCTTTCTGTTCCTCTATTAGTCCTCTATTAGAAATAAACCAACTAAAGCACTGTCTTATTTTTTTTTTTGCAGACAGAATACTTCACAGAATAATGGAGCAGGTGTGCAGCGGGATGTTAGTCAAATGTAACACTTTTTCATTTTGAGATTCCTTTTAAAAGATCAGTTTTCAAGAGGCACAAACATAATGGAAAAAAGATAAGCAAAGGTTGAGAATTCTTTACTTGCAGGAGCAAGAGAGACTTTAAGGTTATAATATAGCTATGTCCACAGCCATCAGGATCTTTCAGAAGCTAGCTCTCATTGCAGTAAAAACAGATTTATACTTGTATGCCACTTAAAAGCAATGAAGCGCCCAACAAGAGAGTCCTCAGCACTGCAGGCCAACAGTTAATGCTCAAGCCTCAACAATCTTCAAGATGTAAGCTTTATCATGCACTTACTCTTTTGGTCAATTCGGAGATCATACAGAGGTGTTCTATATATGTCCACACTGGAAAGTGCACATCGGGAAAGGGGCACATGATGGGAAGGCCCAAGAATGAAAATTTTTCGGCTACAACAGTTAACACAAAAGCCCACAATTTAGACAACTGCAATTGTACAGAGACTTGGTTTAGAGTGACAAGTTTAATAAAAAAAACACAAAGCGATACTTTCAGGTGGTTACCAATAGAGTTTTACTCTGCTGTGTGTAAGACCACAGATCTTGCTCGATATCTCAGAAATGATCATGAGATCAGTTCAATAATGCTTCCCATAGCCTTAAGCGGGTGATATATCAGAGGGCACTCATCGGCTAGAAATCTAACTGGACTCATTTGGACTTAAAACAGATTTTTGAATTCTCTCCTTCCAACATAACCTTCAGTTACACACCACCTTCAACAACTACAGGTATATATGTGCCCTCAAATCAGGATGATGGATTTATCACCTCTTCAGAGCTTCTTACTTATTCACTTGATTAGTCTTACTTCAGATTTCACAAAATTCAAATTCAAGTCACTTTCAAATGCTGTTTTTATCTAGCTGTTGCATCAACAACAGGGACCAAAACCTGAAAATTCGTAGCTTTAGCTGATACTGCAAGCTTTCATACGCCATCATGATGTTATTTCATCAAGTCCTCAGTTCTTGGCTCTTGAATAGATGTTAAGAGTCTCCTGCCACAAGACTTAAAGAAAAAAAAAAAAAAATCTATAGGAAATTCAACTCTTCAGATTCAGGAGCTGAACTTATGGGATGAGAGACATGTAAAGATGTTTTTGCTTTTCCTTACACGTGGAATGCTATAGCAAGCTACACTAAAATACTACAACTTTTTACAGAGCTAAAAACCAGAATATCCCAACAGGCAATACTTCAGCTGAAAGATGAATTCTAAACATCCCATGTGATAAAACAGCAATTGATCCAGAAAGTTCAAATCAACTCCATGTCACTGAACCTAGGGAATGCAACTTGTTCTAGAAGTTTTAGAGAAACTAGCTACTCACTCTGTAAGTTGTCTTCACTGAGTTTACAATAGTTTAGAAAGAATCAAAACCATTTTGGTCTTTGGAGAGCATTACAACATGTTATCTCATAAGCCACTAATAGACAGTTTTTATATTAACATTGCAAAATACACACTTTAAGCAAATACTGGAGATGTTTTAAATTTTTGTCATTTAAAAAAAACATTGCAGTCAGCAGAACACAAGAATTACATTCCTTTAACCTAGAATAACTGGATTCATATTTTCAGAGCAGGCACAGACTACAGGAGCGTGCTGGGTTTTTTTTTAATTTTTCTTTTTTTAAACTGTTGTGCTGTTTGAAACAAGTCCATTTAAAATTATTACAACAAGTAACTTTCACTGACTTCAAATATTATAGACACACACTGGTCACTTTCTCCACAGCAGAAGAGAATCCTGGCAGCATTCAGCCCATAATCCTGCACTGAAAAACCAATGCAGAATCATAAAATATTTTAATATACTTTGAAACCAAATAAAATCTCCCAACAAAAAAAGAAACAAAAACACCCTGTGATCAGTTAAAAAAAAACAAAACACAAACAAAAACAACTCAGCTTGGGCTTTTATAAAAGCAGTGGAACATCAAGCAATAATGTAAGTTAAACACTACCTGCAAAAAGAACACCTTTAACCCTCCCTTCCAAAAAAAAAAATTAGTTAACAATAATTTTCAATAATTTTTTAAAATACTGCTTTACATTTTCAATTTCAACATTAATTTCAATACTACATTATTTTTTTCTTTTGTAATATCCAAACAACTTGCACATTTATGGTGTTAAAGCAGAAGGGATGCACAAAAGACTTAAAAGAATACAAAATTAGAATTTGAGTACTTCAAGGTGTAAGAATATAAAAAGAACATTCAGCTTCTCATAGAATTGCAATGGCATTGTCTTAAGCTTTGCAAAGAAAAACTTTAATACTTACGTAATATTAGGATCCACTTGTTTGTAAGCATGGGCTGCACAAGATCCACAATAGGTATACCCTGCATGGCTGCAAACCAAGGTGTACAACATGTTAACATATTAAATATTGTTTAACACCTTAAATATGTTGATATTTCTATTAAAATGTTAATATCTTAAGAATTATTTGTCCCCAATGAGATAGAAATAGTAAGAGCAATCCAAAAATCAACTCCTGGAAGAGCTAGAGAGCACTGTTGCAGTATTGAACGTACAAGAGACATACTTGTTAAAGAACTACCAGTGACCATTTACTCGAAAGTTAGTAAGACTAACTCCAGACTAAGGCACCTTTTGTTACTTGTAAAAGATACTAGTAGACAGACTACACAACTGCGTATTATCAGAGGCTCATGACAATGCTAAGAGTGCAGCCAGGGGACAAGGGAACAACGAGCTGCTGGAGAAAGCTCTTCTAACCACACTCCAGTAACTGAACACAATGACAGTAGAGACTACACTTTACAGCAGATAAACAGAGAATAAAAATACTCCATCACTGAAGAAGAATACCTCAGCCACAGAATGAATGGGCACAAGGAAAGGAGTGGAAGGCAGCATGGTAGCTTTTACTGCAGAGAATGTGATACGTGCTTTATCATTTCCTATCACTCTGGCCTGGAGCCTCTCTCGACCTGTGTTTCTGCGTGTGTTCCAAAAACATCCATAATTATTCTGACTACTCGTTTCAAATATCACATCCAAATCTTAAGACCCATTCCCTTCAAGACTGTTAAGAACAGGAGAAGATTCAGTTTACACTGCTAAAAGCATTCATTCCAGAGAACATTCATTCCCCACGGTCGCAGGCCAAAAGGTGGAGAACACCTCACAGTCACTCAGCAACATGTCCACAGTGGAAGGCCATGCCCACATCACCTCTGGAGCACCTGTGACCCTGGGTCAATAGTTATCATTTATTTGGAGTCAAGTATGTGCAACAATACAACTACAGCTTCTCAGATGGTCTTTTTATACAATGATCCAGAGAATGATACGTGCTGCCAGTCCTGGGGCATACAGAGTGCTTGAAGGTACAAATTCCCCATTGACAGCACTGGAGGATTTTGTATTTATTTATGCATACGTATGATTGCATGCATGTGTATTAATCTACACAGAGTGATACCTGGAGCAAGTTATCCTCAAAATTACCCTGGGGGTTTACTTCAGTGTCACCTCAATCATTCTAAAGAGCTCAGAAAAGTACACACTAAGGGAATGAACAGGAGACTGAGACCTACTGAACTGTCAAAAGAGCCTTCTGAAAGGTTCCCTCTGCTACAGACTTCTTCGGTCTTTCACAAAAAAAAGTTATTAGCCATATCCCATTTTACAACTGGGAAATCAAAGGCACAGTTAATGGAATCATTTGGTGAGACCACAGGAAAACCTCCACCAGTTCTGGAAAAAGAACCCAGGTTACCTTATCTGCAGCTGAGAGGCTTCTTTCCTGCTATTCCTGTGAGACGGACTAAGGCAGATTTGGGGCAATTTCTTCTGCACATTCAATACTATTACGGAATACTTCAAACATCATCTCAACGTTATGTTAGCACAGGAAAAACATCATATTTAAGATGTTTTTTTCTAGTGTTTCCTTCCAACTCATAATAAATTGGAATGACCAACATACTTTTCTTATTATGTGTCTCAATGACCTTCAGGAAATTGAATTCTACCTAAATAGTTTAGATTATCCCAATTCCTGCTGTGGAACAAAAAAATTAAAACCACACAAAACCAACAGAGGTAAACCACTTCGAATAGCTGAATAGTTTCATTAGTTTTTGGCCTAAGCTTTGCTAAGTTTTGATTTGTGGTGAGATGCTGGAGTTTTGTTTGGTTTGTTTGGTTTGTGTGTTTTGGTGTTTTTTTTGTTTTTTTAAATAAGTGTAGCTGTTCTATACCAGAAGTGCATTGAAAGAGCTGTCACCTTAGATTACCACTGCACTAATACAGCTCTTTATCTGTCTTACTGGATCTTACTTGACCCTGCCCATGACAGGGGGTATGGTATGAGATGATCTTTAAGTCCCTTCCAACCTAAACCATTCTATGATCCCAAGTGAATGTTACGTCTGCAATGAATCAGCAAAAGGAAACTAATTATATACCAAGATATGCACAGATTTCTTCCATTCTATGCCATATCCAAAATACTTACTTAGAAACCACAGGACATTCCTTTCAGCTAAATATTTGCTTTCACCAGTTTTCAAAGCCCCTCAAAATAAAGAAGCACTTAACCAATCAAGTACTGTACATACTAGAAACAGATTTCAAACTTACGGTGCAATAATGGCTCTAGCAGGTCTTTTTGTGGACTGTACTTGAGAAAGCCAACCTTCTAGTTGAGCGTTCAGCTGGGGTCCTGTGAAGAGACAAGAAACTACTGAAGCCATAAAAGAACCTAAAATACCTCAAGAATTAACAAATAGAGTCCAAAAGTCCAATAAATTTAAAGTAATCATAAAAAACAAAACCTGTGTTTAAATCTCAAAGGAAAAAAAAAAAGAGAGAGTAAATTCAACATGCCTGTCATGTTGAAGGTTACAGTAGGAAAGTTTCAACCTCCTAGTCCAGGCAGTTCATTTATTGCACATCCAAACACACGCTTATTGTTCCTTGCTCTGTGGACTGATGCACATACCTTTTCATCATTAGAAAGGATGGCTGCTGATCTCTAAAGAGAGGCTAATAGATGATTGATTCCTCTGGTAACCGTATTTGCAGAATTCAGAACTAAAAATTTAAAGATGACGTATACCAAGACAGCGCGATATGAGAAGAGGATATAATACAAAGACCTTACATACGGACAGGATAACCAGCGGCTACGGCATTTAGTCCTTTATTATTATCAAGCTAGCATAAGATCAGAACACAAAGCACACTGTAACCTGGAAAAACTGTAAATACATAGGGAAAATCTAAAAATGAGAAGACACCACACTTAGGCTAATGCCTTAACAACTTCTGATCAATCAACATATACTACAAGTACAAAAACTTCTTGGCAACCTTAACTTTGATAATTGGTCAATCCAATATTTGATTTTTTTTTTTGTAAACCAAATTCTGTACCTCAACAAGTAGCAAATATTCTCAATTCAATTAGATGATACAAATGCCTTCTAGAAATACAAGACTAAAAAAAACTCACTACATTTTGATTATTTCTCATCACAAAGAAAACTTTTTGTTATGTAAAGCTACTCCTGAAGAAGCAAGTCTGGCAAATACAGTGCGATATTCTTTATATTAAAGAACACAAACTTTCAAGTAAAACTCATTCAGCTGCTGCTGTTACAAGTAACATATCATTAATAAAGAGAAAAATAGATGCACTTTTTTCAGTTGACATTATGCTTTTGACAGAGCTGTATGTCAGCAGAGTTCATCTGTAAAGCTTGGTGTAGTAAGCTGCTTTCTTCTACCATACGCGTTGTAGATTTTTGTATCTTCCCCATGCAGGTGTAAAACCACCAACTGCCAGGAAAAACAAAACCAAATTAAGTACCTGAAACTATTCCACAGCTATGTTCCAAACAGCCCAGATCTCAAGCTGGCAGCTCTCCAAAAAGCTGACAAGAACTAGGGATCAGAGCAAAGATGTCAACTTTTGCAGAATCCAACCAGTCACTCACCAGTGATCGCCATAAAGCTTTCCCTAGAAAATCAGAGGGGGTGTTTATACAAAACTTAATGTGTTTCATGGGGGGTGAGGGGGGGGAGGATGACTTCTGTGGTTGTAAAGAACCCTATCTTCTTACGTGAAGAAGGTGAACTAGTGCAATGCTGCTTCCCGAAGCCTACAATCACCTTGAATACTTTAGATGCTGCCTACAGCTCTAACAAGGCAAAAGAGTGGCATTGATTAGCCACTGTCACTCCTGTAATACAGTGGCTTTGTGAAATGATGAAATTGTCAAAAAAAGCCCAAAACCCACATACCAGTTTTGTTCTGCTGCTTCTGTTGCTTGGGGAAATAACAAGCAGCAGAGACATTCAATAGAGATAAGGATAATGACATCTTAGAAAATGGAGGCTGTTGAGGAAGCTAAGTAAAAATAAATACATCTCTGTTTCCATCCTCTTTCTAAGCTACTAGGAGACAAACAAAACAGTCTTCTGTTACCATCTTAGCACTTTTCTGTTTATATATTTAAGAGTGAAGACACAAATAACTTAAAAAAAATTACTTCCTAATTCTCTGTTAGTATGTAGAAGGATAAAGCACTTCCTGGAAGAAATTCTTTAGAAGGACACAGTTGTTTGGGGTTGTTTTTCTTTTTCAAACAGGTACTACCTAGAGTGTTAAACAAAACTTGACTCTGTCTGACCTGAGCTCTTCTCCTAAAAGAAGATACACAGGCAGCACAACAGCAGAAGGGCCAGAACCTCTCAAGCAAAGTAAGACAGCCTTGGAACTCTGTTCCCCAGCAAGGAACAGTGCTTGGCCTTCCTCCATCCCTTCTTTAGCAAGGATTTTTGATTAAGAAGGTGGTTAAGGCGATTTGTCTTTGGTTAAGACAAATCAGGTAACTTGCTGAGCAGTTTAAAGACAAAGTTCAAAATCTCTGGTAGTTTCCTAAAATTCCACAGGATTTTTCAAAGCTGGCCAAAACTTCTGATCTTACAGTGTGGTAGCAGAGTAAGATGCCCAGGTTTGCTTGCTCTGCTATTTCAGACACACACTGACAGAGTAACAAACATTTTTTTTCCTAGAGGCAGTAAAATAACAGCTCTGTGTGACCCAAGGGATGAAACTTCTGTCAGTGTTTACATAAGGACCAGCTAACACATCTGCTTTCAGAGTGTTTCCCTTTAATGCAACTACAAGGTGTCTTTTTAAATCATTAACTCCAACCTAAATTAAGTTTCCGAATCAACTGATGCTTATTTGTACTATTTTAATAAAACATGTAATCAAATCTCTCTCTCCAAAGGACTAACGGAAAGAGAGAATGGAGAGTACAACATCTCCACCTGACCTTTTGGCTAAAGAAAAAAACAAAATTAAGAAAATCACACAGAACCCATGTGAACTGACAGGAGGAGAGTCCCCTGCAGCTTCCTCTGCTTACAAATACTTTAAGGGAGATACTCTAACACTGTAATTCTGTAATTTTCTCGTTACCAAATTAGCACAAACTTTTTGTTGAAGTGTTCAGTGAAGTTTTTCTTCCAATTCCTCAAACATGACAATGCTTAAGGCTAAAGTCAAAATATTTGAATTGGATACACAAAATATAAATAAACCCACATTATCGCAGTAGATGTGCTCTGCCATATGGAATTGTATTATAGCAGATGAGTAGCTTCTTCATGAAGAGCTTTATAAGTAAGTTTTGTTCATAAGTAAATTAAGTTAAACTGGAAAAGAGTCTTTGCAAATAGTCAGTGCAATAACTGCAGTAAACATCCATGTCCTAAGCTGACAAGCACGGGTGAGGAATAGCGTTGCCACCCATGTATCCTCTTGCGGCAGTGGTGGGAAGCAGGAGAGGTCCCTGCTCCTCAAGCCTGCAGGTGGAAAGCCCAGCTTGAGAAAGCTGGCAGGATGAGTGCAGTGAGGCTTTTAAGGCTAACCCAGACAGAAGGGCAGAAGGCCTTATGGATGCAGCTTCTGGATGCAACAATCAATCAATACACTTCAGCATTAATACTGTGACATCAGACCTTTTATTGATTAAAGGAAGATCAGGTGGCAAAATATGAGCTTCGTTGAAGCATATAACATTAAGATCTACTTTTCATTCATGTGAAGTAAGGTATAAATATAGGTATGTAACTAAAGAATGCTGACACTATCTGTGGATGTTTCACATCCTGTTTGGTTTTGGAAACTGGCAGAAATTATACCAAATTAAAAATAACTGGAAGCACAGACCAACTCTCCACCAGACAAATTTACAGATACAGGCAGCATTTATTCAAATATCTTGCCTAAAAGAATAAATTATTTTAACAATCAGCATTATCCCCTCACAAAGCGCTAGAGTAGGTAAGAAGGAATCCTTCCATGTTAAATGCGTGCCAGTGTTACCCACTGAATAATAACACAAAGACATCTGGTAGTCACATGTTCTGAGGTAGTTCATCACCTCAATTTACAGCTGTCATTGTCCAGGCTTTGTGGATTAAGCCAAACCACGACATTCTTTCCACAGCCAAGCACACCTCGCCCCATGAGGCTGAAGTGATTATATGCCAAGCGTCAACACAGTATAATGGGAACCTGCTCCTGTCCCAGCAGCCACCATGACTAGTGCAAAACCTACCTTTTAAGATTGGTAGGGAAGATGCAGTGCTTGCTCCGAATCCTCAGTCTCAGTGAATACTTTTTTTACTAGAAGAACATAAGCCTCAACCAAAATTCAGAGTGGCACCAGGGAAAATTGCTCAGGTCTGCCTCGGTTGCACGTGTACAGCACTTGCAGCAATGCCAGTAATGCTGGAGCAGAAGGACGATCACGCTGCAGCCCTCAGCTTTCACACTTCTACTTGACAGCTTTGATTTGCCTAAGCATGTCTCTTACCCTACAGGAGCCAACATTTTTTGCTGAGCCTTACACTCCTTTTATCTTTGAACTGCCTTTATCCACTGACAAAAAAAGTACACCTCAAAAATACTGCTAATACATATGGCAGCTTAGGTACTAAAAAGTAAGTCTTTATTCTTGTAGGGTGTTAGAAAAAAATCAAGGTAAGTAGCAGTGAAACCTTGGGGGCTGGCACACATGAACTAAAGGAATTCTTCTCTCCACAACTTTGAAGGAGAGTCCAAAACACATAATTCAATTGTCAGCAAACTCCAATTTGAAATGTGACAGAGGACTAACTAGTTTTTTCTCTTAGTTAAAATTGCAGAAAGTATAAGGATTGTTTTAAAGAACACAGGCCCTGCTTGAAAAAAAACCAAACCACCTCTGTTTCTCACTGCAACAAAAGCCAAATCCTTGAATAAAGAACAAGTTTTATCTATGCAAAGACTAGCATTTGTCAGGAACAGAAGGTGATTTCCAACAACTCCTGTTGATGGGCACATCCCCTACTGCTAGCATATACTCTTTTCCAATACTGAATACTGATGAAACAGTGAAATCAGCATATAAGCAAGGCAGAAATTTACTTATGCAAATGATAGGACTGGGGGAAAAAAAATTAAGATACAAATAAAGATTACACCGATGCTACATAAACTCCTATTATACATGTTGTAAGACCAACATTAAGCAGCAGATAATGTTTGAATGGGGGAAAATAAACTGAAGCCATAACAGAAACGCTGAAATCTGCTTTGCTGGCAGTTCTCACTCGCATGCCCCAGTTTTCCAGTATTCCACTAGCTCTTTAAATTCCTTTACTGAAAATTATTAGGAAATAATCAAACTATAACACCACTCATTAAGAATATTAACCAACATGCACCTACCTACCTTTATAAAATACCTTAGCAGTTAGGTCATTCAGCAATCCAAACAAATGACCTTCTGTTTTATAGCTCTGAGAAAGTGATTCTGGCTCTAACACATGCTAAATGCAACCTGAATTTGCAAAAGTATTCACCAACTGATACTAGAAGGCTTATTTTAATAATACCAGGACTGTACCAAATGCAAAGCTCTTTTTCAATTCCCATTTTACAGTAAAAGTTGAATATACATTCTTTACTTGAAGTATCTTGAGTCTGACTGTATTTAAATGATCCAGCTAGAAATAATAGTCTGGAAATTGTATTCTAAATTATTCCAGTATACTTTTGCAGTGTACAATGTTAAATAATACAGTCTGCATACTAATACTGTGTTCCATGATGAATTCACAGAAGACCCAGCAATGACACATCCACTTTCCCCATAAAACATCTAAAAAAGATAAAAGACCAAAGGAAGAGAAACATTACAATTAGTATTTAACATTGCAAAGCAAATACTTCAGAAATTTGCAAGACATGCTATGATTAGTTGTTTGCAGATTGCAAGGTGAGAACTTAAGTTAATAGCTGTATTTGCAATGTTCCAGCTAATGTCACAACATTAAGATTTCATGGTAAGTATATTAATTATCCTGCTACTGCAGAAAGCTCCTATCACTACAACAGAGATCAGGTCAAAACTTTCTCTCATTTTAGTGACCCTCAAATGCTTTTTAAATTTTTTCCTGGATCCATTTGTCCGTGATCATCTACAAACATGACGATGGTTCATTACTTGCACATTACATTTATGAATAAGCTGTGATGAGTTATTCCAACTTTAGGGAATATGCCAGGATCCTTGGCACTTTCACAAAAGCTCTTTTATGATATAGCAAACATCTTCCTCAATCCCTCATCTACATTCATTGTCCAACACCACACAATATTGCACACATTGTTTCCTCCTAGCCACTTCAGCTGCTGCAGAGGCTCAGATCTAACACACTACAGAGAAGGGTTAAGCTCTAAGTTAAGGTAGGATGCAGCCACCCTGAGGGTCAGTGACAGAAACCCCAGCAGCAGTGTTTGCCCTCAGAAATCACAGGCAGCAGGCCTGGGGAACACATTACACATAGTCAGCGACATCATGGGAGAGCAGAAACAGCTGTAACCCACGCACACACTTTCTCTGATGCTGACGAGAAGTTCCAGCTCATGCCAACAAGCATACAAAAACTGGGATTACATCACCATTCATTAAAATGGACACTTTCACGTCACTTTCCAGGACCCCAAGCCCCAGAAAGCGCAAGTGAGAGAAGCTGTACTATCTCAGAATCACACTGTTATTGCACATTGAAGTTGGCTACCTCAAAGAGCTATTAACAGAGAGGTAGTGGGTTTTGGCATCAGAAAAATCAGTATTTGGTACAAAGGCAGTAAATCAGCATTAATGCAGGTCTTCCTGGGGATTACAAAGGAGTATAAGAAACTGCAAACATGCTAAAATTGTGGCCAGCTTTGAGAGAAACATCATTTCTAAACAGATCATTCACAACTGCCTTTTCATTTATTTTTTGATCTGCAGAAGTTTTTCTAAGTATTATGCTTTCCAGCTGACTTAGACACCATCATGCAGACCTCAGCCTGAAAGACAAGGCCTGAACATCCCTGGCTGCATGACAGCCAGTTATCCCAAAGTTCTGGTGTTTCCTGTCCAAACAAGTTAGAAGCTTAATCCTTAGAAGTGTTAGCAACGAAATGTCAATGCTTACCTCCTTTGGGGTTGTTTTTTACTTACAAGCCAGGGCAGCAGAAAACCAACTCAACACAGGAGTGCCACGAGGTTTAAACTCTCTTCAAACATTTATGTGGAGACCATTTAGTTGGCTCATCATAAAAAATAGCTTTGAAGACAATAAATGCAATGGCCTTTCAAGTCAAGACAGCAATTACTCTGCCAACTCATGTTCGCATCAATAAGCATATGGAAATTAGAGTTCTCCTAGTTAAAACAACTTGGTCATAGGCATGCCTCTGACCACTATGGCTTGGTCAAAGAAAACAGATAAATAAGCCGTATCTAACACAATGACAAACTTGTTTTGTCAGATCATGCAGTACTGTTATTCACACTCAATTTTATTTTACTCCTGTGATTTGGAATAGCCTACTAAAATTCTTTGTGTGTTGTCTGTATCAGCGTGCCACTGACTAGGGAGAAGCCGAGACAAGAAGTCTTACCTAACACTTTATTAAAGAGTAGTAAAATATTCAATTAGCACTTCCAGGAGCCAGACAAGGCAGGCCAGCTGCCAGTGAGTAAGCCATGTTAAGTGCCCTACTGTGTGATGTCTCACTTGGAAAGGCATGCTATACAGGAAAAAAGATGCATGTGCAATAATGCTTATTTTCATTTCAGGACTGATTCCCCCCCTCCAGAACTGCCCAATATTTACAGAATCTACTCACACGGAGGAGTAAATCAGGAGAGAGCATCCACACACTGTCCTGCAAATAGCCCATACTCAGGATAGTGTGACATTCCTGTTATATTTCAGCTACTCTTTTTGTATCTCAGAATGCATCTGTCCTGCATTTAAAGTCATGGAAAATTATGCCACTTTTGTTTCAAGTTGTCCTTAATCTTCCTCTTCCCCCTGCTGGTCAAAATCAATTTCTAAAGTGGTCTGGACTCTAGGTGGTTGAATTAACCCAGCAGGAGTGGGACTTTCTTCCAAAAATAAATCAGTGCAATATTTTTCACTACACAATGATACATTTAAAAAAAGAAAAAAAACAAACAACAAACCAATCCACATGACAGCATCACAACAGGTTGATACTTTTATTTACATGGAATGCCTTTATCTCATTTTTGCAAGTGTTTTAGTGGCCACCAGGCTGCTCATCCACAGAAGCAATGGCATGCCACATACCACTTTTAACTTTTTTTAAAAGCAGTCATATAGAACAAGGTCTGCAAGTGAAAAAATAGGTTATTTAGAGCAGGGGCCTACTGTCAGCAATGGTCACAGCATTATTTCCGTTTGGAAGTTCAGCTGTAAAGCTTCCCATATTCAGTGCTGCTAAGTAGGAGGAAGAACAACTGACCAGACCCCATTGTTAGTTTGCTGCCAGACAAATGCTCCACAGCTCTAGATCCAAAGTCCAGTCCATTAAGGTGTTACTCGGACTCATAGGGAATGAATGTGAACTTCCTGACGTTCCAGAGAAGATATGACGATAATTTTGGTCAGGTTTTCATACCAAACTCAACTGCAGAAACTTATTAAGGAACTTGCTTTTTAACTTTTTCTTTTCAACAGCACATTATGGATGGGACACTGCTAACAGCACCGTGAAGTCCTTCTTCCCCTCCTCTCCCTGACTCCCTTCTCAACTTCATCAAGCAAGTACGAAGTAGTGAGCTTTCTGCCTGGGACCTCACTGTCCCTCCAATAACAATAAAGTTGTTTACTTATAGTTAGATATGACATGCTAACACGTGAACATGCCTGGATGTGCATACTTGCACAGCTAGTCTCGCCTGCCCTGAGAAGTTAATTAGCATCATATAATTAGGTGATGTATTCACACTAGTAAGTAGTGCATGTGTGCATTTCCCCAAGGCAGAACCTAAGAGGTGCATATCCCACACCTGGAGAAAATAGGGGAACGAGGGTCTACTTTCAGCTGAAACAATTGCTGCCCCACAGAAACGAGCAGTCTCTGAAGAAAAGAAGTGGTATTTCTTCTAAATGCTCTTACCTATGTCACATTCACCCTCCATGAAGGATCGTGGCTCCCTCTTACTTGGTTGTGACTTCACCTCTGGTGTTGCTTCCACTCCTGGACCACAGGGGAGCCAGCTAATCCAGTTCAGGGATATCCTCTGGCCACAAAAGCTGTTTGCATTTTGGATCTATCCTTTGCTCTCTTCTCCCTCAGCTCCTGCAGCCTTTCTTTCCCAGAGCTGACTTCTACAGCCATATCTTCCAGATATATATATTTTTTTAAAGCATAGCAATGGATGCTCTAGTTTTGTAGTCAATCCCCCACGCCCCTCAATCCAGGTCCCCGTGCATCATCCTGGATGTTTCACCCTCAGGTACCAGGCACCTGGGATAAACTGCCATTTAACCGAGGTCATCCTCACATAGCCTTTTTAAAATTCTTTCAAACTTAATGAATCTGAACACATCCTTCAAAAACTATGTTTCTTGTTACCCTTTCGGACAGGCAGACAATATTAATGCAGTCATTTTAACTATGGAGCCGGATGAGGGTTTCCAGGGCATCCTTGCTTGTGTAACCAAACTCAGCTCTGTAGAAGAAGAGCAGTTTTCAGGAAACGGGAAGCTTAAATGCTAACCAGTTTATATATAAAACCTAGCAAATCGCTTCTGGGCCGAGACAGTAAGCACGAAGAGAGTGGGTAGAAGGACTTGACAACTCAATCTCCAGAGAATCGCGGGAACGCACTGAAGAACTATCACAATTCAAACTCTAATCCCTGCCTTAGCTCCATCCTTGAAGCTATGGCAGGTTGAATCCACGTGGCAAAATCTAGACTTTCTTCAAATAGTAAGGTTGAGGAAATGAGCCTACCTTACAAGTTTGAAATAGCAGCTGACACGAGTTTGGCCTAAAACACAGGAAGATATTAGGTTAAGTCTACAGTGAATACATACTCTCTTGGTCCCTATTTGTTTCCTCTAGAGTTTTGATGGACCCTCCTAAACGGCACACAAAGATTAGTTTCCAAGCAGCAAATAAGAGGTAGGTCCCTACCTTACTGAACCGGAAGAATTCCTGCTCTCACAAACCCTACGGTAAACAGCACAGGATAGCTCCACAGCTCCCTTCTTGTTCATGGAAAACCCTACACAGGAAAACACCACACACTTGCCAAAACTCCAGCCTGTGCAACATCAACCCCCTACCCCCACCACACACACTGTAACAGTTACAATTTAACTTGTCAGAAGTACAGTCGCCATAACTTGTTACAACATGATTCAGTTTGGTTTTTCTGCGGGCAGTGAAGTGCCTGGGCAGCCATCCCACACCTCCTCAAGAAGCAACACCCAGAGGGCTGCCCAGAAGCACCAGGAGCAAGCAACGTGCTTTTGGATGTTCTATTACAGACAAGTAGTACTGGCCCAACCAGTCACACAGACTTACCAGACCAACCAAATTATGCACTGAATTTGCATGGAAAAGAAAACAGCCAAACACAGCACCCAAACCTCTTAAACTAATTATGGGGGGAAAAAAAAAATAATTTTCATTTGTAAGTATCCAGCAATAACTTGGTATGAAGTCCAATATCAAACAAATGACAAAATGTATGTGTAAGGCCATCTAGCCATTCCACATCGCAAATCAATTTTCTGCCTTATTCATAAATGAAAATATAAAGCAAAATGAAAATAGCACAAGCAATTTGGGAAGTGTTACCACAAAGCTTCAACATTTTGATGTCTTTGCATGTGCTTAGATCTATACCTTATTTTGTTTGCTTTCTGTAAACAGAGTAATGCCTACCTTTCCAGATCATTGAAAAAAACTGTAATTGCAAGCTATCAACGCTGGATGAAGACCTGAGACCAGTTTTGTAATGGACACAACCGTTATGTTTGGATTGTATTAAACTCGGAAGGAAAACAATCATCCTCTATTGTTGTCTGGAAACTGCCTACCCACCATTTGAAGCCCAGCTACTTATCTCACAATCTGCCTCTTCCTGTCTTACCCTTCCTCCTGTATTTCTTTTCATCCCTTTCAATTTTTTCCTCATGCTTTGTTCATCAGTTTGTGGAGGAGAGGGGAAACCGCACCAATTATAGCCAAGTGCGGTGTATGACTTTCCATACCTTTTTTTTCTTAAATATCAATTTAGGATCTTTCTGGCTTTGGTGTTTTTTTTTTTTTT
>VXAK01015038.1:121244-134088 GCA_013399435.1 Arenaria interpres
GGCAGTCCCGCCCACCCGTTTTGACAAGCCCGGAATGGAGCGGCACCGCCTCGTGGGGGAGGCGAGGAGGGCGGAGAGGGGGGCAGAGAAGGCGGGGTTGGGAGGGAGAGTGGCCCCCTCGGATTGGCCAGCCGCGTTGCCGTGGCGATCGCTTCTGGCTTCACTGATTGGTGGGGCCGTGTCTCCGTGGTAGAAGGGAAGATTACGAGCTCAGGTCAGATGAGGGGAGGCCAGGCCGGGCCGGGCGGCGGGGGCCGAGGGTGAGCTCCGCCCCTGTTTCCCCCCCCTCCGCCTTTTCCCGGGCCGCGGTGGCCGTTACCCTCATGTGGCACCGCCGTTGGGGGCTCGCGGCTGCTGGACTCCCTCAGCGCCCACGGCCCCCGGGGAGGTGGGGAGGGAGAGGTGGCGGAGGTGCGGCTGGCTGCAGGAAGCCCCTTTTCCTGGGCCGGGGCGGCGGGCAGTGTTGTCGGGAGCGAAGCGGCGCTTTCTGGTGCCGGCGGTTGTCCCCTTGTTGCGAGGAGAACACAGCGCGGCCTCCGGTGCCGCCGCTGCTCCTCACCTCCCCCCCGCCCCCGTTCCCGGTACGAGCTGTGGGGGCAGTTGAGGTTTTGAGGGCTCGAGGGACAGAGCGTCGTATCGTTTCCCAACGTAAGGCAGCGGTTTCGGGCCGGGAGAACAGGGAGTTCGCTGGGCTGAAGCTCCTCGTTTGCCAGCGGTGCCTTTCCGGCGCCTTCCCGCCCGTGCCCTCAGGGCTTCGGTACCGGGGTGCGCAGTGAGGGCCGTGGCAGTGCGGTTGTGTAGAGGCTTCTCCGTTCTCCTCAGCTTAATCCTTCCCCACCTCTTTAATTTGTTTATTGGCGAGGTGAATGGAGTGCTGCCATGGCGACGTTATAACTCACAGTAGCGAATAAGGCAGAACTGGAAAGAGGAGTATGGCCGGTACAAATTGGGGGGAAGGGAAGAGGCAATTTTAGGCACTGACGTATGAGATGCAACGAGAAGAGAGGGAAGCCACAAAAGGAGAGATGAGGGGCTGCAGCCATTAAGGTATTAAGGCAGACTGATGCTTTGTGAGGAGGAATATGTGTGGGCCAGGTCAGGGAACGCATTCTCCTTCTCCCCCTTCTGTCATTTTATTCCTCAAAAAGTCCTCCAGCCAAACTTATAAATGCATACAAAATACAGAGCTTTTAGTTTGGTTTCTTTTTGTGTTTGTGGTTTTTTTTTAAACGGTAGAACAAAGAGAACAGGGGGACAAAGGCACTGTTTGTAGTATGTCTTGAAGATCGAAGAGGCTTGTGCTGCAGAGAAATGGCTGATGTCATTTTTATCAGTGAAGATCCTCCTCAGCACCCATGACACTGGCCTCCTGATGCAGCTGAGGGGCAAGAAGAACGGGGGTCTCGAATTAATAATATTTGTCATAAGGAAATGGGGCCAGATTATCCCAGCAAATGTCTAATGTTTTATGAAGCCTTCACTGCTCTATTGATCCCGATAGTGTTGTTATTTTATGAATAGTGGATTGGAAAAGGTTAATGACAATTATAACTGCTGCCTAGACTGGAATAACTATCCTGCCTGACTGCTTTAACATAAAACTATATTGTGATACCCACTTATAAGTCTCAAATCTTTTACATAAACTTCAGTACTGGGAGTAGTTCCTGAACTGACTACTCAATAAATTTAACTAAATGCAGCAGAGGATAAATTTTAGTCCATGGGGAAAAATAAATGTCATTATATACTTACAAAAAAGGTCATGCCAGTGTATAGTTAATGTTTTTTGATGCACCATTGTCCCACAATCCACCAAGAACAGTTAGAGGAGGCTGCTAGGAGGAACATCTTAGGGCAAGTGGAGGTTAAAATAATTTTTAATAATCTGGTATTCTATTCTACCACTTAGAGGGAAGAGCTTTCATCTCCTCTAAGCACTTCCTCTCCAATGAAAATAAAATATAGGAACTTCCAAATGGTAATCTAGTTTCAATGAGTGGTGGTTTTAATGAGTAAAACATTTTATAAGTATTTTTTTCTGGGTTTACTATCTTTCTTTATATAGTGGTTTATTTTAATCTTCAGTTTACCTTTTAACATTTCTTAAATATATTTCTTTTTGTTGTTGTTGCTGCATAACCTCTTGGGTTGGATCCCTTTTCTCCTTGTACTTCCAAGTTTCCTTCTCCCTTGCTTTCCTCATTAACCTTTCTTGTGTGTAGTTTTTTCTCACCTAGATTAGGATGAAATTCTTACTTCATGTAATGTGAACATAATATTCATATAGATGCAGAGGAACAACTGCAGCTCAGTGTTTGCAGGTCATTGAGAACAGCCTTTTTTGCTAATCCTTAGGTTTAGCATGCCACAAATACCATGATAGCCTGTTTTCCAGTGAATCTGTGTCCTTCTCTGTTATCCAGAGCACTATGAATCCAGAACCCAGTGAAGCTGGAGGACATCTTCCTCAGTTTCTGCCTCTTCTTGCCAAAGCTTGTCATCCATAGTACTACAGGAGGAATTTCTGCTGTTCCCACTGGCAAGGGTGACAGAAAAATTTTATTTTTTTTTTCTTTGCTCCCTATCACAGCTGAACGTAATACCACTGAGCAGTGTTTAGTGAATTGTGGGTTCCTCTTTTTAAACTTCTAACTCTCACCTCCCGATCCTGGATTGTTTCTTTGTTCAAGGGCTGGTGACAAGGTCCCTCAGTACCACATAATGAAGAAGGCAGAAACAGAAAAGCAGGCAGTTCTTCAGTTAAATAGAATCTGGCGGTGCTGGGCTTCCTGGTGCTCAGGACATGGAGGTATGGAAGTGTTCTAGCCACAGGCTGAGAAACGGCTCTGCTTTCAGTGAATGCTGTGAAGCATGGGTTTGGTTGGGAGGTCCTCTGGCTTTGTCTGTAATTCTTCCGAGCGCAGAAGAAGTTACAGGTTCAGAGCTATTTGACACGATGCCTGGACAGATCCCCCAAGTTAGCATACCCTTGAAGCACAGGCCACTGCTACACGCCTGTCTGCTGACAGTTTGTTCCTTAGCTGGAAGAAAAGCATGAAGGTGGGTTGTGGCACGAGTGACTTGCCAGTTAGTGTGCCCCTAGCATGCAGGGTTTTCCTTGAGTAACACCCTGCACCCAGCTTGGGTGGCACATGTCTTCGGGTGACCAAGTTTTCAAGCTTTGTTGCTTTCTTGGTTTTTGCTCTTGTTGTCCTCTTGCACATGGCTTGTTTTACCTGCTTTCCTATCATGCTTTTCATGTTTTCCACTTCCTGTCTCCTCCCTTCTCAGGAAGCTGTGTGCCACCACTGTTATTCTGGGTTTTTCTCTTTTCAAACTCTCATTCTCCATCTGAGGAACCTGCTGTTCCGAGCAGTCCTGCCTTCTGTTAAAAGCAGGCCCCCACAAACTTTGTAGTCCTTACAAAGGGAAATATCTCCACTTCCTGTATAATGTAATAGCATCTGAGGTAATATCAGTGGGTAACTATCCATCTTGTAAATATCTCAGTGAAAATACCTCAGAGAAAAAAAAGGAAGCTGTATGCTGTCCAAGAGATACTTCTCAACCATCCAGCAGCCTTTTATCAATTTAGGCTCTTCTCAGAAAACTGTTTTTTATGCAGAATGGCAAAGCAAACTTTGAGAAGAGAGATAAAAGCCCATTGGGAAGAACAATATGACACATTCCTCATCAGTGTTGCACTAGCACTGTTGTAAACTGCCCTGTAGTTATTCACACAGCATTTACATTTTGAGTCCTAACTTTAAACTGTGTTTGAATGGTGAACATTAGCAGAAGCAGTGCTGATACTTTTTTGATCATGGTACAATGCCTCTTTCTGTAACAGCTGGCTTCTGTGCTTCTGTGATCTAGGCTATGTAGTTGCTCTGAAAATGAATTCTGACTATGAAATAGAATAGGGAACACAAGCTAAGGCTTGGCTAAGAATAATTTGTTACGTAATTAGTACAACCATGAGAATAAATCAAAACCTGTCAAGCATGGTAGGCATAGGGATTCTTCTAATGTGTCTCCTTTCCAACCTACTGATTTCAACTGCTTCTGTCTTTCAGAATTTTTCAGATTTTTTGTTTGTTTGAAAGCAGCTGTTTTATTTCTAGAAAGTCTGATGGGGAGACAGAACTTCTTTTGATCAGACTGCATTTACAATAGTGAGAGAAAATGAAATGGATACCTCAGAGACCTGTGCTGATTTTGGAGAAAGTCTTGATAAATCAGGGATAAAAAAAAAAAAAAAAAGGTTTGGCAAGTCAAACTTTACTTTTAGGTGGTAACAGGCTTCAGAACATGAGAATGTAGAACCCTTTGATCAGAATTGCTTTTAGTGGGAAATGCTTTCTTCTGTCACTGTCCCCTTCAAGGTAGAAGATAATGTTTTCAGTGGAAGCATATAAAAAGGTAGTCTTCAAAATACTGCATATGAGTCATACATAATTCTTTCACAGTTACTGAATAGCAACTTCTCGATATTGGATCTAAAATAGTCATCTTGGAAGGTGGGTTATGGTGTTAACCAGATACCCTGTTTTATTTACTGTTTAATTTTACTGCCCTTCGCAGCTTGTACTGACTCAGTTACCTAGGGTAGTGTGGAGAAAACTGAAAAATAATTATCCAAGAATCAAGAGATAATGGCTTTCAGCTACTTAGCAGTAGGGTGTCATAAGTCTAATGTTGCCATTTTCAAATATTTCTTCAAGCTTTTATTCTACATCTATTAATAACTCGTAGCCCCTTACATCTATTCTCCATTTTATTGATGAGTCTCTCATTTTTATAAATGCAAAATCACTTGGGTTTTAATTTGTACTTCAAAATTAAATATCTTTATCTTGAATCCCTCAGAACTGGTGTTTCCTGTGGAAAAATAGTACTTCCTTTTTTTACTGGATTAAATTGGGAGCAGCAAGCATCTGTCAAGTCTCTTCACAGAATTTTCATTGTTTTGTAGCAGGGAGAGTTTAAAACAAGTAAATGCTTTGAAAATTTGGACTGTATCATTACTTCCCTTACGTTGAGAACTGGACTATTCAGATATTATCTGATTATTCAGTCCCATTTTTGCGTGCTTCTTCCCGTTACAGAGTATTCTCTAGTCAGCAGATCCTAATTGGTGAAGCCAATTTAACAAGTAAAGGAGTGTGTCAGCTTTTTCCAGTTGACTTGTCATTCCTTTGCAAGAAATCACTAGAATTTGTTTCTTAGAGCTGGCAAGTTCACTGCTGCTAGTAACATTTTGACTTACTTTCTTGGAGGAAGCTGCCCAGAAAAGCTGCTGTAGTAAAACTTTTAACATCTTCACCTTGTGGACATGGCTTTTTCATTTTCTTGAACTAGCCTAGATGGGAAGACAACAGCAGGTGACACTGTGTACCGAAGAGTAGCTATAACAGCTGAGTAGGTGGCAAGCTGCTGGCAGGGACAGCTCACCTTAAAACTGGTACCGATGCTTTGGGATTCTACTGACGCAGGAGTTGTGCGGAAAGCCAAAGCATTCACAAGTTTTGTGCAGCTGCTTAACAGGTGTTCCTCTGAGCTGAGAAATGTAATTTTATTCTGAGTCCAAGCATGACAATACAGTATAAGAAAATTGCACTGTCCAGGGAAGATTAATAATTGAACTGCTTATTTTTGTATGGTTTTGCACAAATCCTCAACATAGAAACTGGGGATCAGAATAGATTTTTTAAATTTTTTTTTTTCCCATTTAGCAGTTCTTCCAATCTTGAGATCTCGTCACCTAGGGATGAAACCGTGGAATGCTGCTTTAGCAATAGAAATAGCAGTACCAAGTCTTTATGGTGTCTCCTTGTCTTTGCTTAAATGTTGTTATTCATTCCAGAAAGTCAAAACACTGTTGTTAAAATCCTTTCAGTGTCTTTAAGTGTCAGTGTTTGATGGAGACTGTGTTCACCACAATGCAATAGAATAGTAATCTCATTCCACAATTTCTGTATGTTTTCTAGAAGAGAGCTTTTTAGGCTTGGTTTTGGGTTTGCAGGCTTGTTTCAAATTGTTCTGTTCTGCAGTCTTACTGCTCTTGGACTACACTAATTCAATGCTTCCTTCTTAGCATATTAAGAAATATGTAAAATATTGAGAGCCTTCCTACTAGAAGTAATAGCCAGATCTCAATCCAGCCCCTGCATGCTAGCAGAAAATTGAAAAGTTAAGTTTTTTCTCTGAATGATCTATGTTCTGGCCACTCTTACACCCAGGCATCTAAGCTATTAAAGAAAAACTATGCTAAAACAAGTTAAAACAAAAAAGTCTTCAGATTACCATAGGAAAGTCATCTAGATCTCAGAGAACAAAGGGAAAATACTTACGCAGTGAGCCACCTAATGTACTGCAAATACAGTGTATATCTTTAAGTCATCGCAGGAACAAGTCAGATGAGAGTCCTAAGTCCCTTTTTTGTGCATTTATGCATAACAACCAAAAAATAATGCTCCCTTTAATGTCATACAGAAAAAACCTCCAACCCATGCAGCAAGGAATTTAATTTATAAGGTTTTAACTGCTTGCTATGTTAAAGCAATTAGCTAAGAAACACAGAATGGAGATGGGAATGGTAAAATGGCAATATTGAAATTTATTTGAATTAATATGCAGGATTAATTGAGTAACGGTTGGAATTAGTCACCATTAGACAGTCATCATTTTGGTGACTGTCACAAATTATTGTCATTCTCCCTGTCTATTAAAACCTGGGCTATGCTTAATCTGGATTCCAGTGCCCAGTGCTAGTGAACAACACTGATTATGCTCCTGGTTACAAGATTCAGAAAAGAAAAAAAAAGGAATTCTGAGGGCTGTGTCTAGCCCCTTTACCCACTGCCAATAAACTAGTGAGCCAGTTCTCCAGCTACAATATTCATGTTTTCCTAGTACTTTTTCACAAGATGTTGTTTACTCTCTTAATTCTTTCTTTTTCTTCTGATCCCCGCTCTTCTGTTCTTATATTCTACCCTAAGGTCTGTGGCCTTTGGCCCTACTGAGATTACAAGGAAAATAAATACGGGGTCAGAAAAAGACATTAAGAATGGGAAAAACAACAACAAAAAAGGTGTTAGTAAACCCAATGGGAAAAAAAAAATCAGAACACTTGGTATTTTAGTGGGTAGATTAGGATTGTCTTGGGCATTAGGAAAAGGTATTTCACTGAGAGGGTGGTCAGTCACTGCACCGGGCTCCCCAGGAAGGGGTCACAGCACCAAGCCTGTCAGAGTTCAAGAGCATCTGGATGATGCTCTCAGTCATATGGTTTAGTTTTAGGTAGTCCTTGCAAGGAGCAGGGAGTTTGACTTGCTGGTCCTTATGGGTCCATTCCAACTTGAGATATTCCTCTTTGATAGAGAAAGATCGCTCCAGCTAGGGCTAGCAGTACAGAGAACCAAATTACAGAACCTTCTTAAGTCCCTTCAAACTTTATTCCGTATTTCAGTTAAATCCAGCCCATCAGTCACAGGAGATCAGTGACAAATGCTGAACAGCACACCTCATTAATGTAAATATCTGAAACTTTGGATGCTACAAGTGATCTGTTCAGCTGCTGAACCCAATTGTTTGTTTAAACTAAACCCACTTCTTGGTGTTCTGAAGCAAGTTCTCTCCTCTCTACTTAATCAATACCTCCTCAAAATAAATTCTGACTGCTCTTAATTTGTTTGCTTTCTGTTTAGGCATGTTGCATGTGCTGGGTGCTATGTAAAATAAAATTAAGTAATATACATTATCACCCTTGTGATTCCCATAATAAATTGTTCCCCTTTTTTTTATGCTTTCAGGTCATGTAGCCCCATAGAATTATTCATTCAGACTTTGACCCAGCAGTGGAGTTTCAGTACTTTATTTTGAAAGTCTCTTTAATAGCTAGTTTAAAACAAGTGAACAAAGTAAATGTAAAGTGTTCTTTATTAAATAACTCAAAAGCAAATTGTGCTATTAAGAAAGACAACATCATAGTTCCAAAGGATTTTTACAGCAGAAAACAAATTGCGGTCAATGAGCATTCCAGTCTAGCAGCCAAACTGTCCTCATTTTTATGGAGTTAATTTCGGTCCTCAAATTGTGACTTGTTTTTTAAAAGATATGCTGCTAGAAATTCAATGGGATTTGGCGGTCTGTAAAAAAAAAAGTAAATCAAAACCAATTATTTTTTATTATAAGAAATTAGATAGCTGGAGAACTAATCACCTTCCCTTAAAAGCAACATAACTCCCCCCAAACACTTACAAGCCTTAATTTAGGGATGACCAACGACCTAGAATTACACTGTAGACTTCTGCTTTATTTCTGATGAAGAAGTTTTTAATAAGGAGTATTAGTGACTGTTGGTTCAATATTACTGAACTGCTACAACAGTTACACTTTTGATCACTGGCCTTAGTTCATAAGGTGTCTTTAAAAAGCTTTTCCAGATACAGTGCATGAATCCTGCTAGTCTGGATTCTGTCCGCAGAATAAATGACCAATTTAACTTATTCCACACTGGGTCAGACCAAAGATCTGCCAGTGAGCAAATATGCCTATAAAGAGTGTAAAAAAAAAAGGAAAGAAAAAAATAAGAAGTGTGCAGTGATATTTCTCTGGACCAATCCTTTTGGCTTCCAAGCATGTACCAGCTTTTTATGTTAGCACTGTTAATAGTCCTGGGCGGATTCCTCTACAACTTTGACCAGTTGCCCCTTGAGCCCAAATAAAATATTAATGTGCTCAATCTGAGGCAAAAAATTATATATCTTAATTATGTGACCTGTGAAGGATCACCTCCTTTTGTTCATTATGACTTTGCTACCTGCTTCACTTAATTTGATTACTGTATCAGAGGAGATCATAAACAATCCATCCTAATTCATCATCTCTATGCTATTTGTGATTTAGCAGATTCCTAATGTATTCTCTCACAGAGGTCTCTTTTCTAGATGTCATCTGTTCAGTCAGTTCATATACAGACAGCAGTCCATTCTCACCACCTTGTCACTCTTACTTTCTCACATTCTACCAAAATACAGGGAGATTGGAATTACAATATTAAAAATACAAGAACATTCTAAATTTATATAGTGACATTATGGCTTGGTTTTATCCCTTCAATTTCTAAGTCTTACCATTAAGAATTTATTTTTGATTTTGCAATGCATCACCATATACATTTAACAGTTTAAAGATTATTTTTTTTCCCCACAAAAAAAAATTGTCTGAATTGTCAATTCAGAATCTATCATTTTGTCACTAGCATTAGGGTATTAATGATCCTCCTAGGTGCATAATTTTCTGCTTATTTGTATTCCATCTTTCACCTTCTGTCATAGTTTCACTTTTTTGTAGCAGTCTTCCATAGTTTCACATCAAATTTATGCAGTTCCTGTGCAATTACAATTGATCAATTTTAAAAAAATCCCAACAGAAAACAAAAAACGAAGAACCCCAACCTATTCTGCAAAACCCAGTATCATTAACAAATTTTTGTCAGCAACTTAAATTGTTATAAATAAACCTTTTCAGGATTCTAACGTTGAGCTCATTTCACCATTTACTTCTACCCTCTGTCTTGTATCTTCCCATCAGTTCCTCATCCATATAAAGGCTTTTCCTTTAGTCTCACAGCACCTAACTCTCTTTTAGTGAATGACTGTGCCAGAAATCTTTCGGAAATTTAAACAGATGGTATCATCTGGGTTCCTGTTTACATGTGCTCACTGACTCCTTCAATCAACTCCAAGAGACTTACAAGACCTGACAAAAGTTGTGTTGACTCCTCCCAAATACGCTATTTATCTACATGCTCATTATCCTGGGTAATAATTTCTACTGAATTGCAGGCATAATCATCAGATGTACTGGGTTGTTCCCCGAACATCTCTATATTCCTTAGAAAAAGAAATTAGCATCCGTTAGTTACTTTCCAGTTCAATTTTAAACAGATGATTATACAGCAGAGCGGGTAGTTCAGCTTTTTCACCCCTGCGGTTTTAATATGCTCAACTGATTAGCTAATTTGACCTTGGCAGTTTGATAGCCCGAGCTATTTTTTTCCCCCCCTATATGTTCCCCAACCTCTTCTATCAATATTCCAACTTCATTCCTGTGATGAGTCCCTATAAAGAACAGCTCCTTCCATAGTGAAGAAAGATAAAGAAAAAAGAAGAAAACCTTTCTACATTGACTGATAAGAGATTTGAGGCACCTTGACAGTGTAATCTTTCCTCAAAGGATAAACCATCAGGTTGCTTCTTACTGTGTTGACAGTGCAGGGGCAGCCTCATCCTTTAGAATCGTTTTAATTGCTGACAAAGATGCACGTCAGGCCCGGTTTGCCTGTCTGTTTTTTAAACGACAAGCAGAACTCTGGAATTCCACACTGCAAAAGTCTTGTTCAAAACTAGAACAACTTCTTGCCTTGCTTCTGTAAGGTCAATTCTGTGATAAAATTAATTTAAAAAATACATTTTTTCCCTCCAAAACCTTTGTAGTAGTATACCTCATTGGGAGATCACGAGTTCAATAAACAATTCTTACCACGCCACAGGCACCTGAGGAACACGTTCTGCACAGTCAGTCATGGTAATTCACAGGTTCAGAAACCTGTCTTAATGGCTTTCGTACAACCAGCAAATTAGTAAAGCCATGTCTGGTGTGCGAGGTCTGAAAAGGTGACAGACTGCCCAAGTTCGAGACCTACTTTTTTCTTAAGAACAGAAGGAACATTGAAGCATCCTACCTCTCTTTTGCAAGAACAGCAAGTCCCTGTAGCAAGATAGGTACAACTGTCTGGTCCAAGTAGGCACGTGTGGGTAACGACTGGAGATCCACCTTCTGCTTTGATGTTTTCTCTGCATTTATTTTCTCATTTTCTACTATCCTCTGAGGTAGGGGGAAAAAAAAAAGTGAATGAACATTGGTAACAGCAGCCACATCTACTTTGAAGTGTGAGTGCAAACAAAGTACACATCTCTCTGCAATTCACTAGCAATAATAACTTCTTTACAACTTGTAAGAAAATTTAAGTGCATATTTTTCCTTGCACAAAAATCTAATCTAGAGAAGCCTTCTGTTAAATTCTTACATTCTGGGAAAACAATGTTAGGAAGTTGTAAGATTTCTAACACAGAAAACACCCAATCTCTCCTGTTGTTATTTCTGCTGTTGCATTCAGATTTAAATTCTACACCACTGAGACAAGGACTGACTACTAACAAGAGTCGTCCCAATGGAATAGTTCCTGTGTGCACGCACTTCTAACACAAGTGCTAAAAGCACAGGAAATTCAGGTGAAGGCTGACAAAGAGGCCTCTGTTGAAGCCAAGCACTTTGAGACCATGCTCTATTAAAGTATAGATGACTAACTTAAGAAGAGATACACTAAATGCTTCCAGGTGGCTCTTGGTCAAAAAGTACCGAATCGTTTTACACCATTAACTGTAGTTAGAAAAGGATACCCTGCCACTGTCAGTAAACCAAACATATTCAGCGCAACGTGCACTGATCTGCCAATATAGGACCAATGTATCCAATGCGTCATGGCCCAGTAGCGGAAGCTGAGGCTTCCTTCGGTCAGGCAGTTATCGGGGAGATCAGTCATAGAGGACGTTTAAAAAAAGTTCCTGCAAAAGCTTTGCATAGAGCAGGAGCTTATAATGGAGGGAGACTGAAGGCATTTCTTTAGTGGGGAAGACTAAGTAAATGTCATAAAATTACTCCAACCCACACTGTCCCCAACAACAGAGAGAATGGATTGCATCTGCTCTTTTTCAGCATAAGTAATTAAAGACAGCTTGGATTATTCCAATCCAATGCTTCCATTGACATGAATATGAAAAGAATCCTCCTCTGAGGTACTTTTATAGAAATGCCATCAACTCCTATTCCCCTCCTGTAATAAAAGGCTAGCTGACGTTTTTGCCATAATAAATTAATGGAATAATTAACAATCACAGGATACTTCCAAAAAAACCTACCTCATTAAAAGGTTCTTTATTTACGTTAACACCATTTAATATAATGGAAGCAACACAACAGAAAATATATTAATTAATAGCCAATTGTGCAAGGGACTAGTATCTGTTGGTTCAGTTTCCATCTAACTTTCTTGGGAACGATACATTCGCTGAAGTTCCACCCAAGACTCATTTTCCAACATGACTTCCACCACACTTTACAGCAACAAAACTCTTGTTACCTCTACATTTTCTGTGAGACCGTACTCAGAATGGGGATTTTCTGGAACCTGTAAAAAAAGGCAAGGCCACACGGTCAGCACACAGTCAGCAAAGCAGCAACGCTCCTGTTATGCGATACACTTACAAACGCTTCTTGCAATACCTGCGGCTGTCCCTCCATAATCTGTTCTGCCTCCATGCTTTGCAGGGCGGGATTTGCTGGACGCACAGTGATCTTGGAAAGCAATAAAAGAACCGGTCAGCAGGCTGAGACGAAAGACGAGCTGACTGATATTGCATCGCTCGGTTATAACGGCACAACCACCAGAAAGCTGCAGAGCAAACGGGAGCTGCTCTCCTCCCTCCCTGCCTCCCTCCCTTCCTTTCCTGCTTCCTTTCCTTCCCTGCCCCACAGGCCCACCAGCGCCCCGAACCCCCCTCGCCGACCCCGCGGTCTCGGCCGTGCCCCAAGCAGCACCGCCCCGCACGGCAGAGGCCACCCCCGCGCCCCCCTCACCCGCCGGTGTGTCCAGAGCTCGGCGAGAGGCGGGAGACCGGGCGCTGCGCCGGGGCGACCGCAACCTCTCCCGCAGCGAACCTGAGGGTGTCGTAAATTGTTTTGACGTAAGTGAAACCGTCGCGCTGCCGCCGCC
>VXAK01015039.1:0-41548 GCA_013399435.1 Arenaria interpres
TATATATACATATATATATAAATCATGCATCTCTGCAAAGAAAAGCACGCCCATAACTGCGTGCCCAGCTAAAGCCTGTGTGTTTCTATAGGTGTGTTATCTCGATGGGCAAAAACAGCCTGGAAAATGTGGGCCGTAACGTTTTTAAAATGAATCCTGGCCCTTCTCCGCCAGAAAACACTCCCTTCTGGCGGAGGGCGGAAGGAAAAAGCGGCAGCTCGGTTTGCTATCAGCTGTTTTCCATAACAACCTTCCCGCCCGCCAGCAAATGCCAGCAACAGGAAAATCCAAGCTCTATCCCAAGGAGACCTTCGCCGTTAAAAGTGAAAAAGGGGGCCCTTACAAATAAACCCGGGGCAGATCTCCTAACCCCACCGCGTGGTCACCGTGCCAGGCACCCTCGGCTGCTCAGCATCAAGGCTTGAGGTTGCCCTAGTGCCATCACCCCGGCCAGGACCTCTTTGAGCTCTTTCCCCCACTCGTGGCGTGTCCCGTGTTCAATCTCTGCCCCTGGCTGAGACGTGAGTCACCCTGGGAGTGGAACAGAGATGTCAAGAGTCACGTTGAAGTGTGCCCGTACCCCCTCACACGTATCCTGCCCAGGCAGCTGCCCCGCAGCGACGGAGCCGACCTCGGGAGGTGCAGATGGACAACCGAGAACTTGCAAGAGTCCATCCCTGGGCTGATCCCGCTCTGACACAGCGGGGCTGATTCAGAGGCATCTGTCAAAAGTGAGCTGCATAGTAATCACTGGGAGGGAAAAGCCACGATGAAAAATAACAGTAGCCCGGTTGTTCTCTGGATTTAGAGGTCTCCGGAAAAAGGGGGGAAAAAAATATGTCTCTCCTTTTTCATTTCGCTGTGATGGATGAGGAGATCTGAGAGTAGTCTGTGGTTTAATTTTACAGTAAGAACTGGAGTCTTGCTCGGTTTCTGAAACACAGTATTAAAGGAGAGAGCCCACGTCAGGAGATGTTCCTAGATGGTGAAAGCTGTCGTGAGTCAGAGACAGGCTTTAAACTCTCCCTTTTAAGACTCTCCTTTAAATGTTTGGTTAACAGCCATGAGGGTTACCAAACGCTGGGGAGAAATGATGTTTTAATTAAAGATTCTACCTGCTTTCTATGTGAGTGTTGGACGAACTATAAACTGTGCTAAAAACTGCCCTCAGGAAATCCGACTCCTGCTATTTCCAAAAGAAAAACAGAAAGGAAGTAAATACAAAAAGAAGGTGGGACTTGTTGTTTTTAAAAAAGAATCTGTAGCTCGTGCCACGTGGGGAAAACAATCTCAATGCCACGAACCAGGGGGAGAACTGGCAATGCTACCGCTGGTGACGGGGAAGTTTTTAGGGATTCAAGGTCTGCAGTTTTCCAGATACCCGGACCCACCAGAGCCCTTTCCTTTCCCACCGGTTTCTTTCCTCAGACGTGGAGTGTGGCTATGAGGGAACACGCAGGGCAGCTAGACTTTGTCATCCTCTAAAATTAACACCGTGTCTGGCTGCTCCCACACAACAGGAGCAAGTTTTCTGAATATTTCCCTGCCAAGTTGTACTGGGAGCTGACCATGGCATTGGTTCTCTTGCAGAGAGGAAGAGATGGATCTCGACCATCATCTCGACCATCATCTGCTCCTTGTATGTTGTGTGGGCGTCTATTTTTGTCAGTTAGGTTGACGGTTGGACAAGATGATCTTTAAGGTCCCTTCCAACCTGGAAGATTCTGTGATTCTGTGATTCTGTGATCATTGGGGCTGTGCTCACCTGGAAGGTTTCAAGTCTCACGCGCTCAGGATGGCCCTGAGGAAGACCCTTCACGGCACGGCCAGCTTCCGCAGCTGGCATTTGGAGGACTTTTGGAACAGGTTCGTGCTCCTGAACGTAGCCACGAGGCGCAGGCATTGACATCTTGGCGAGGTGGCCCAGGGTAGTTTGCTTTCCCAATGTTTAGATTGCACCAGCTCCAGCCTTGCCTGTCAAAAGGCTTTTTTTGGCCCTTTGCCGGCCGGAGGCTTGGCCGCTCCGGGCCAGCCAGGCTCCCTCCCGGGGAGAGCTGCTGGCCAGGGCGATGGCCAGCGCCCTGCGCACCCCTGGCCCCCATCGATAGCCCATCTAAATCTCTGCTGCAGGCTCCTGTCTCAGCTCCGCTGCTCAAGCCTTGAGATAAAAGGGGGGACGACTGGGTGGGAAACCAGAAATGTCCAGTATAGACACAAAAATACGGCTGAAACTGGGATATTCCTGCTCTGGTATCTCTCCAGACAGGTTTTTCTCTCCTTCCCGGGAGAGCTGCCCAGCTGAGCCTCCAGCCGAAGTACGTCGCTGGTGGAGTCCATCAACGCCGCTTAGCAAAGATGCGGCATCAGCCGTCATCCTCAGGAAACTGAATCAGTTCTTCTGCATCTGGTGACTCCTGCCCGAGGTCGTGGGTCTTTCATAAATGAGCTGATGCAATGCCAGGGCCGTGGCACGGGGCAGTGATGAGCAGAGCCACGCCATGGGCAGCACAGGCCAAGAACTTCAGCACGGGGCTTCTTTAGAAAATGCATGATCTAATATAAGGCTGTTTCCACCTTCTGGAGAAGTCCTCCCCACAGATTCATGACCCAGCTGAGGCGCCGTGCTAGTGAAAAGCTCTTGCAGAGTACTTTTTGTCAGGGGGTCTCACAGTCTCACAGAAAGCCAACCGCATCCTGGGCTGCATCAAAAGAAGCGTGGCCAGCAGGTCCAGGTGAGACCCCGCCTGGAGCACTGTGTCCAGCTTTGGAGTCCTCAGCACAGGAAGGACAGGGACCTGTTGGAACGGGTCCAGAGGAGGGCCATGAAGATGCTCAGAGGACCAGAGCCCCTCTGCTGGGAGGACAGGCTCAGAGAGTTGGGGTTGTTCAGCCTGGAGAAGAGAAGGCTCCGGGGAGACCTTAGAGCCCCTTCCAGTCCCTAACGGGGCTCCAGACGAGATGGGGAGGGACTCCTGATCAGGGAGGGGAGCAATAGGATGAGGGGTAACAGTTTTAAACTGAAAGAGAGGAGATTTAGATTAGATTTTAGGAAGAAATTCTTTGCTGTGAGGGTGGTGAGGCACTGGAAGAGGTTGCCCAGAGAAGCTGTGGCTGCCCCATCCCTGGAGGGGTTCAAGGCCAGACTGGATGGGGCTTTGAGCAACCTGGTCTGGTGGGAGGTGTCCCTGCCCAGGGCAGGGGGTTGGAACTCAATGATCTTTAAGGAGCAAAGCTCATATGAGAAAGGACGGTTGCGTTCCTCTCCTGGGATGCGCTAACCAGCCTGAGTTTGCTGCCACGGTGCCAGAATGCAGACAAAAAGCATCAAGGCTCAGCTAAGGATGTTTCACCGGAACATCTTCCTTCCTACTCTCCCCTCAAGAAAAAAAAAAAAAAAAAAAAAAAAAAAACAAGTNCTCCCCCCCCACAAAAAAAAAAAAAAAAAAAAAAAAAAGAACAAGTACTGCTTTTCCATTTAGCAGTAAGTTTTGCAAGGCGATTTCATCTAGTGTCGACATCTTGGAAATTTTAGTGAATCTCCTCAGTTACCCCCTCGAAAAATGTTGAAAAAGCCACACACACACACAAAAAAAAAGCTTGCTGCAAGGGCTTTGCAAGGTTTGTTTCATGTTGTTTGTTTATCTTCTTTAACAGCATTCCCTGTTTCCCCCTTTGTCTTCTATTTCACAAGTAGAAGTTGTAAAAAAAAAGGAGACTCAAATAAAGAGGGAATAAAACTGTGGAAAGAGCTGACCCCTATCCCCTTCCCCTCTGCCAAAAATAAAGGTTTGCAAAGATTCTCCTAGGATTATTTTCTGCATCTCTTGCATTGTTTCCCTGAAGAATTGTGAGGCAATTCCAGCTTTAGAGCTTTTTCTAGGGACGGGAGACTCATGCCATGGGCTTCTCATCCAAGGAGAGAAGCGCAGGGGTGGGTTTTGTGTCCTTCCAATTCTTTCCCCTCCTCCTCCCCTCATAAAGCATCTGCTCTTCAAAGGCATCAGAGCCTCTCTGCAGGTTGACTTCTGGGCACAGTGATGCGTTGTGGAGAAATGAGGTGAGGGACCACGGCTACACAATGAGCTGGGAGAAGACCTGCCTCAGGCTACAGGAGTTCAGAGCTGATGCTTGGAAGGTGACGGCAGCTGCAGGTCTTCCAGGATTGTCAGTCAAGGGGGTGAGATGCCAGCTCGTAGGGTTGTCACCCTTCTTTAACGTTGCTTTCTCCCACGTGCTTTCTGTTGGAATCTGGTGACCCTCTGTTAATGTTTTCACCCACTCTTCCTCGGTCAGAGGAGAGGTAGCAAAAGTCTTTCCTTTTTGAACTGGAAAGCTGAGACTCTCGTGTAGTCACCTGGCTTCAGGGAATGTGGCTTGAGAAGTCTGATACCACGGCATTTACCAAAAGTGAGATTTATGTTTACAAGAGCTGGCATCGCCTTGCTCACCTGGTTGCTTTCTATCATGTTTCCCCCCCTCCTTAGAACATGTTGCTCCATGAGTTCAGTGGATCCCACAAACTCCTGAAGATCCCCTGCTCCATCCTCACCCTTAAAGCATGGCTAAATTCGGTATGGGTTTCCCTGGGCTCTTCAGTTAAGATCTGATGTTGGGAGCTCCCAGAAGAGCAGCAGTGGCCAAACCCCCATCTGCCTTCCCACAGCCGCCTGGGGAAGGGCCAGGCCTTTACAGGTTGCCCAGAGAAGCTGTGGCTGCCCCATCCCTGGAGGTGTTCAAGACCAGGCTGGATAGGGCTTTGAGCAACCTGGTCTGGTGGGAAGTGTCCGGGCCCAGGGCAGGGGGTTGGAACTTGATGATCATTGAGGTCCCTTCCAACCTGAACCATTCTATGATTCTATGAAAGGAGAGGCTGGTGCTCACTTTGCCACCCCACTGCCGCTGAGTGGGAAATGAGGGGTTAGAGGGAGGCGATAAGGCAGCAGAAGTCACTGGTGTCTCATTGCCAGGGCCAGAAGGGAATGCAGATGTAACTGGGGTGACGGGCCATGCCTCCAGGCTGTGACCAGGATGGCTAAATTCCCTGCCATTGGCGCAGTAATCTTATCAGCACCGAGAATTAGGCTGATAACGGCCCGGGGACTGGAATAGGGTGCTTATCTCTGCACTTTGCCCCATCCCTTGCTGCCCGAGTGGGTGCCAGACCCCCCCTGCCCATCCTCCCCACCGCCTCCTGTTACCCCAAAGAGGCTTTGCTCCTAGTCCTGGGGCTGCCAGCAGCGAGAACCCAGCCGGTATTGTCTAAACAGGGCCATACAATGGGCAGCATTGTTGACAGTGGATTTTTGCCCTCATTAAAGATGACCTCACAGCCCACCCCTTGGCCACTTCAGCCATCCCCTCGGGACTGTGAGGCTGTCTTTTGAACTCGGGTAAATAAATTGGGAGAGGAGGGGGAGAACGGGGATGGGGAGCAGAGGAACACAGCAGTCTTTGTGTTGCCACCCTCTCTTCGGCCCTGGTGCTCTCTGGTGTCTTTCTACCCACATCAGACATGGCAGGCCAGGTGCCAAGGAGCCGGCATGATGTGAGCACCCTTCTCCACCCTTCCCGGGCTGCGTTCGCCGGGCAGAGACACCCTCTGCAGTTCTGCAGCCTCCTTTCTTGGGGATGCGGTGTGCTCCCATCATCTTGGCTGCCCTTTCTCCTCCTCCAGCCCTTTCCGTGCCTTCCTTCCCGCACCTGCAGCCCACATCTCCTGCCCCTTCCCTCCAGGCTGAGACCATCCTCTCAAGCATCCCCTGCTGCCGAGCAGGGACCTGGGGAGATGCCACCTCCTAGTGGCAGATCCACTTTCTCCAGCTCCATGGTGGATGACACCCAGGTTTAGGTGCAGCTAAGGCATCTAGGATGCCAGCTGCATCCCAGGGTGGGTCTCCACCTGTGTGGGGACAGAGGTGATGCTGCGGGGCTGTAAGTGGGAGCCCTGGGGACGGATTGCCACATAGTGAGCACGGGGGCAAATTGCAGCACTGGGAAACGGATGAGGGCACATCCAAGGTCAGCTTGCTGCTCCTCCTGTTGGGCAGAACGCGGTGTCCCATGCCACCGTGTATCCTCTTTGCGTGCGTGCTCTGCATCATTGCTTTCTACCCTCTCTCCTTGCTGCAAGAGCAGCCTGGGCATTTGGGGGTGCCCAACACTTAAAATCATAGAATGTGTCGGGTTGGAAGGGACCTTTAAAGGTCATCCAGTCCAACCCCCCTGCAGGAGGCAGGGACATCTTTGACTAGATCAGGTCACTCAAGAGCCTCATCAAACCTGACTTTGAATGTCTCCAGGGATGGGGCCTCCACCACCTCTCTGGGTACTTAGGAGAACAAAAATGGTTTCCCAAAGTTAAAATAACCCGGGGTCTAGAGATCAGGGAGACGTCTTCCTTCCGAGCTGCTGGCTGAACACCAGGTATTTCTTTTCCTTCTGGAGAGGTTTCTGACAGACTCCTGTTGGGGGAAGCAGGCACGCCCTGGTGGGGAGAAACTGGTGGGGCTGCCCTGAGAAGGTATACCTGCTGCTGGTATGAGAAGCAGGAACGAGAAAGGAGAAACTTGCTGGACCCTCATCCCAACCTTCCCTACTCTAGGCTTGGCAGTGGCACACAAAGGAAAAACCTCAAAGATGGGGCGTGCCTCTCCCTGTCTGCCACCCCCAACTTTGCCTACTTCCATACCTCCGTCTCCTTTAAAGTGAAGGCTTTCTTTCCTCTTGGGCAACAGCACTAGAGCAGAGACCTGTCTTTGTATTCCTCCAGAAGCCACCCTTACTTCCTCCTTTCCCTTTTGGCTTATACCAGTGAAGAGCTGTATCTTGTGAGCAGCATTTTTTTTGCCTTATAAAATGGGGATAGCACTTGTGTCTTTTGTCCAAGTCCATTCACAGCTGAAAATCCTTCAGGATTCCCACCTGAGCAGGGTGTCACCCCACCGTGATGTGTGATGGGCTGTGGCAGCGTTCAAGGAAAGGACATTCAGAGTCCTGAAGGAGAGAGGTGCTAGAAGCTGCTATGTTTCTCGCCAGGAACATTTTTAGGTCTCCTTGCTGGGAATGAAGCCCTTACCTGCCTGCCTGGTTTTGCTGCCTTTCCAGCTCTTTAAAGAACCTGTCTGCCCTGTCTCCTTTAAAGAATGGAGCTCAAAACATGCTCTTCCCTTTCCACAACTGCTTCCTTGCTTGAAGAGAAGGGCTGCAGACCTCTGCATGTTAGTTTTGGTGGGTAAAATGCCCCATGTCAACCTGGTGTTTGTGTTTGGAGTGTTAACAGAGGGAGAGAGATGTCGCAAGCGTGAAAGAAATCCTGGGGAGATAACACCGATGGGAACCCGCAGCCCAATATCTACTCTTTGCTATTTCTGATTGCCCTTTTAAAGTGCCCTCATTTAGTCTCTTAAGTCTTGTGACAGTGCTAAGACAGAAGTCTCACTCAAAAAGTCGGTCTACAAAGTCTGGTGCGACAGATGATCGACCGCCACCTGCATTCACACACTCACTCAGTCATTCCCTCGTTCACTCACACACTCACACACACACACTCACACAGCAGGCATTCGGGATGTTGTGGAAGGGATGTGTTTTGCTTCATCTGAGCCGTGTTTGAGGGGGTCACGTTTGCAAAGACAGGTATAAACTTCAAGAACAGCCCGCGCTGGCACAGAAATGACTCCCAGCTTTCTCCAGCTGATAATGCCAGGTGATTTCATCCCGGAGTCTTTCAGAAAAGAAAGTCAGGTAAGGGCAAGGTAGCAGAATTGTACGGCTTTTGGTACAGAGTTACATGACATTATAACGACTGTTCTTACCCTCCTGATTTTATCTAGATGAGGATAGTTGTGGGGGTTTTGTGAAACGGGGCTGAGAGCACCCATTTTCAGTCTGAGGGTTGCTGGAACGGCTCTGGGATCCCTACCTGTGGCAGAGCTACTCTTAATTTCCCTGCTGATAGATGGGATGGGAGGCAGACCAAGCTTCCCACCTCTTCAGACTGTACCAGGCTGGGAAGAGTGGAAAATGTGTTGGAGGTCACCCTCCTTAGATTTCCAATAAGATCTTGGCAAGTGGGGTACGCGGGCTGAAACAAATAGGATGTAGTTCACTCGACAAGTACAAAGTTCTAGTTTGAGGGGAAGAGTCAACTGTCCAAACCTAGGCTGGGAGAATAACTTAGTGAGAGACCAGTTCTGCAGATAAAGGTCTGAGGGGGCAACGGTGGAGCATGTGCTCACCATGTCATGCTACCACGAGCAGAGCAAATGGTAGATGTAGAAATAGCAGCACAGGAGAGACACGTGGAGTGACCATCTGAGTCTGCTTGGCACCGGGGACACCTTCGCGCTGAGGTTTTTCCCTTTATTTGTCCATTGAGCCATTCTGCCTTCTTTTTTTTTTTTTTTTTTTTTTTTTTTTTTAAAAAAATAGTTTGTTGTCTCTGTGTTGTGCCTCGGGAATAATGACTCCGCAAAAGGAATTATGTATAAAGATTAGCAACCCTAAAACTCGAAGAACCACCCAGAACAGAAAGAAATAACACACAGGGAGAATCCAGGCAAACTTTACCCTGTCCTGCACCAGCAAAGCTTCCGTTGGACGTGTGACACGGGGCTGAGCAGCTCTGGGGGATGGATGCCTGTCAAGATGCCACCTCTAAAAACCCCAGCAAGGGACTGCAATGTCATCCCCCCTGGGCATGTCCCCACCTGATCGCACCTTCTGTGATATGCTGAGAGCACCCCACAGTGACCCCAGGAGGCCAGCTAACCTGCCTGAATGCCGGGGTGGAATGGAAAGTGCTGGAACACAGATAACAGCCAGCTGGTGTGCAAACACACAACGTTGCCAGTGACTGGTGGGTCCCCGACTCCTCTTCCGCCTCCTCTTTCTCAATCAGTCAAGTTTAGCCCCAAAGAGCTGGCCCAGCCGGGTGATTGGCTCACCCGTGAGTATCAAGCACATGTAGCATCTAATCCCCAGGCCGATGCAGGCCTCTGCCTTTTCAAACGGCCACCTGAGCCTCTCTCATCGTGTTTTCCTACCTATAAAATGGGACCTTCCTGAGTTATTTGGAATGACAGGGTCAGGAGTGAGTTGGAGGAAAACAAGTGCTGTGCAGCAAAGGACTGTGCGGGTTGAGCTGATATAATTGCACTGCCGACAAATGATCTTCACCTGAACAATGGCTTGGTTAGAGAAAACCGATGGGCAAAGGCAGAACGGTGGGGAATCATTAGCAGCTCCTGAGGAATCTGCCCCTCTGCTCTCTAGCCAGGATGTGGCCAGCACCATCCCCCCAAAAATCAATGGAGTGAGCTCAGGACATGCTGGGGTGGGACCAGGGCAGCTCTTTAGTGCCCAGAGAGTCCCTTGGCTTGGTTTCCAAAGATGACGGGACTCCTTGTTCTGCATTTCCTCCCTGGGCAGGATCTCAGGTGGGGCCAAGCGCCCTGGTGCAGGGACCCAGCTCTTCCCCTGGTGCTGCTGGGTCTATCATGGACGTTTCTTTCACCCTTGAGGACAGGGTCTCTCCTCTTCAGCACATGGGTGCTAATGTGAGCCTCAGCCAGGGACTAAGGGAAAAAAAACAGCACCCAAATGTCAGCAGTTGACACCTGAGGGAGAGGGATACACCTGCAGCAAGTGTCAGAGGTGCTGGAGGTTTTGCTCTGGAGGTCCCTGATCTCATTGCGTCTCATCTCTGAAGTTTGCCCCAGGCAGGACAGGAACAGGCAGGGTGAGTTCCCCCGGCCGGGTATCAGTTACACGACAGTTCCCCAGTGCTGAGGATGTAAGTTCAAACTGCTAATCCAGTTTTATCCCCCCCCTCAGCCCCACCCCTTGGACTTTCCCTAAATTATCTGCATGGGATATCTGCATTGTCTGCCCCTGCCAGAAGGCCCTGGGTGGTGGGAGCGTTCCCAAGGTCTCTCACCCAGCCCCTCTCAACATCCAATGATTTAACTTTCAGCAGGTGGCTGCTGGTGGGGACCGTGGTACTGGCCTCCATGGCACATGTCTGCCCCTCACGCTGCAGAACATGGATGATTTTTGGGCCCCTTACTACAAGAAGGACATTGAGGTTCTGGANCTGTCTCTTCTTCCAAGGAACAGGTGATGGGACAAGAAGAAATGGCCTTAAGTTGCACCAGGGGAGGTTCAGATTGGAGATTAGGAAAAATTTCTACACTGAAAGGGTTCGTAAGCCTTGGAAGAGGCTGCCCAGGGAAGTGGTGAAGTCACCATCCCTGGAGGGATTTAACACATGGGTAGATGTAGAGCTTAGAGATATGGTTTAGTGATGGTTTTTGCCAGCGTTGGGTAGATGGTCAGACTTGATGATCTGAAAGGTCCCTTCTAACCCAGGCAATTCTATGATTCTGTGATGTACAGGGAGCAGCAACCTGCCAGGAAAAGCTTTCCCAGGTGGAATAAATTGCAATCCCTTCATCCCAAACACCTGCACTGGTGCTCAGGAAGGATTGAAGAAGAGGACTGGCTGCTTCTCACCTAGGTGGCAGATGCCTCTGAAGCTCTGTCCTGTTTGTGACAGGATGGGCCTTGTTGGGGCTCTAGTGGTTCTGCCCATCCTGTCTTTATTAAAAAGAGTGACAGAGCAGACAACAATGGACTGAGTCTGGCTGAGGACAACACCAGTCTGGTGTGGGAGGTGAGTGTTGGCGGGACTGGGATTCCCAGAGCTGGTTGGGGAAATGTAGGAGCCAACTGAGGAGGGGGGCCATGCAAGCAGGATGAGCTGCACAAAGGGGACAAGGCAGTGAGGTCCTAGGCAGTTGTCTTGGTCCCAGAGGCCTTGTGGAGCTGCAGCTGAACTCGAGTCAGAGGTGCCAGAGGGTTGCTAAATAAGCTAACAAAGCTGGGGAGCAGCAGAGGTCACGATGTGAAGTCATCCTGCCACCGGGAAGGCAGCAGCTGGAGAAATGGGCTCAGCAGTGGGCACCAAGCCCTCAGAGAAGAAGCAAATTTGGGGTAATAGAGAAGGAAGTGAGGAAAATTGGAAGGAATGCAAGGTGTGTGCTCAGCCTGAAGGAGCTGGTTGGTGGTGGACACAGGAGAAATGAAAGGAGGCAGGGATGGGGCTGGAAGGAGACAATAATCTGCTTCTTCTCTGCATTGAACAAGAGGAAATGGGGCTTATGTTGCAGTAAATGTGATTTATATCAGGCCTAACTCTGGCTCACAAGCTGTGCTCAGCCTGCTGGGACAGTGGTCCAGTCTGTGCCTCCCCCGGTGTCCTCTGACCTGACGTGGGCAGGGGTCTGGGGAATCACAGAATCACATGGGGTTGGAAGGGACCTTTGGAGATCATTTAGTCCAACCTCCCTGCCAGAGCAGGTCCACCCAGAGCAGGTTGCACAGGAACGTGTCCAGGTGGGTTTGGAATGTCTCCAGAGAAGGAGACTCCACCACCTCTCTGGGCAGCCTCTTCCAGGGCTCTGCCACCCTCACAGGAAAGAAGTTCCCCCTCAAGTTTAGGTGGAACTTCTTACATTCAAGTTTGTGCCCATAAATCAGTGGATGAGACGGTTTGCTGTCACCCAGAAGTGCTATCTCCCCCCACAACCCATCTGGGACCAAGGGGACCCTTGCATGAAAGACAGTAGCCCCATAGCCACGACCCCCGGGACAGCAGTGGAGGTTTGTCCTCGTACGTGGGCTTTGCTGCGTGTGCATCGGAGGTCTGGGCCACCTACTCCTATGGAAGGACCGCCTGAAAAGATGGTTGCGGTGGGAGAATGGTGTCACCTGGCTGGGGTGAAGAGCACAGGGCAGCCCCTTGACCCACGGCTCCCGCTGTGGGGCGGGGGGGGTCGGGCGAGCGCGGTGCCCGTCGGACGGAGCGTGGCTGCCACCCGGTGGCCGGGGCCCGGCCGGCACCTCCGAGGTCCCGGGGCGAAGAGCCCGGGGGTGGTGGGAGCCCACCCGCCTTCCGAGAGGGGCCACCGGCTCCCCAGGAGGGCAAGGTGGGGGAGCGGGGATGGAAAAGGGCGAGGTCCCGCTGGTGGGACCCGTCCTTGTCCTTCCCATCAAGGGAAGTGCCGCTTCTCCTGTTCAACAGAGTCCTCTGCTGCCACACGGTTCACAAGTTCATGGAGAAGTTTACATTTTGGTTGGTTGTGGGGTGGGGAGAAACTCAGAGGGAGATCATAGAATGGTTAGAGTTTGAAGGGGCCTCAATGATCATCCAGTTCCAACCCCCCTGCCCTGGGCAGGGACACCTCCCACCAGACCAGGTTGCTCAAAGCCCCATCCAGCCTGGCCTTGAACCCCTCCAGGGATGGGGCAGCCACAGCTTCTCTGGGAAACCTCTTCCAGTGTCTCACCACCCCTGCAGCAAAGAACTTCTTTCTGGTGTCTAATCTAAATTTCCCCTCTTTCAGTTTAAAACTGTTCCCCCTCATCCTATGGCTCCCCTCCCTGATCAAGAGTCCCTCCCCATCTCTCCTGGAGCCCCTTTAGGGCCTGGAAGGGGCTCTAAGGTCTCCCCGGAGCCTTCTCTTCTCCAGGCTGAACAACCTCAGCTCTCTCAGCCTGTCCTCATAGGAGAGGTTCTCTATCCCTCTGATCATCTTCGTGGCCCTCCAGCAGGTCCGTGTCCTTCTTATGCTGAGGACTCCAGAGCTGGACACAGTGCTCCAGGTGGGGTCTCACGAGCGCAGAGCAGAGGGGGAGAATCACCTCCTGTGACCTGTCCCCCGAATCAGGTTGGAAGGGACCTTTCTGGAAGAGAGGCAACAGCCGTGCGTACTTTTTGATGAAAATAATCAAATCAAATCTGCCATCTCGTTATCTTTGAGTGTTTTACGGTGATTAATTCCCTCCCAGTGTACTGTGTACAGTAAGGCCTGACACCTGCAGCGAAAGTAGATGGCTCTAACGTCGACACTTAAATACCAGGGGCCCTACTTGATTCATAGCTTGTTTACTCTCTAGGATATCTACTCCATCAGACATTTGGGTTTGGTTTTGTTAGGAAAAGAGCACACCATGGAACTAAAGAACTGTCTAATCGTGCCATTATATACATTTACTCCCGTTTTCTCTGCTTTATACTATTTTTAGCTTTTTTTAAAAAAAAAATTTGGCTTGCTTGGAAAGGATTTTTATTTTGGCTCTGCACAGGCAGCCCGATATTCCTTCACAAGGGCCTTCTGCCTGAGGTCACCACTCGTGTATCGGGTGATCACTGCTCTACACCTTGATGGCAAACTCAGCTGTGCCTCGTATTTCTCCTGTAAAACAGTTACGAATATAATGATCATGCCAGGAACTCGCTTCACAGTGAATATTTGGAGGAACCCACTGTTAATACATATTTTTTTAATAGTTATTTGGACTATTTACACAAAAATCCCTCCTTTCTTTTATCCTTTGCTATTCAGAAGGTGGCTGCCCTTTTTTTATAGCAGATTCAATCATTTACTGCAAGGCAAAATCTGTGCCTCCTGTGAAGAAGCAGGGTAGATTTATTTGTACCATATAAGCACCACAGAGGAACAATTAAAAACAAACAACCAAACCAACCAAACAAAACCCCACAAAATCTGCGAAGGGGTGTGGGGAAAGGCAAATATATTTTATTAGGCCAGAAGACATCATTGAGGGCAAAAAACCTTATCTTTAGAAATACAAGCCTTTTATTGATTGATTGATTGATATAGTGAGAATATTTGCAGGAACCCGAAGGGGGGGTTTATCCCCTCAGAGGCAGGTCTGCTGTTTCCTAACTACAGCAGTATAATAAAGAGTATTCCTTGAGCTCACAGACTCTCTTTTTTTTTTTGTGGTAGCAGCATTACTTAGTGGAGAGTATCTTTATATTTTGTCCTATGAAATGCTGCTCATCAGTCGTGGCTCTAAGGCCTTGAGCTGGTGGGGATCTCGATGGAAGATTGTAGTGGGGGTGTCTCTGTGTGTGTACCTCCAGATAACTTTATTATTTTTTTTTTTAATGTTAAGCATTTTGTTTCAATTAGCCATTTGAATTAGCAATTTAAATTAAGTTAGAGCACTGACATTTTTATACAGACAATATACAGTCATTATTTGTTGGCTTTTTTCAATGTAACTCTTCTCCCATGGCTTCCAGTAGATGAAATGTAATTAATTTTAAAAAGTCATTATTCCCCCCTGTCACCCTCCTCTCTCTCCTTATCTAAGAGACCTTCACCTTGCCTATTCATGACAACGTTCTCCAGCAGCAGGGAATGGATCCTCTCCCTGGGTGAACTCTTCCATGGCTTTCTTCCTCTCACCTGCTCGACGGCTTCCCTCGGCGTCTAAATTAAATCTCCTTCCCTGTGGTCACAATGAACAAATGATCTCTTCTTCACAGTGGTTTGTTGGTTTGTTTTTTTTTTTCCCCATACCGCAGAACACTTACTGTGTTGTTTCCTGGTCCTTTCTTCTGCCCCCAGGACAAGTTTCTGGGCTCCCCGGGAGCATCAGAACTGACTCCTAGAAAGAAGCCAGTGAAAAAAGGAGCAGCAGCCCTGGAGTTCCTCTGCCATCAATGCAGTGAATGCATATGGTTATTTTTTTGTTCATCTGTGGCTGGGTGTGAGCAGTTCTGCTGACAGTCCTTCTGCTTGGAGAATCTCTCTGTGCGGTCAGTCAGTCCAGGAAATACTCTGTTCCGCATCATATTTTAAGGAATTTATGGATGGGGAAAACTTCTGGGGCTGCACTCCTTCGTCTGATCCTTACGTGCTGAATCCCACTGCGATGGTGGTTTCTGGTTTCAGAACCAGTCCTCTCTGGGTTTCTTCTGAAGGGTTTCTTCTAGGCCTGCTGGAAAATGGGCCTCAACACAGAGGGGAAAGAAGAGACTGGAGAAGAGAAATTCTGCTGGCTGGTTTTCACCAGAATGAACGGTTGGTGAATAAGTCCCAAGGCACTGGAAGGATTAAATACGTGAGGTAAGCGCTGAAAGGTGCCATCAGACATGTGTTGCTCTTCAGCCAGCAAATACTGGTGCTCCACAGGGTTTTACATCCAACACTGTAGAGGGCAACACGTAGCATGGTGATTTATGAGGTCCCAAGGTTTGGATCATGTTCTCCCTGCACCATCTAGTGTCGAACCAGACAGCTTCCTATGCAAATGCACATCCTGCCTCCTGGCAAGGAGGTGCTGGTGCCATTCTGCAAGCCAGATAGACAACTCAAGCCCCACCTAGACTTCCCTCCAAAACTAAGGTGGGGACTAACAGAAGAGTTCAAGTTGACTGGCTGAAAAGGACCTTTCCAGACCTGTGCAGATGGATGAGTCAGCCCAGCCTGCCTGCGAAGCACTACGTGTGTCTCCTTAATTACAGGGTGCTCTTTGTCCCGCCTTGCGTTTGGCTGGTCAAAATCAGGTGATGTGGACGTGCTTGAACAAATGCTTCAACCAGGAGCTCCTGGACAAACTCAAACTCAAAAAGGAAGCCTAGAGAGGGTGGAAGCAGGGACAGGTAGGCTGGGAGGAGTACAGAGATATTGTCCAAGCAGCCAGGGATTGGATTAGAAAAACTAAAGCCCAGGTAGAATTAAATCTGGCCAGGGATGTCAACAGCAAAAAGAAAAGCTTCTGCAGGTAGGTCAGCGATAAAAGGAAGACTAGGGAAAATATGGCCCCTTTCCAGAAGGAAACAGGAGACCTGGTTACCCAAGATATGGAGAAAGCTGAGGTACTCAATGACTTTCTTTACCTCAATCTTCATCAGCAAGGGCTCTAACCACACCACCCAAGTCACAGAAGGCAAAGGCAGGGATGGGGAGGATGAAGAGCCACCCACTGTAGGAAAAGACCAGGTTTGAGACCATCTGAGGAACCTGAAGGTGCACAAATTCATAGGACCTGATGAGATACGTCTGTGGGTCCTGAGGGAGCTGGCAGATGAAGTTGCCAAGACACCATCCATCATACTTGAGAAGTCACGGCAGTCCAGTGAAGTTCCCACTGACTGGAAAAGGGGAAACATAACCCCCATTTTTAAAAAGGGGAAAAAAAAAAAAAAGGAAGACCCAGGGAACTACAGACTGGTCTCAGTTCTCACCTTGGTGTCCGACAAGTCTTTTGACACAGAAGCTCAAGGTCCTTCCCTCTCACCACCCGCTCTGTGCCCCAGCCAGTGAGAAGGCAGATCCCCAACGTACCTGGTCCCTGAAGGATGTGATGTGACGTGGTGCTGTGTCACAGGCTGTGAGAGATGAACTGTGGGGGGGCAAAAAACCCCTGTGTGCTCCCCTGAAGCAGCAGCTCTGCACCATAATCCGTGCTGCTTATGGGTGGGCAGGGATATCTGCCCGTGTCTAAGGTCCTGGGATGTGACCTGGATGTCCAGCCCTGGTGTGTGCCCTTTCACTGAAGTCTTGTCCCTCCACAGGTCAGCTGCAGGAGAGATCTGCAAATGCTTTCCATCCATCCCACTGACTCCATCCCACCGCCCTCATTTTGCTAGGGAGTAATAAAAATCAACAGGCACCAATAATGCCAAATTTACTCCAAGGATCCAGCCCAGACCTCCAACCTGCCAACCAAATTACCAGCTGCTGCCTTCTCGGTTCCCTGTGAGTATTAGCTCCTGCCTCGCTGTTGTTCAAGCAGCTACTCGGTGCCATCAACAGGTAGGGGACATCTCTGCACATCTCAGATGGCCTGGCAACGTCACCTGTATGAACATCATAGTCCAGAGAAAACACCTTTACCCTGTGGACCTACAGGTGCAAGAGTCATGTTGTAACCCTGGGTGACGTCAGAAAAATAGCTATCTGTGGAGAAGCCCCTCTTCCAAATCACGTATCCAGACCTGAGGAAGGACCTATAGAAGGACCTATACCTACATTTATCATCTCATACCCAAGACAGAAGTCTGCCATCCCAGGGTTAAACTATCACCTGAGCCTCCTCTCCAGGGGTACAGTCAGAGACCTCCAGCACCTCTGGGGTCTGGGACTACTACTTGTGCTGGCTAGGGAGGGGAGGGGGGGAATGCTGGCAACCCCTAGCTATGATTATTTCCAGTTTTGCCTGGTATAATGCCGTTTTTTCTCCAGTTTGCCTCAGGGCCAGCAGGTGCTGCGGGACTTAGGGAAATTCGGCAAAAACAGAAGAGCCCGGCGCCTGGTTTCCAAAACCTACACCAGAAGTTTTACTCCCGCTTTTAACGCTGAGACAGCCGAGAGGATGCTGTGGAAACGCTGGCCCGGGATCACCAGCTCCTTCTCGAAGCATCCACAAACGCTGGGCTAACGAACGGCAACGGCTCCCAGCCCCGGGGCCGGCAGTCGCCCGTGGCGAGCGACCGGCGCCTCCTGCTGCCCCCGGCTCCGCGCTGCTGCTGCTACCGCCGCCGTTTTTTTTGGTGCTTCACTGAAAATTCAAAATTTCCCCGGAAAAAAGGCTCCCCGGCACTTGCCCGGGGTCCCACCACAGTTTCCCCCCCCCCCGCTTCCCGGAGCTGGCTGCGGGCAGCCTGAAGGGTCCACCTAAATCACAGCCACCGACTCCTCTTGTCGTCGTCCCCCCCCCGCTTCAACTCGGGGGCCGTCTCCTAGCAGCCTCCTCTTCCCACCATGGTATCTGGGTCTCTTATCTCCCCTGGAAAGGGGAGAAGGTCTCCTGGACCTGTCGGTGTTCCCAGGGCTGCTGGAATAACAGAGCTGAGGATGGCTCCTGACAAGGGGTAGTGCCACCCCTCTGATGGTGTCACCAGCTGAGCCGGTATAAAAGAGAGACAGGAGGTGTGCTGTCTGTGGGAAGCTGGTGGTGCACCCTCTCCTGGGTTGCTGAGGCAGAGGAGCTCTTTGGCGTTGACTGATTCCCTCTCTGCTCGCTCTCAGGTCCCGCCTGGGCAGGCGATCTTCACAATTCCAGTTTAAAAGTGATTAGCCATGAGCTCGTCTCACGTAGACAGAGCCAAGAGCCCCTTCCGAGCCTCAGAGGAGCATGAACTGAAGGCAGTGGGGAAGAAGGCTTGGGATAATCCTGGTTACAATGGCTCTCCCTCTAGCACCTTGAAGATTCGAGCCATCTACAACCCCAAGTCCATCCTGGAGAATCCCTATGAGAACTTCGAAGAGGTGGGAGATCCACTGCCCTACCAGGAAGAGCAGAGCAAAGCTGCGGGTGGGAAGACAAGTCCTTTCCTCAAGTGCTGTTTCTACATCTTCAGAGGCATCCGAGGTAAGGCTCTAACATCTCACTAGAAAGGATTTACTAGTCCTTGGGAAGAAAAATTGTAATGAGGGCTGGTGTCTGAGCGTGGAGATGCAGAAGGTAGAAACCCCATAGTATCTGTGTAGCCCAGGAACCCGCTCAACATAGACTAGCACTGCTCCAGAGATCATCTTTGGCTGACCTGGAGGGACCATCCTCATTCCCTGTGCCTTGCTGTAGCTCCAGGGTCTGTCCTGTTACCTTTGCTCCAAGGTGGGACGTACAGGGAGACTCAGTGGTGTTCTCAGGGTCGTGCAGTGAATCTGTTGGCAGAGATTAGGTGTCCTGGGTCCACAGGAGCTGCTGCTCTGGTGACGAGACTATCCTGCCTTTGTGGCCCCCGTGTCGCAGTAGCTTAAAAACTGATATAAATACCCACCAGAGAAAATCAGGCACTGTCAGGACTGAAATATTTCCTAAAGAAACAGTTGAAACCAAACCTCAACTGATATAGGTTGAGGGGACTGAACCAGCCTCATGGTCCTCCAGGTGTAATTTTAGGCAAGTCTCCGAACTGAGTTTTCAAGGATATTTGAGTGTCCCTGAATCTAGGTGTTCCTGAGTGCACTTCTATTCCCAAAGCAAAGAAAGTCTCTGCTTCCGTTCCCAACACGTGGATGTTGGGGGTTCCCTGCCTCACGGTAAAACAAATAAACCTCTTAAAAGATTGTGATGTAGTCATATCTAGAGATGAAGGGGGTAATTTAAAAGTGACCTGAACAGATGGTTGGGTGGTTCCCCCTTGTTTTTCTCCCTTGTGGAGATTCCCATAGACCACACGCTACTCTCTCCTGCATGTGAGTTAATCGAGATCTTCTCCAGGCTCTCCTTTCTGTTGCTGGTCTGACACGTCCAGAACAGGCTACTGGTTTCTCTGTCCAGGAGCGAGGTTGGATGCTGCAATAGTCACTATGGTGCAAAAAATTTCTCTAATCTGTTGAGATGCCGAAGAGCTATCGAAAGGAGAGGAGTAAATGTGCACAGACCACTATATGGCTTTTGCTTGCTCCAAAGAGAAAAAACGTTTTGTCCTCTGCCAGAGATGACTTTAAATGTGTGGCCTTTGATCAGCTTTGATCCTGGCTTGCAGGAAGGTGATTGTTGTGTGCTGCTGGGGATGGGCATCAGGGCTGAGCCCCCTAGGAGCTGCAGAAAGCAACAAGGCTATGGCTATTATTGACATGGCTTCCATCACTTGGCTTTCAAGTGGAAGTTGCTACGCCTTTCAACTTCAGGAGCGTTTCAGAAGTCACAAGAGAAAGCCATTACAAAAAGAACAAACAAATACACTAATGGTATCGGGCGGTTCATCAAAACCCAAAATATCAAGGCTCCTTTTATAGCCAGTGTTTTTCTTTTTGATCAACCCTGGTGATGTTTAATGAGTTCCTTTCACTGTGTGAAGAAATCAGAGCACTAGCTGGTGCAATTGGCGTAACTATTGATAGACATCCTGAAGATAATTTGGCTCTGAATTTTAGGCTGAAAATAATTGAGTTGGGCTATTTGATTGAGTCTTATGACCTGCAAGAGTTTTCAGGTAAGCAAGGGACAAATATTTGGGGCCTGATGGTTCAGTATACAGCAAGAGAACTAACAGTTGTAAAAGCTGTAAAGCTAGCATCAGATGCAGTTCTGCTGTGGAAGTCCTGCCAGAAGGTCAGCTGTTGGCACACGGATGACAGAGATGAAGTTTCGTGGTTTCAAGAGTCCTTGTGACAAGGACTGAATTTCTGTCAGGAGTAAGTTGAAAAACAGGCAGGAAAAGATCAGTCCATATTGAACAGAAACTCAGAGTGATTTAGCAGAATAAGAAAGCCAGCGTATTTCAGTCATAGTCAGCCCCAAATCTTTTGTTCACCTGGAATGGGTCTTTTTAGGGGTTATTTAATGCATTTTTACAGCTCCTAGTCAAGTTTTGAATTGCGAAGGGGTTTTGCTTTGAAAGGTGACAAAAATCCAACTCCCAGCAGCGTTTTTTGGGAACGGGATTTCAGCTCCTCACGCAGCTTTGAGAATGGCCACCAAAACTCTCCAGTTCCTTCTCTACACCCAACAGGTCTGTGGGGCACTACGCTGACGGAGAACACAGCGGAGAACAGAGAGCTTTATGTGAAGACCACGCTGCGAGAGCTGCTTGTCTACATCGTGTTCTTGGTGGACATCTGTCTCCGTGAGTGGCTGCCATATCCCATAGGTGTCTTTTCCGTGTGCAGCACGAGGGGAATAATGTGGGGTTCTATTATTAGACTTCCTCACTCTGTTGTAGGTGTTAAATTTAATGTACATGCACTCGCTGCAGCAGGTAGGTGTGTCATTAACCTACAGAATAGCGGCTGCTCACAGAAGTAAAATAACTGACTATTGCTATAGAAATAATTGATATTAGTTAAATTGAAGCAGTATTTTCTGATCCCTGTTATCAGTTCTTGCCACTGACTCCACAGTTCCAGGAGAATCTGCCCAGGGTCATTTCTTAGTTTCAAGGCAAATACTTGAGACCCAGAGAGCAGCTCTAGAAATTTCCTGGGATCAAAGACACAGGGCTCAGAGATTTATTTTTATTTATTTATTTTTTTTTCCCCCCCCTCCAGGACTGGAGGGGTGGCTGAGGTGATAAAGCAGATGGCAGCTCACACCGTTGTTCTTGCGTGGATTTAATGCATCCCTGTATGGAATGCAAATGGACTTTGTGTGGGTAGAACAATGGCTGTTTGTTCTTTGGGAAGGCTCCTTCGTTATCACAAATGAGCACCTGTAGCATGGGACAGCGGAGAGGGTTATATTTCATGGACCCTATGGCAGGAGAGATAGTCAGACAATGCCCACCTGAGCTACTATCACAGAGACAGGGCTTCAGTCACTCTTCCTAAAGAACCAAGACACGCACACAGACGTACGTGTGGTCACACACTGACTCATCCTGAAGTGGTGGTTGGGGGTGGTGGTGTCTTGAACGTCAGCTGCTTTATTTTCATGGTACCCTTTCAACAGCAGGGCAGGTCCTTAGTGATCACCATGATGGATGCTTTTCTGCAGCAAGGAGCAGTGGAGAGCTGAAACAAAACGTTCAGGGAAGTGAGACCCTGCTCCTGTTCGAGGTTTCTTGATATATGAGAACTTAACCGGAGCTTGTCACTTGGGAAAATGGGGTGGTATCTATACCTTTATGGATTTAGATTGAAACTTTAAAATACTCATGAACTTCATTCTGAGATCATGGACTTTGTCTGAGAAAATCTCTTCCATAAATTTTGTCTGAGGAAAAAATTGTTACCCAGGATGTTCCATTGCACCATCCAATGGTCTTCTCTGGCTTTGAAACTCATCTAGTCTGGCAGTTTAAATTCTGGGACATGCAACAGAGAAGTTTGCAAGTCCCTAAGAAAGCAGAAAGAAATATGATTAGAGTTCCCAGGGCTTCTTCTCTTGTGCCTTGCTCATCTTATCTGTGATAGTATAAGCTACACAGAAAGTGAATATATACACATTTATATCTGTCCCCAGTATTCAATTATAAGTGATATATATCTTCTCTTAGTGACATATGGAATGACAAGTTCCAATGCCTATTACTACACCAAAGTGATGTCTGAGCTCTTCCTGCAGACCTCTTCTGACGGCCGTGTCTCCTTCCAGTCCATCGGCAGCATGGCTGACTTCTGGGTGGTGAGTACAAGTCTGGCCCAGCACGGGGAGCCCTGGGAATCTCAGCTAGACTGGGATATTCAGTTCCTGCTGAATGTGCTCCCTAATCAGGAATTTTCCCTAACGTCCAATCTAAGCCTCCTCTGGTGCAACTTGAGGCCATTTCCTCTTGTCCTATTGCCTGTTCCTTGGGAGAGGAGACAGACCTCCCCACCTCTCTACAATTTCAGGGAGTTGATGCTCATTGCACAGATAGGGAGGACCAGCCAAGTGACTTACTCCAGGTTTCCTTGTGGTAGAAATGGCTTTGAATCCCACAGTCCAATATCTTCATGCTGGTTTCTTGGTGATAAGCTTATGTCCGTTTTCCTGGGCAGCTGTGGGAACAGCATACTTCACCTGCCCGTAATTCATGCCTGGGTTGGTCTGATCTATGGATTCTTTATGAAAAACTGGATTACAATTTGCACTGACTTTTATCAAAGAGAATAAAGAGGGGGGGAAAAGACGTCCAGGGTCTCACCTTTCTGTCAAAGAACTGGTGAAGGAATAACATGAGCCACAGTGAATGTTGCTGAGATATTGCAACCACTTATCTCTGACAGTCAGCCAGAAATGGTTTGGCAGTTAGCTTTGTCTTTTCCTGCCCTATTAAAAAAAGTAAAATTAATTATGGCACAATTGTTTTTCCCCCCCTGTTTCAAGGGCACTGGCAGACCCCCTTTTCATAATTCACACCTCATGCCAGGACAATTCCTTGAGACTTGTGCTCACTGAAGTGGAAGGGTCAGAGGCTTCTCCTACTTTCCATCCTGGGGAGTATGGAGGGGTGGGTCACGTCTTACTGTCTCAAACCCAGGCTAAGAAAAGTCCTTTGAGGTGTGGGCTATAAAGAAGTTGTTCTCCTCTCTCTTGCAGTACGCACAAGGCCCCCTCCTGGATAATCTTTACTGGACAAAGTGGTACAACAACGACTCCCTGGCAGCGCATGGCACCCAGTCGTACATCTACTACGAGAACCTGCTGCTGGGTGTCCCACGCATGCGACAGCTGAAGGTGAAGAACAACTCCTGCGTGGTCCATGAAGACTTCAAGGAGGAAATCTCAGGCTGCTATGATGTATACTCAGAAGACAAGGAGGAAAGGGTCTCCTTTGGACTCATCAATGGAACAGCGTAAGTATAGCTTCTGCTGTTCAGGATTAGAAAATCTGTGGTGGTTGTTTTTTTTTTTTTTTAATTAATCTCTTCTAGTTAAAATAAAATCTGCTGAGCCACAGGATGCCAGGGTTGAGTTTTTCACATGAGGCTGGAATTCCCCATGCAGTCAGTCACCAGCAGCCAGTCTTTTTGTGTCTCTCAATAAGGCCAAGTTTCTCTTTGAGGAAAAGCACAACAGAATGAGTGGCAGAGTGAGACCTGTTGGGAAAGCTGTGGGAAATCCAGTGGGGAAATTAGGTAGAGATTGTTGCTTGTTTTTAAGAGGGTGAGGATAAATAGAGACCCCTGGGACTTAGATCTGTCTCACGGATGATGCGATCTGCTTCCATCCTGGATTTGAGAAGCCAGAGAGAAGGGAGTGTATCTTTTTTTTTTGTCTTGAAAACCTATTTCTTGATAACGTGATGCAGCTGCAGTTTAATAACTCTTTTGTTGCTGCCTGAGTCTTGGTCTGTGAATGAGAAGCTATGGCTCATAAGGAAATATTGGGTGTAAGCGTGTTCCAAGCAGAGGGTCGTTTGCAACATGGTAGAAGACGATACGGCAGATCCTGGGAGTGACCTCCTCGCAAGCAGGACTGTGGCACAGCCCATGAACCTGCAGAATATGCCCTCCGCAGCCTTGCAAGTCATGTTGTGTCACTGCTGGGAAGCACTAGATCAGAAATCTGTCAATAATGATGATCTGATGTAGGCTCAGATCTGGAATAGGAATTAAGTGCCAACTCCTTAATTAAAAACTGCTCTGTCCCTTGAAGATCTAGTCTAATTTCTCCTGGCTGCAAGGCCCATATCCAAATCTGGGATGGTGATGTCTTTGCTTATGGCCTGTCTATTGCAGGTGGAGGTACCATTCTGAGGAGGAGCTGGGTGGCTCATCTCACTGGGGAAGACTAACCAGTTACAGTGGGGGAGGATACTACATAGATCTCAAGTTGACCAGAGAAGAGAGCGCTGAAGCCCTGCAAGTCTTGAAGGAGAAGTTGTGGCTGGATCGGGGGACACGAGTTGTCTTCATTGATTTCTCTGTGTATAATGCAAATATCAACTTGTTCTGTGTCCTGAGGTAAGTGCAGTCCCACTGAAAATTTTTCTGCCTCTTGCTTCTTCCTCAAAGCCACGGTTCCTTAAAGTGCAAATATTTTAATATGGTCCACCAGGGGGTTAGGACTGAGTGGTGTCAGCAGATGTTAAATTGATTAGTAAGAAGATGTGGTCTTCCTGACATAACCAGTCACGCTTCTCCTCACCTTTCGTTCTTTCCTGTCATGGGCAATGAAGCAGTGGAGATAAGGCTGTGCAAACAAAAACACACGCAACTCTTCCACGCATGGTTTGGTGCAAAGCTCACATTCAGGTTTGATGCCTCTCAAAATTACCTAAGAGCCTCCACGCCCCTGTTTGTAATTATCAGTTTTCTTGTCCCCTTCAAGGTTAGTGGTTGAGTTTCCAGCCACTGGTGGTGCCATTCCCTCCTGGCAAATCCGGACCGTCAAGCTTATACGATATGTCAGCGCATGGGACTTCTTCATTGTTGCCTGTGAAATTGTCTTCTGTGTCTTCATCTTCTACTATGTGGTAGAGGAGATTTTGGAGTTGCGTATTCACAAGCTTCAGTACTTCACCAGCATCTGGAACATCTTGGATGTGGTCGTCATTCTGGTGAGGATCCTTGCACTCTTATTTTTGAGGGAGCAATGGCAGAGAGATATAAGGGCAAAAATAAATGAAGGAATGGGGAAACTGGTCTAGATAAGAGAAGAGCTGGCAAATGTTTTGCTCTGGTAGAAAAATGATGTAGCAGAACAAATGGACACATGCTTTTCTACCAGCTGTTAGGAGAAAATTCTTTCCTTAGAGATGCCTGAGGGACAGTGAAGTCAGGGCATCATCCAGTGCATTTAGACCTTATTTCCATTCCCTACCAGTAGACTGCAGTAGAGAAGCGTGGTACCCAGGAACCAGGACACTTTAATTTCTGTGGAAAGCATAGACTCAGTGCTCACCACAGACTCTTCCTCTTCGCAGCTCTCCATCGTCGCTATTGGGTTCCACATCTTCCGCACCATTGAGGTGAACAGGCTGTTGGGAGAGCTGCTGAAACACCCCAGCACCTACGCGGACTTTGAGTTCCTGGCATTCTGGCAGACCCAGTACAACAATATGAATGCCGTCAACTTATTCTTTGCCTGGATCAAGGTATTGTAGCGGGGGGGCTGGGAGGTGCCAGGCCTCCAGGCCTCTCCACTCTCTCTCTAGATAGCTTAGGGGGGACTCTTCCACCCCTCTGAGTGCATGAGGGTAACAGCTATAAAACAGAGAAGGATTTTCTTCAAAGTTGTATGCTCTGCTTTGAAAAAAATCCAGACAACTTTTCACCCTGCATTCTGAGGCCAGTTATTTGGAGATAATGGAGAGGGAGATGAGCTCACACGTTGTGGCGTAAAGTGGTTTTAGAAAATGCTGAGTACAATATAACTTTGTCCATCCTGTATTATTTTTGTATTTGGGAGCATAATCCGGAAAACCATGTTTTCATCTCATGATGGCCACATGACAACTGGAAATGACTCATCTGTTGGCATGGACTTTGCATTTCAACCAAAGCATCTTGGCGTGGTGGAAAGCCACCCTGAACTTGGGGTTCCTCATTAGCCCTGAGAAATTTGGCCTTACAGCAGTCCCTCTTTATATTTCCCTTTGACACAGGGAACAACGTCATGTCTTTATGATCCCACATGAAGATGGTGGCACACTTGGGACAAATATCCTGAACATTAAGCCACCGTTCCCCTAACCTGGCTGTCTTCTCGGTGCTTTGGTAGTACGGTGAACCTCTTGTCTTGTCTATAAGCAAGAGCATATATATGAGAGACTGAGCTAGCTGATGGTTTGACCTGACTTTGTCCCTCTTCTTTCTTCTTGCAGATATTCAAGTATATCAGCTTTAACAAAACCATGACCCAGCTCTCCTCCACACTGGCACGTTGCGCCAAGGACATTCTGGGCTTTGCCATTATGTTCTTCATTGTCTTCTTTGCCTATGCCCAGCTGGGTTACCTTCTTTTTGGGACACAAGTTGAAAACTTCAGCACCTTTGTTAAATGCATGTAAGTGTGTAAGGCAGAAACCATGTTTCCATCATTTCATTGAAGGAATTTTAACTACTTTTCAACCTCTCGCCAGTTGCAAATATGAATGTCAATCAGACACCTGTTGTACCTCATTGTAATAAAGCCACAAATTAATAGGTAAATCCAGCTTTGACATCTTAATTGAAAAAAAATAATGCAGTGAGACAATTGAGGATTACAGAGAGATTTCTGGTTGTCTGGTGTTTATCAGTAGGGATGTGAGTAACTGATCCTACCAGACTTTGAGACTCCTTGCAGCCCTACCACTCAATGGAAATCCCAGCCTTTTCATGGGAGCATTCAGCGACAAGTTTCTGTTTGCTGAAGCCCCGATGGCTTCCCCTTGATGTGGAGCTGTTGGACACAACAAGGGTACTCAACACGCACAGTGGCTTAATGTCCTTCTGCAGAAAAGCATCGTAGCTGAGCCGATAAGGTCCATAAAGGCCCAAGGTAGAATGGTGCTGTCTGATGGTCACTGAGACCTTGGCAAATTCATGTTTTTATACACCGGTAGATGGCTTTAGTCCTAAGTCAGGTGAACTTCTCTGTAATTCTGGTGGTAAGAACTAAATAGCTCAAGGCAAGTGTTTTGAAGTAGGCTCAGAGTGTGGCTTGGGTTTTTTTTTGTTGTTGTTTTTTGTTTGGTTTTTTGTTTGTTTTTTTTTTTTAATAAGAAAGAGGTCCAGATAGAAGCTCTGGAGTTTTGAAATTCCCTGGCTCTCAGATACACTTGCTGATCACATCGTTTCGGTGTCTGCACAACAGCTGCATCAAAACGTTTCTGTTTTTCATCAGATAGTGCACTTTAATTCAAACAAAGGTTTGGAAGGAATACTGTTTGCTGCTACAGGGTTTTCACAGGGAAAAGCATTTATCAAGATGATAGCTTTAAACACTGAAATGAAAAAACCAGAAACTTCATATTTATATCGTTTATAGATGTCTGATTTTGATAAGATAGCAGCTCTACTTCATTTCTGAAAGTTGGTAGTCATATCATATGTTAATTTTAACACAAATTCAGTGTAGAGTTTTCTTAAACATGCAGTAGAATGGCCTAAATAAGATTAAGTAAACATTTTCAAAGCAAAAGAGATAAAAATAATTTCTTACTGGAAGGAGACATTTCAACATCACTGAATTGGGACAATTTTAAACCAAAGCAGAGGAAGCAATGCTGTACTCCTCTTCCTTAGACCTAGAAAACATTCCCAGCTCCCTAAATAGTCCAAATGCAAGGAATCTCAACTGGACCTTTGCATTTCTCAGAAGAAATTTTCAGGCTGTGGGGGCTCTCAAGGTCCTTTTTCCTGCACATGGCTTCACAATCACAGTCTGTCTGTTTTTCTGTCTGGGGTTTTTTTATCTTCCTTTTTTTTTTAATTGGAGGATGTTTTTTTTACAAGGGTCACTTCATTGATTGATTTCCAGAGAAGTCCCAGAGATGGTGTGTCAGGATGCCTGGGGTGGGGGATGACCAGTGGGTGGATGAGCACCCACAGAAGAGGGTATTGGGGAAGCGAGTTAAAATACCCAATCTCAGACAATCCTCCTGTCCATGGGCCTGCTCGGGGCAATGCATGATGTTAAGGGAGGTACCTACTACAGCAGAGGTTTTCAGCCTGTGCTCCACAGATGTCTGGCATCCAGACTCTGCCATTGAGGGGTCTACAAGAGATAACTGAGATAAGTAAACTTCTGATCAATAGACGTAAACTTGTTTCGTTATGAGGGCTATGAGCTGTAAAAGGTTGAAGAGCACCTTCCAGTACTAACGTCACCTCCACAGCCTTAATGATCTCTCTTGCAAGAGAAGGCTTCAGTGAGTCAAATGCCTTTACAATGAAGAACTCATTGTTTATATTTTTAACTCCTGCTTAGACCCAAACACACTTTGGACGACCAGAAATTTGTGTGGAAACCGTGTTTTACTTTCCAGCCAGCTTTTGCCCTAACCAGATCAGCTCTGTTCACCCCTGAAATACAATGGGTACATTTAACTCTCCAGTCAGATTAAGTCACTTAGACCCTGCTCCGGCTTGTGCCTGTGACCATCTGGGCTGCAGGCAGGCTTCAGGGGTCCCCTCAGGACTGTCTGAGGAGGTAGGATAAATGTGCCTTTGTGTGACCTTGTGCTTTTCTCTTCCTCCAGCTTCACCCAGTTTCGGATCATTCTTGGTGATTTTGACTACAATTCCATTGACAATGCCAACAGAGTCCTTGGGCCAATTTACTTTGTCACCTATGTGTTCTTTGTTTTCTTTGTGCTCCTGGTAAGCAAGAAAGCCTTCCTGACCTCTATATATCGACAGCAGTGTTTGAGAGACTCCACCTGATCATAGAATCATAGAATGGTTTGGGTTGGAAGGGACCTTCAAGATCATTGAGTTCCAACCCTCCTGCCATGGCCAGGGACACCTCCCACCAGACCAGGTTGCTCAAAGCCCCATCCAGCCTGGCCTTGAACCCCTCCAGGGATGGGGCAGCCACAGCTTCTCTGGGCAAATTGTTCCAGTGTCTCGCCACTCTTACAGGAAATAATTTCTTCCTGAGATCTAATCTAAATTTCCCCTCTTTCAGTTTAAAACCATTACCCCTTGTCCTATAGCTCCACTCCCTCATCAAAAGTCCTTCCCCATCTCTCCTGTAGCCCCTTTCTCCCCAGAAACCTTTTCTTCTCCAGGCTGAACACCCCCAACTCTCTCAGCTTGTCCTCACAGCAGAGGTGCTCCAGTCATAGGAGAGGCGCTCCAGGAATCCCCGCGTTAGGTGTAGTGCAAATGTTTAGAGATAGGAAGTGCAAATAGACCAAAGTAGACAAAGAACACACTGCAGTTGAGGATTTGGCCATCAGGGTGATTAAGGGCCATATTCTCATCATTTAAGGTGAAGACTAAAAGTGACTGGGAATACCACTGATGTTGTAGCTGAATTCAAGGGGATCAGTCTGGCTGCTCTGTAGTAGGCTGGTGACAAAGCATGGGGGACAGTCTCTGGCTTGCCAGGTGTTGGATGCAGAGGGATCCATAATGACCAGGTTAAAAACCTAGTGCCAGGAATCCTAATGTAACCGAAGATCTTAAAGGTGAGGCTACCAGAGATGGTGTTTGAGCTGAGAAATGTACCATCATTCACTGCTTTAGCTGGAAGGACCTCCTTCCCAGGGAGAAAGCACTCTGTGGCTGAAGTGGACCTTCCCCTCACTCACTTAAATTTGCCCAGGGAATACCCCATGTGGAAAGAGCTCCTTTTTTAACTGTGCCCATGTCTACGCTGGTCTCTTACTGCTGGAGCAGCCAAGATGCCTCAAGCTAATTCATCTCTTCCCCTTTTTCTAGAACATGTTTCTGGCCATCATCAATGATACCTACTCAGAAGTCAAGGAAGAGCTTTCAAGCCAGAAGGATGAGCTGCAGCTCTCGGACATCTTGAAGCAGGTGATAAATAGCGAAAGCTGTGCAATTTTCTAGCTAAATCCTAAACATCTTCCGGAAGTCCCTGACCTACATGGAACTCACTAGAGGAAAAAAAAAAAGTGATTGCCAACTCAAGATCCACCACCTTGGTGCACACAGTAAAAACAGGAGCCACAGTTGCCTTCTGGGATAGATCAAGGTCCCAAGTCCATTGGCAATGGGAAGATGAGAAAGCAGGGGTTGGGAGAACTGTGTTGCTTAAGCATGCTGGTAGTGTTTCTCAGAGACTTTCCTTTCCAGGACAGTCTCTAGACAAAGATCTTTCAGTCCTTGATATAGTGTAAGCCCAAAATCTTCCTGTATTAGTCAGCATCTGCTCACCCATACTGCATTGTCTGCTCTGCCCTATTTTTCACTGTTCTGCCTGCATGATTCCATGTCCCTTTGCACCTTTGGTAACAGAGCTACAACCGGACACTCATGAGGCTGAAGCTGAAGAAGGAGCGGATTTCTGACGTGCAGAAAGCACTGCAGAATGGAACGAAAGAACTGGACTTTGAAGACTTCAAGAACAGCTTGAAGGAGTAAGTGAGTCACAGCCTGAGGGCTGCCCACTTATCTCTCTTTTGGTCATACAGGTAATTTAAATTATGTGACTTTCAAGACTGGGAGAGCAGTTAAAATCATAGAATGGTTTGGGTTGGAAGGGACCTTAAAGATCATCCAGTTCCAACCCCCCTGCCCTGGGCAGGGACACCTCCCACCAGACCAGGTTGCTCCAAGCCCCATCCAGCCCAGCCTTGAACCCCTCCAGGGATGGGGCAGCCACAGCTTCTCTGGGCAACCTGTTCCAGTGTCCCACCACCCTCACAGGAAAGAATTTCTTCCTGGTATCTAATCTAAGTATCCCCTCTTTCAGTCTAAAACTGTTACCCCTTGTCCTATGGTTCCACATCCTGATCAAGAGTCCTTCTCTATCTTTTCTTAGCCCCCTTTAGGGACTGGAAGGGGCTCTAAGGTCTCCCTGGAGCCTTCACCTCTTCAGGCTGAACAACCCCAACTCACTCAGCCTCTCCTCACAGCAGAGGTGCTCAGATCTGGGCAATGTAAGACTCAAAAAGCAGTTATCACCTTTCCTCAAGTGTTTGATCTCCTGTTCTAAGTGGGTTTGTGTTACTCTCCCTTTCCCATTTGGGATGTTTAGGTATCTCGCTGGTGGGAGGGAGCAATACTCTCATTTCAGGCTCTAACAGTGTGGGAGCATCCCTTCTAAGGGTGTGATCCAGTGCCTTGAGCTTTCTCTGTCTACTATTTTGCAGACTGGGCCATGCAGACCATGAGATCACAGCAGCCTTCTCCAGGTTTGACAGAGATGGCAACCACATCCTCGATGAAGAGGAGCAACAGCAGATGAAGCATGACCTAGAGGCGAAGAGGGTAAATAAAAGGGCAAGGGAAGAAACCCTCTGTTTGGCAGAGATCACTACAAAGCGGCTGCAGGAATCTTCTGGGTTTGTGGTATAAACTAAGCAGGCAACTTAAATACAGCTCCAACTCTGCCTGGAGAGCGTCTCAAGTGCCTGTGAAGCTGAGTGGGTCTTGCAGTGAAGCTGACACGGAGTTAGTAGCCGGCTTTGCAGGAGTTTCTTTACCTATCTTCTAGGTTGCTCTGAATACAGAGATTGAAAATTTGGGGAAATCCTACAGTGAAAACACCCTGGATGAGAACCTGACCTATGTGGAAGCAAGGAATAGCCACACCAATAAGGCCAGCTGGGTCTCCGAAGAAGAGTTCCGAGTGTATGTTTATGCTGGCAGTAGTTTAATCCCTCTGCAAAAGAAGGGTCTGATTCACTGCTACTTTATTCTCTTATAGAACTATTTACACTGGTGCTGAGCAGTTTCGGGAAGATCTTCTTCCTTTTTATCTTGCACGCGTGTAAATGAGCAGGTTGGGAGAGAACTGGGACAGTTCTTGTAGTTTGCTTGTTCCTGCAAAAGGCTGGGTTAAGAAATTTTGTTTTCTGCCCTCTTGAATAACCTCTGCAGCTGTCAGCTGGCCACAGGCAATATGCTGTCGTGTTTCAGGCCAGAAGGTAGCCCCGATAACCGGGCCAAGGGAAGCTGATACCTTTGTAGAAGGTCCTGTGGGAATAAATATCCTTGGTTTACAGCCTAGTTGGCCTTCATCCTCCAGGTCTGGGAATAACACTTGGCTGTTTCTTCCACGGGAGGAGCGGGGGATAAATAATCAGGAGAATTAGGAGAGAATCAGGAGATCCTGATTCTGCTACAGAGAAACACTGGGTAATTCACATACGAAAGGAGAGGCAGTTGCAATATTTAATAATGGGATTATATTGTGGCTGGGGTGTGGTCCAAACTGGTTGGGAACCATTCTAAGCAGGATCACTGATTACAGGTGAAAACAGCATAGCAAGGAGTTATGTCTCCGGTGGGAGACATAATTCCAGATGGTTCTCTGACATGAAGCATTCACTCCTGTTTGAGGTTTGGCCCACTGTCCATAAGATGTCTGCTGCAAATCCTGCTGTTCCTCACAAGAAAAAGTTTGCAAACGCTCTCCGTGTCTCCCCCAGCCTCCTGCAACGCGTGCTGCAGCTGGAGCAGTCCATAAACAGCATTGACTCCAAGATCGATGCTGTGGTGAGCAAGCTAGACATGCTGGAAAGAAACAATCTGAAGAGGAAGGACCTGGACAACGTTAGCAAGGTTGGTAGCCTTCCACCATGCATTTAAACCAGCTTCAGGGTAGGTGCCCAGCCCTGCCACATGAATGGACCTGCTGTCATCTTTGCTTTCCCGGTTCCCACTGACACAGGAGCAAAAGAGTTGGGCAGGGTCAGCGTTTTGTGTGATGATGCCTCTTCTTTTTGAGCATGGTGACAAAAAGCTGCTTGTTTTCATGTCCCCCCAGTTAACCATGGTACCCTTAAACACACCTCCCAGCTCCTCTGAGCCAACCTCATTCCTGTGGCAGTGAATGCACTCCACTCGTCTCCATTTCTTTTCACCTACTTATCCACCAGAAATTACATCCGTCCAATGTCAAAAAAAGATCATGTTGTCCTTCCCAGCCAGAGCAGCTCATGACAGTGTTGTGGACTGTGGTCTTACCACCTTGCCTGTGGTTACTTATCACACATGAGGTGGAAGATTGTCAGTGGTGTGTCCTTAGTGTCCCAATGCAGACCTGAGACTTGTGCCAAAGGCTGCCTGTAGTCAGTCAACCAGCAGATGCTGGATCTTCAGCTTTAAGGTCAAAGGCAGCATGGTGTGTGGGACTCACGGCACCACTTTGTGTTTTCATGGCTCTCATAACGAGAGTAGTCCAACAGCACACAGCGACCTAGCTGAGTCAGAAAGAAGCCCCTCTCTCTTGCAGAGCGGTTTTGTGATCCCTTCCCATCTGAAAGAGTAGTTCGGATTGTCTTACTTCTCATGTGAACGTGCCTGAAAGATTATTTGAGTGTTCACTTGCAGATTTGCTTTGCCCCTGGATTTCTGTGAATGTTCTTGTAGGGGGCAAAAAGGGATGAATCCTCATCTGTCCAATGCTTGAATGAACGCTCATCAATGTATTGCAGCAAACAGTGTATTGGATCTTTATTAAACAGGCAGGTTGTACTAATTTCTGGAAGAACGTGGGAAGCCTTTATGAGGAAAGGCTGAGGGACTTGGGTCTTTTCAGTCTGGAGAAGACCGAGGGGGGGATCTGATCAATGCCTATAAACACTTAAAGGGTGGGTGTCAGGAGGATGGGGCCAGGCTTTTTTCAATGGTGCCCAGGGACAGGACAAGAGGAAATGGGCACAAACGTGAACATAGGAAGCTCCATCTGAACATGAGGAGGAACTTCTTCACTTTGAGGGTGGCAGAGCCCTGGCAGAGGCTGCCCAGAGAGGTGGTGGAGTCTCCATCTCTGGAAACATTCCAAACCCACCAGGACACATTTCTGTGCAACCTGCTCTGGGTGACCCTGCTCTGGCAGGGGGTTGGACTAGATAATCTCCAGAGGTCCCTTCCAACTCATGCACACCTTGTCCCTCTCCTGGAGTGTTGCTAGACTTCTTGAAAGCTTCCTAACAGTGCAGGTCACTCTTTACTCTTGTTAACAGGAGGAAGAACCCCATCAAGAAGAGCTGCTGCTCCCCCAGAGCCCAGACCAGCTGGGCAAAGAAGAAGCAGAAAGCTGGGGGATGGAACATGTTGGGGGCAACAACCTGAGTGGCAACTCTTCCCAGAACGGGGTCTGCCCCATCTTGCCTAGGTCGAGTGTGCTGGGGTCTCAGGTGCCCAAGAACATCCCACCTCACTCTGACATGCGCTTCTAGCCAAGAGCCCAGTGCTCCCAGTTTGGCTCCTGTGGTACTAAGTCACTGTCAGTTGTTTCCCCACCGTTAGAGCAATCCGGACGGCTGGATGCAGACACTGCCTACCTCAGGAACTGGTGATGTGAAAAATCAGGGGGTGCTCTTTCTCCAGCATAACGATGTGTAATATCAGAGCTAGAACTTCTAGGCCCCCCTACCTCTGGACTGGGTGTTGTATTAGGTTTCTGCTCCTGAACAGGCCCATGCAAAGCCTTTTATCTGTCCTTTCTCAAGATGCAAAGACCCCAGAACTCTTTGGACACTTGGGTCCAGAGTAGCACATTGCAACCTGTTCCCAACAAACACAATCATCTGCAGGACAAAGACATGGTAATTGCGTAAACAAAGCAGGATATAATCATTAGTGTGGGATGGAAAGGATAAATTTAGTTATTTCTGTCCACCTAGTTCCCAGAAATTTTGTCCTGTTGTAGTTTGTTTCCAGAGCACTTTGGTGGTAACCTTCTCTGTACCTTAGATCCAGACATTGAGAAAAGAGGATAACTTGGGATAAATAAAATGAGAGCTGACTCCCAGTGGGGTTGGGAGGAGATCTGAAATATCATAAATGGAGAAGTAGCTGTTACTGGTAGAGCCCAAGGCCTGAGTGATAGGGAGCAGGCTTCTGGTGATATGGTTTCTAAAACAGCTGTTGACACCGAGAAATCTCTTTACGTTGTCTATTTTCACACTCCTTAAATTGCATCTCAAGGTACTTCACAAAATTAGCACTGTATTTACAAAGTTGTTGGCGCTTCTCTCTTTTTGTCCAGGAAACAAGTTTGTTTGCAGCTGTGGGTGCTGACACCATTTCAGTTGAAGAATATTGTGAAAATGAGATGAACGACAGTTTTTCAACCACAGGCAAAATACTTGTTTTCCAGGCATTTTTCGCATTTTGCTGAGACTTCTCTTTCCTTGTAGCTGGTGCAGACTAGTGCAGCTATTACAGGACCACCGTGAAGGTATTTGGAATATCTTAATTGCTGGTATTCTGCTATAGTTAACCTCAAATAGGCTCAAAGCCAACGGAAGTGTGAGTTGTACCAGAGCACTGGTAACACCTCACACCAATGCCGCGCTGTTTACTGTACAGTGGTAGGTTTAGCGGGGACGTTGTGCGGTGGCACTTTGTGTAGCCACCTCCTTTTTAAGATGGATGTGTCGCTGCGTTCTGTGGGAAAAGCTCCCTGGGAATGTCTGAAGGACCTCAGGATCAGCTCTGTCCCCAGATGGCCCCAGGCTGTCACAGATATGAGATACCAATGATGAACGCAAGCAGAGGGTCCTTCAGCTGTGAGACCTTGTCACCCAGCCCACAGGGAGCTTAGATGTCAGCCCAGGAGCTGTGGATGCAGGAACTGCAGGGTCCCATCGCTCACTTCCCAGCAGCTGGTTCTCCCATCGGGGGGCAAGAGTTACCTGCGAGACATCGCCACAGTTCTTGGACTCCTGGTTCCACTGAATTCAGAACCAAGCAAGAGCTTCTTGCCTCCAGCTTTTCCAGAACAATGATGTTGCTTGTTTCCTCCTACTCTCAGCATTGAAACTACTGTCTTATTCGGAAGAAAACGGCCTACGTCAGGAGAAATTCCTGGAATAAGCCCTTTTATTTGCAAATTTTAATTGAACAGATAATCCATATGCTAAATTGGAATTGAACAGAGGAGCTGTGTGCCCTCTAATGGGTTTGAAGAGAGCACACAGCCCCTTAGGGTTAATGAATTGGGTGCTCTGTGTGTTGAAAAGCACAGACAAAGGCTTTTCCTTAAATTAATTTCCAAGCTCCTGTTTTAGATCCTGGCTCAATAGCTGACTATGGCTACTGAAGCCTAATTGGAAAATCAAAAAATTGTTCTTTTGAAATCTCTGAAGGGGTGCCTGCCTTTTCCAGAGGCTCAGAACACTGGCTGAGGTCCTGAGTCTGCCTTACTGCATAGATATCATACTTGGGATGCTGATCTGTGAAGGGCTAAGCTTAGCAGCATGGAATAGATCCAAGCAGCAACTGTCTGCTCCAGGGGGTTGATCCTGTGCTGGTAGAGCCAGTGGAAGATATATTGCTGGCTGGGGCTCAGGTCCTCAACATAGCAACGACTGCTGTGGGGACAACAGGATCCTGAAATAGGGTCCTGCTAGGAAAATGAAGGTGAGAGTGATTAACTGTGAAGCCTGGCTTTCCTAAGCCTTGGGCTTCATTGTTCTGCTCAACAGAAAAGGCGGCACAAGACCTCCCTCTTAGCACTGCCCCGTGTTTCCTTTCCCTTCCCGAGCTGTGCCAAGCATCTGCGGGACCAGCCTCAGGGTTAACTTGCCCCTGAGGCAGGGGATGCTGCAGCCTCTGTCATTTTGCACCAGGAGGCAACCTCCACTGCTCCCTTCTTCACAGAGACCACCGTAAATGCCACCTTAATGCCAGGGAAGGCAGGTGAGGCAAGAGGACGATGGTGTGACAGCCAGACTCAGCTCCATGGGACAGTGGCCATCAGCTTCAGGCAACCAGGGCTCAGGCACTGTAAGCTTTACCTACAGGAGGAGGTAAACAGTTGTGTTTGTGCTGCAGAGGTTGTTCTGGGTTTGTGCTGCAGAGGTTGTTCTGGGTTTGTGCTGCCCTGTTCACGAGCCCCTGAGCCAGCTCTGGCTGGGATCAGGGAAGAACTGGAGGCTGCAGTGGTCTCCTGGGTCCATCAACAGCCTGGTCCAGGAGCTCCTTTCCCCTTTTCAGGCAGAAAGATCACTCCCTTCGCCCTGTGCTAGGATTTTGGTGGTGCCAACGCTGCAGAGCGTAAAATGGGTTCTGTCACTGGTATGTGTCTCTTCCTGCATTGATGTCTTCTCTCTCTTACTTGTACATCTCAATGCAACTACAGCTTGCCTGCTCCTTGTCAACATGCTGTCACGTATATGATGTGTCCTAGAGTAGGGCAAGGCAATTAATTACTTGTCCCCAGCAATTGCTTGTGTGTAACTGTTAATTGTGTCATCCAGCTGGTTGAGAAATAACATAAATAGCTCTGAATGGTAAGTTCATCCAGCTTCTCTTTTCACATGCGTGTCGTCAGCCTTCCCACCAGGAGCTGGTGTTATTTAGGTGATACATGACTCATGGGGAAAGTAAAGTATTATTTTTTTTCCTCGACAGCGGGTGGATGGCTGTGTTTTGTTCCAATGGGCCTTCCCATCTGCAGTGTCACCCCAGAGCCCTCCCAAACACAGCCCAGCTTCTGGAGCTACCTTATCCACAGCGTTGAGTTTACCAGCAGATGTCAGTCAGCACCACTCGCGGTCCCTTCTCTGCTCCCTTTTCGAAGGAGGTCGGTGGCAAATCTCCCATTTGAGAGAAAACTGAGACATGGGAAAATTACTTTCTCGGTGGCAAAACGTCAGAAGCAAATCCAGGGTTTCCAAAACACGCTTTGTTGATACTACGTCCTTCCCACCTAAGTATTCGTTGCAAGCTTTGACCATCTCTGGCAGGTTACGGCTGTTCTCTCTCCAACCTTTGAAACAGGGTTAGTACAGGTTTTGCTCAGGGTTTTTGGACTTTGAAAAGTCCTTAATAAGTGGTGGTATCAGCCCAGAGCTGCTGCTGCCTGGTCAGCCTCTAGCACAGGACACCATTGGCTGGAGACCACCTTTCTCCTGCCTATTTCACAAACATGTGGTGGCAGGAGGCACTTAGGGAAGAAAAGAGCAACATCAGGGAACAATTATCAGTATTCATGGAGCTTATCAGTAAGCAGGGAGAAGGGAGGGCATCATCTGATGAGCCAGCTTAAGTACCATGCCATTCTTTTGCATGCCTGGGGAGCCCTAATTCAGGGCCTCCAAGCCTGGAAGCAAGGAGCCCAGCGCTGGGAGAGCAGAAGAAGCAGGAGGAACTCCAGTGGGTGCCAGGTCCAGCCCCTCTCCTGAGCTCAAAGACCAAGGGATATATTAAAAAAAGAATAGGCCAGGTTTTGGAGAGATGTGGCAGAATTCAACAGTTGAGGAACTTACTAGGAAGACTTGCTTGTGGCCCGGTTTCAGAGGTGGCAAATGCCAGGCGTAGCTGGTGACCAGCCAGCCATGCTGCACACATGCCAGGCACCCAAGCGGGTGGCAGAAGGGTGCCAGCCCCCGGGGTGCGGCCAGCAAAGGCCAAGCTCTGGCCCAGGAGAGCTGAAGGAGGAATGTGAACGCTGAGCTGACAAAACAAGGCGGGTGTTTGGTGACGGGTCTCCAGCCTGAGGTCACACTGGGCTTTGCTGAGACATGTCACTGCGAGTCACCAAGAGAGACGGTGAGGCTGCCAGGGACAGGGTGCTACAGCCCAGAATCATAGAATGGTTTGGGTTGGAAGGAACCTTAAAGGTCATCCAGTTCCAACCCCCCTGCCCAGACCAGGTTGCTCAAAGCCCCATCCAGCCTGGCCTTGAACCCCTCCAGGGATGGGGCAGCCATAGCTTCTCTGGGCAACCTGTTCCAGGGTCTCACCACCCTCACAGCAAAGAATTCCTTCCTAAGATCTAATCTAAATCTCCCCTCTTTCAGTTTAAAACTGTTACCCCTTGTCCTGTTGCTCCCCTCCCTGATCAAGAGTCCCTCCCCATCTCTCCTGGAACCCCTTTAGGGACTGGAAGGGGCTCTAAGGTCTCCCTGAAGCCTTTTCTTCTCCAGGCTGAAAACCCCCAACTCTCTCTGCCTGTCCTCACAGGAGAGGTGCTCCAGCCCTCTGAGCGTCTTCTTGAAGGAAAAGGAAGTTCTTGGGACATCCAACCCACGTCTAGACTTTCCAAGAGCAAGGTGGAGGGGAGGTACACAGTAGAGCCCTGGAAAAGTCTCCTTGATCACCTTCTCTGTATGATGGACACGCTTTATTAAAGGCCTTTTCTGCTCTGATTTCGCCAGCCTTCTTGGGTTTGGCTGGATTTGTGGGAGAGGGCTAGGAGACCTTTCAGGAAGGAAAACCTCGGGATTTAAGTTGCATGCTTGCCTGTTTCTTGCACCAGGGAGAAGAAAGGCCTTCTACGGGAATGGCCCATCCTGGTGAACAGACCTGTGGGCTTTGGTGGAAGGGAGTGGTCTGTGGGCCATGCTCTGGCCACAGAGCCAGGGTATGGAGGTCTTCAGCTCTGGTGTGAGACATGAGTGGCCTTGGTAAAGTTGTTGCTGAGATGCTGCTGAAAGTAGAGCAGAAGAGATGGGTGAATTGGACGGAGATTGGTGCAGAGGTGGGCAATGCAAGCACCGGGAGCAGGGGAAAAATTGCAGCAAAGCCCAATGGTTCCTTCACCTTAAAACAGAACCAAATGCACTCACTTCTGTTCTCTTCCCTGCGTACTCATGAGCACCAAGAGATGTGTCCAAATGGCCTGTTAGGGATTTGGGCACCAAGGTCCTGTCCAGGTGCTGTGGTCAGAGGTCCTTGTGATGACACAGAACAAGGCACACCAGTTATGGAGTTCTCACGGTCTTCTGCATTCTTGACCTGGTGATCGCGGCTTGTTTTTGAACATGCCTTTTTTTTAATAAGGAAATAAGAGAGTTCAGTTTCTTATCCTGTCCCTCCTCTGTGAGTCATTAAGATTTATTTATTGTCCTTTCTTTCACAGTCTGAGAGCCTGGAGGAGCTCGCCCTACATGTGTTGACACCCTAGTGAGCTGCTAAGCACAGTGCCATCAACACCTGCTACTGCTGGCCTTCCACACCCAGGCTTTCATTTACCTCCATTCAGACCTACCTTAGCTTTTCTGTCATGATTCTCTACTCCCCCTGCCTCTCCCAAATTACTGCTAACTGTCTCCTGCCCTAGGACACCCAGCTGCCCTTTAGTGGTTCCTGAGTAGCTCTGGACAACCTCTGTCCCTCATCTCCACTCACACAGCAGTTTTCAGCCTAGGAGAGAAAAATTAGGTCTGGAGAGCCGAGCAGCACTGTCAAAAGAACTTGAGACCCCTTGGCCAAGACAAATACCAGGCAGTGGCTCCACTGAAAGGAATAGCTGAGTATTGAGGTGCACCTGAGACCTGTAGAAGACAACCAGTTGGGCCAGCTGGAAGGTGGGTACAAAGAGCTTGGGCATAAGTAGCATAGGAGCGTGGAGCTTTTTGCTGTGGTGCTGCTGGGTGAGCTGCGCACCAAAGTTCCTCCTTCTTTTTGTTCTCCCCTTCATCTGTGTTACGACCTTCATCCCTAGGTCAAACACCTAGCCTGGCCTACTGCTTCGGGTTCTCTTGGATAACACTGGCCACCTGGTGATTGCCCATCTTTTTGCCTCAGTTTCCCTGCTGGCAAATGTGATTTTCCTGCTGTCTGCACCAGAGCAGGGGACAGCTGAGATTTCTGAGCCTTTTTCCTTCACTCTGGCCTGTGTTGGAAGGACGTGGTGTGGTAGCTCTCTGTCAAGGTCATACCAGCACCATTAGGCATCAAGGAAGCCACCAAGGCAGGCGGAAGTTATGGATGAGACGAGCTAGTTTCTTATCTCTCCTTCTCCAGAGCACAAGCTGTTTGCTGTCACACTATCCCGTGTTCTGCTGTTGTGGGGTGTCCCCTCAGGGAAGGACACTCTGCAGCTCCGCGTGACTGCAAACAAGTCTGAATCCTCTCGGGGGCTGCTACAAAAAAAGCCCTAATGGCAGCAGCCCGGGCCTTGGGAGTAGATAAACGTTAAACAGTTTTTAGGAATGGCTGGTGGGGCAGCCTGGACTTTGCTCCTGAGGAAGGAGGTGAAATATCTACGTAACGTTGTGTATGTCAACATTCGTGTCTAGGGAGGGGGCTGACCTCTGGAGAGCTGAGTTGGGACAGATAAAGCACACTTTAATCCTGTTAACCTCCTGCGGGCACTGGGGCCCTGGGAAGGGGAGCAGGATGATGGAGTGCCTGTTCCTTCCTGACTTGCAAACAGCAGCGCCGACGGTACTGGAGGGAGTCCTGCCCCAGCAGCTTGGCCTGAGAGGCAGAAGCTTGTGTTGCTGCCCCAGCTTTGCTTGGTGCCTCTTCTTAGTCTTCCCAGTCCGAGGCTTTGGTGTTCTAAGTCCTAAAGGTGCAAAAATGTGGGACAGTCATGACTGTTGTCCCACCAGAGCTGCTTTTCTTAGAGGACCTGGAAGCTTCTTTTCTTCTTAGCAGGCTCCCAAAGCTTGTCTCCACAGCTAAGATGTATCCCCAGTCCAGGTCTCTTTTTCCCAGCTTTCTCATCACACCTCACCATCTCTGCTCCTCCTGCCGGTGTTACCTCTCTCTCTCTCTTTGTCTGTCTAGACTGCGAGGGAAAGGGCTGTCTCTCTGTATTTTTGTTGTACATCAAAAGGCTGAGAGAGCCGGGACTCTTTAGCCTGGAGAAGAGAAGGCTGAGGGGAGACCTAGGTAATGCTGACAAGTATCTAAAGGGTGGGTTGAGGGAGGATGGAGCCGGACTCTTTTCAGTGGTTCCCAGTGACAGGACGAGGGGCAACAATCACAAGCTGGAACATGGGAAGTTCCACTCAAATATGAGAAAAAACTTCTTTCTGGTGAGGGTG
>VXAK01015039.1:41565-65936 GCA_013399435.1 Arenaria interpres
GATGTGCTCTGGGCAACCCTGCTTTAGCAGGGGAGTTGGGCTGGATGGTCTCTAGAGGTCCCTTCCAACTCTGCCAATTCCGTGATTCCATGATTTTATGGTAGTCCCAGCTTCCCGATAGCGTTACTGAGAACAGCAAATGGGAGCTGTAAATATCTGAGCACGTTCATGGTGGCAGCTTTGCAACTACTGAAGAACTGCTATGGTGGCTTAGATGTGCTAGATACATTAGGGTACAGATACCCTTGTCCAACTACTTGCTTTATCCAGACAACACCTGTGTGTAGTTCTATTGATCCTATACTTTAGCTCTCCGTGATTTCTGTCGGAGTCGAGCCCAGGATGTCTCTCAGCGGAGCGCATTAGTTAAATATTGATTTCCTTTACTCTTAGATTTGCTTGAATCCTCTCTTATCTTCAGCCAATTAAGGATTTAGTGCTTCTATGGATTCAGATAATGGACTAAATGATTAACAAAACTTGACAAAGTCAGAATTTCTTCTGCATAATCTGCAACTCTTGCAAAAGCCAGCTTCCCCAAGGCAAGCAGCACTTTAACCAAGGAAGGGAGGCCAGTCAGCACTAGCTTCGGCGTGATGAGCAATCAGGGTGGAAAAAAGCGAGATGAAATACTTTTTTTTTTTATGCCTGGGGTGGTGAATTTGTAGATGCGGCAGATTCAGCAAACACACACACATCTGCACGGGGTGTGTCCTTTAGAATGGATTACAGAAGCTTTTGGGAAGGAAGAGCTAGGAAATCTCTCTCACTCATGCACCACGTCTGATATCGCTGTCTCCTGCGTGGATCTCAAGAGCTGCTCTTTGTAGAGGGACCATTGGGATCTGCTTCTTGCTGCATTCAGGGGAGAAGGCAATAGTGCTCCTCAGCACGCAGTTCCTCCTGCACATATTTCTCATGCACTCTTTTGCTGGCCCAAGCCCCTGAAATATTTTACGAGCCTTATGAAAACCAGCATTTAGGCAGGATTGAGAAAAAAAAAAACCAAAACCAAACCAACCTGGATCCTTAGGGCAATGAGAGCAGCATCCTAAAGAAAAACAGTGGAGAAACAGATCTGAAAATTTTGTGTCCGGCCATTCTGCTAGACAAAGCCATGCCTGACTCCGTCGAGTCCTGGCCCATGTGGAAAGCTGGACCAGAGGGAACCCTCAGCACCCCCTTCAAACGGGTGTTATTTTGTGATGCTGTGGCTCGGGCTGCAGGAAGACGGGCAGAAGAGACGGACAGATGGGAGGTTCAAGGCAGCAGGGGCTGAGGAGCAAGAGCCAAAATCCCAAACGTGTGCTTAAAACCTCCGTGAGATCTCAAACATGACCCAGGTTGCTCCTGCCGTGCTATGGCAGCGTATCAAGGCAAGGTCTGTCGCGTTGTTTGTTTAACGTCACTCGGTAAAGGCAAAGGGCTTCGTAGCTCGGGGCTTGCTAGAGCTTTACACCGGGCTAATGCCTTTGCTGTCTTTCCGTAAAGGCCACGTCCTTCAACCAGAAGCAAAGGGTGACAGTCGACAGTGAAAATGCCCCTCTCTGTGGATGAGCAGCAGAAAGCGGTGCCAGCACCTGCCGACCTACAGAGTGGCGAGAGAGAAATACCGTGCGTAACATCAGGCTCTCCTCAGGCTCCTCACAAGTATTTGTCTTGAAAAAAAAGAAGACCCCACACCCCAGGCCGCTCTTTTCTACCTCGGTACTGGCAGAAACCTTCCTCAGCAACAGCGTGAGATAGGTCAACCGGATCAGAAAAATGGTACAGTTGAAAAATACTCCCAGCTCCGGTGGGAGATGGAACAGACTGAGGATCAAAAAGCCCTTGAAGAAGCCCACTTGCTTGAAGAACAGGCTTGAGGAGAGCCAGAGCCTCCAGCCCCATGCTGTAGTCGGCAGATCTGGTTCCTCCCCATTTCTTGGGTCTCTATTTCTTTGGCACGGGGATGTGCTTAGGCACGGGGGTGGGGGGGGCAGAAAAGTGGGTTTTTTTTTTTCCATTCTGTGAAGCATGGGAGGAGCAGTGCTGTTCCCTGAGATGGCCAGCACGAAGGCATCCATCACCTCTGTCGGAGGAGCCGCTGGGCATCGGAAACGAGCCGTCAAGAGCCACCTGAACCTTTAATTGTGCTCCTTCAGCGAGCTGTTCTCCTGCACCACCGTGCAGGCACTGTGTGGAGCACCAAGTTCATGACTCAGAAAAGACTCAACTCTGCTCCCAAGCACACGGGATATATTTTATTGTTTTTCTCACATGACAAGAGGATTGCCAGGGCAGCACATTGAGGGCTGGTGAGCATTGAGGGTCGAAATAGGCTTGGAGACAGAGACACGGCTGCGCTGGGTGAAACACTAGGGTAAAAGTTTTCTACGTAGGCAGATTTTCCTCGAAAGAGGAAGTTAAATCACAACTGAAACGTGAACTCAAGTCTGCTTCTGACCCGCAGGGCGACTGAAGATAACATTCTTATTCAGCAAGCCTGATCCTTGGGCGTACCTATGGAAAAACTCGCTCCCCTGGCTACATCTAAGGCTATTTCAATACCTCCTTAATCCCACCTGCTCTGGACTCCCGTCAGCCCTGTAGAACATGCAGCCACGTGAGACGTGTCTTGTGCCTAGTGCATCGAGGGCATCGGGTGCATGGAGAGAGGAAGGCGTTGGAAAGGGGATAGGTGAACCTTGAGAGCTTTTATTATTGGCATTGATTGGGCAGCTGGAGGTGAACTTTGGCATAGCTGAGCCGTAAATTTATATAGGAAGCGATGTGGTATGGAACTGCAGATGGTAGTCAAGCCGGAGGCAATTAACGTGGTGATTTGACAGCTCTGCTACAAATCATATTTATAAACCATTAAAAAAAAAATAATAAAAAAAAAAATCCGGGTTTTTCCTGCCTTCACAACACCAAGGAGTCTGGGGAGAGGGAGTTTATTTATAAAGACAATAGTGCTTGGGAACAGGGGGCCGACCAGAAGCCTCGACAACAAATGGGAGGAAATCCTGCCTTCCTGCTTTCACACATTCTCCTAGCCGGGAGCACATGGCGGCACAGAGAGGTTGCCCGATGGGCAACGGGTGACCCCAGTGGGGCTGCTGTGAGCCCCTTGGGCACAGGGCACCTGAGGAGCATCAGGGTGGCAGTGTCACACTTGGAGGGGCTCCCAGTGGCCTCAGCCAGGGGAACCATCCCCTGGGTGCGATGACCTTTCCAGAAGGTGGGAGACAGAGTGGGTGCTGCTTCCCACCCTCCGTCTGCTGGACCTGGGATGTGCTGGGGGCGAATTTACCAGCCACATCCGATGCCCTTTCCCCCCACCTCCGGCTTCGGTGGTTTCCAACGAGATAACCGTGTTGCTTCCCCCCCTCCCTCTCCCCCCACTCTTCCTCCTCCTCCTCCTCCTCTTCGTCCTCCTCTTCTTCGTCCTCCTCTTCCTCTTCCGGCTCGGAATTCATGCTGCTCTGATCAAAAGCCCGCGTAGCTCCGGCTGCAGGTGGGCCTCTGGCCAAGGGACCGAGAGCGGTGCCTCCCGAAGCCCTGCCAGATGTGGCCGCGAGGACAGCCTGCTGCACGGCCAGCTGTTGGGTGTAGAGCAGTTGGGCTTCTCTCATCTGCCTCTGCTGTCTCTCCCTGGAATCCATCTGCAGAGGCGTCTGCTGCTTCTGCTGCTGCTTCTGCAGCTGCTCCACCACAGCTTCCAGCTTCATCCCGCCGTTTGCATGGNTTGGTCCTACCTGTAGCCTCTGCTAAGCCTTCCTCATCCTCCTCCTCGCATCCTCGCACACACCCCCAGCAGCGGTGGGGCTTGCTAGTGCTAATTAGTAACTTTGCAAAAAAAAACAACCAACAAAACCCAACCCCAAACCGGTATAGCAGCGTTTTTTGACGGAATAACTAAAGAACCCACCCAGAAGGGATGCGGGGCGTACAAGGCAGCGCCGTATTCAGAAGCCCTGACCAGGTCTTTGCCCCTGGTGTCACTGTCATCCCGACTTTTTTTTTTTTTTCCCCCCTTCTCATCTGTTGTGCAACCTTTCGAGCATATGAGCCTTCTCCTGCTGATGTAACCAGCATATCCTTTCTTGTTTCCCATAAGCAAGGCTTTCCCAGGGGTGACCGGCCTTAGAATTCAGGATGTGTCCAAGCTAAACAACCCTTCCTTCTCCCCACAGCTTTTATTTTACTTATACAGGGGGGAAAAAAAAGCCAAACAAAAAACAACCTACTGCAACTTCTTGAGCTTTAAGTGAAGAGGTGGAGAGGAAAGGGCAATTCCTGTTTCTTTAAATCTGGCTCTTGTAGTTCCAGTCTCTTAAAAGGATGGTCATCTCCCTCCCGGAGAAATCCACTTCTTCTGCAGTGGTGGATGTTGTTGGTCCTACTGGTTATCACTCCCTCGGTCCTGGGAGGAAAGAAGTGCAGGTGGTGGGAGAAAGGTGACGTTGGGATGTATTTACTTTCCCACAGAACCCATGTGGGTGTCTCTGCGGGCAGTTCTCCGTCCTCGCTCTCTGGGTGAGCCTGGTGACCGCTTTCTGCAACATCACAGTAAATTTTTAGCTGCCCAACAGACACGCTCATGCCAGCAGCTAGGAGGGAAGTAAATGATTAGACTAACTTGTGTTCGTCTGACCTGGCGTGTTCGATTTCTGGAAGGGGCATGTAGTTATTCCTCTCTTTCCTCGCTGGAGTTACCTGGAAAGGGGGTAGGAAGGTTTACGTCTGCGGGGGCACCCGGCTAAAAGGCAGGGTACAAGCCCAGGCCTTGCACAGGCTGCAGAACTCGGGGACTGCAGGGTTTCTAAGTTCCTCACGAGTGACATCAAGGCAAGTACCTTATACTTTTTCGTTTTCTTTTTTTTTTATTTTTATTTTTCAAATGAGTTAAGGGATCCAAGCTTGGTCTCCGTCAGTTACAGCAACAGAAATGGAAGCAGCCCCTTGATGAATGACCTCTGCTGCTGTGACTAATAAGTGAATCGATATGAATGGTTATACCCATTTTGATGTATTTCCTACTGTGTAGACTCTGATCCATGGGCAGGGAGAGCAGTTCCTTCCCTTTGTTGTTCATGTGTCCTCCCTTTTCAGGTGCTCCCATCCTGAGCTACAGGGCAGCTTATCTCCTTGAACCACAAAGCTTTATAACTTTGTGATTGCAAATAGATCAGAGGTCAGCCTCCTCCTCTGCTCTGCCCTGGGGAGGCCCCATCTGGAGTTCTTGTGTACAGTTTTGGGCTCCCCAGTTCCAGAAGGACAGGGAACTACTGGAGAGGGTACAGCAGAGGACTAGAAAGATGATGAGGGGACTAGAACATCTCTCTGACAAGGAAAAGCTGAGGGACTTGGGTCTTTTTAGTCTGGAGAAGAGAATACTGAGGGGGGGATCTGATCAACTACTTAAAGGATGGGTGTCAGGGGATGGGGACAATCTTTTTTCAGTGGTGCCCAGGGACAGGACAAGAGGGAACGGGCACAAACTTGAATATAAGAAGTTCCACCTAAACATGAGGAGGAACTTCTTTCCTGTGAGGGTGGCAGAGCCCTGGAAGAGGCTGCCCAGAGAGGTGGTGGAGTCTTCTTCTCTGGAGACATTCAAAATCCGCCTGGACCCGTTCCTGTGGGACCTGCTCTGGGTGGACCTGCTGTGGCAGGGGGTTGGACTGGATGATCTCCAGAGGTCCCTTCCAACCCCACATCACTCTGTGATTTTGTGAAATAGATACCGTATTTAATTTTCCTTATGTCCCAGTTTATACCATGTTTTTCCTTATTGTGGCATGTCCCAGATCCCTTCCTATGGGAGGGGGAACTCCTGCAGTTCTTCAGGGTAAATGGTGCCTGCAGACAAATCCAAATTTCCTCTTCCTATTTGTAGCCGTGAAGTATCTTGATACTGGTGTGACTGAAACACGATAAGCAACATGTGTAATTGTTATTTTAATCTCACTGGTATCTCTGAAACAAACTTGTGCCAGCAAACGAGGTGCGTGTGACTGGCCTTCATTTTCATAGGCACAACCATTTGTCTTCCTGGGGTTCTTCAGACAGATTCATTAATACGCTCTCTCTGTTGGCTTCAGGGTGTGTGTGAAGCGTGTTATGTCTGAAGGAAGGGAGCTCGAGTCTCTTTAGCTTAAGTGGTAGCAGCTTCCATCTGTAGTCCCCGCTGTGTTGAGCAAGACAGTGACCATCACAGATGGGCTTGGTTTGGACTTCATTAGATGCTCTTTGAGCTGGCATCGCTTCAAGAACATACACGTCTTGTTCTTAAAGGCCGTGTATATTGTTCTAAATCTGTGGGTTTCCGTGCCTTTGGGGACTACTGGACGCCTTCCAGTGCGGATGTCCATCCTATTGGAAACTTGGTGTGGGTGAGGACTGGCGTGGCGTGCGTGAACTTGCTTTTTGAAGACACTTTCTGCAGAAAACCTTTGCTCACGTGTCTCCTTCCCCGCATGTTGTCGTGTTTCTTTGTCTCAACAGATGGGAACTGCTCAAAACAACAGTGACCTTAAAAAACTCCATGCAGTGGAGCTTGACCTGTCTAACAAGGACATGATGGCAGACACATCTGACCACAGCATTATTGCTGTTGGGGAAGAGGAAGGAGCGGGCAATTTCCAACGTTCTCTTCCAACGCGAGAGTCCCTCCGATCTCCTCGGGGCTCTGTTGTGAGTTTCCATAACATCCAGTACTCCGTTAAGCAGTCCAGTGGATTCCTATGTAAACGGAAAACTGTGGAAAAGAAGATCCTTCATAACGTTTAGTAAGTTCTGGCTTAAATAAAATACCGGAGGGTAGGAATTAATCTGCTGCTGTGAATCAGTGACCTCAATGTCACCGTCCAGATCCAGCTGTGCTGGTAAAGAAATGAGTACCCTCCTGCCAGTCCGCAGTTCATGCGAGTGCTTTATAATTTGCTTTTAGGCAAAGTAACCAGGATTTAGCTGGAGCAGTTTCAGATACTGATCTGAGCAAATTAGGACCAAACTTGTGCGAACTCTTCTGCCAGAAGATCTGGGGTTTCCCATAGCTGTGGTTCAAGCTGTAGTCAGAGGAAATGAGCAGCAGAGAGAAGTTGTGTCTTGTTTTCGAGACTCAGCTCAGCAGGAAAGATGCTTAATTTTTGTCTTTTGTCGATCGCTTTTTATGTCCGGCTCTGGTTCTGGGACAAGAAAGGAAAAATGCTTATTGATTTCAGATTGAAGGAGAAGTTTTTAATAATCTCTAAGTTTTCCTTTCCAACAGCATTTTGTTCACACCTTACCTCTACTATGAGCTGCATGTGAACAGTCCTCCATTTGGAAATAACTCTTTCCTTCTTCCAGTGGCATTATGAAGCCAGGCTTGAATGCTATCCTGGGGCCAACAGGGAGCGGTAAATCTTCGTGAGTACTTTCTTCTGCTCCTCCGGAGGGACAGTCAGCTGCTCAAAGAGGGTTTGGGGTTCTGAGGGCTGGGGGAGATGTGAGGCTCAGACCTTTGCATGCCCGTGAGAAACTGGGTGATGCAATCTGACCTGCTGGCCCCGTTGCCGTCACCTTTGCTGCAGTTCTTGCCCTGCAGGGGTGTCACACCCCATATCTGCTGCGATTTATGGTCCATATTGCTGCAGTCACCTTGGTGGTGGCCTGAGTTAAGATACTGGGCTGACTGGAGCTTGGATGTAGGCTCTGCCCTAGACCTGTAATGGGGCAGGGAGGGGGGTGTAAAGTCCCTCGAGGCAGGAGAGATCTCATCCCCTGTGAAGTCACTGCAGCAAGACTTCTTTGGAGATGCAGGGCCAAACCCCTCTCTGAGAACTGACAGGAATGTGGTGTAAAGTCAATCTGTGGGATGCTCTGGCTCCTCACCCCATCTTGGCTGTGGCCTGGTGGTGGTGGTGGGTGCACACATGCTTGAGTTCTTTGGGGTGAAAACACAGAAATACCATGCAGGCTGCCTCCAGCCAGTGCTGATGCTGTTTTCTCCCCCGTATAACCACAGTAAGAGAGCTCTTTGTCACTCTCTGCCTTTGAGAATGTCAGAGACCGGGCAAGTACAGCCAGAGTTCAGAGGTGTATCTTTGTGGTGACCCTTGATATTCCTCTCTAAGGAGACTCCTGGCTAATCAGGATGTTTTTGAGAGCAGCACTTCATCAGGGTGGTGTTTACTTAGCCAGCAGACAGGCTGGCCTCCGCTTTGGCGGTGAGGGGAATCCAGTGATACGTTAAAACAGAATTACTTTATAGAATTAGTCCCAGCTCTGGGTCTTGTTTATGCCCATTTGGATTAATTTCCTTGAGATCAAAGCGGTTACTTCTGTGCTCCCCTGGCTGGAGAGCAGACTGTAGGGGGCTTTTGTCTGTGTGCATTTGAGGTCTGCTGTTAATTCGGAGGCTGAGTTTATGTCTGTAGGGGGCTGACTGCGATGAATTGGGGGGGTCCGCGTATTACCGTGCTGCTGGGTCACACCTTCTGCTGGAAAACCCTGTATTTTTTGTAAAGGCTTTCTGTGCAAAGAGCTAAAGCTCCCAGAGTAGAGGCTGCTGCCCCTCTGCTTTGCAGCACGCCGAGAGCAGGCTGTGACCGCAGCCCAGCCTGGTGGTACTTGCCCAATTAAAGGGTAAAAGCAGCTGTTACGGCAAAAAACCTAACGCCTGGTGTTTGTCTGAAGTCTCCTAGATGTGCTGGCTGCCAGAAAGGACCCAGCAGGCCTGTCTGGAGAAGTGCTTATAGATGGCATCCCGCAACCACCGAATTTCAAATGCATCTCGGGATACGTTGTGCAGGTGAGCAACTGCCTTCGGCGGAGGCCTGGGGGCCCTGGGGAGGGAAGAAGATGAGCAAAGCATTAACTACTAGGTTAGGTAATTTTCCATGATGCCCACAGACTCTAATTTGATAGCTCAGATGTTATTTTTCCGGGATATGGAAGACAAGAGGATCAAACCATCACTCCAGCCAAGTCAAGCAGGGAGGGGTTTGTCTTCCCAAAGCCACATGGATGCCCAAACCATGGGGCTACTGTGGCTTGTTCTTTGGGCTCTGCCCTGAAGTACTAGCAAGAGTCTTAAAAAAAAAACCCATATATATATTTTTAAAGGTGAGGAAAAAACCCACAACGCCCAAAAACCTCTTGTTGTAAAACTCAGAAGGAGTTCTGGCTGGCAGAGGTACCTTCAAGTTATCAGGCAATAATTCTAGGAAGTAAATAGATCCCTGCTGTTCTTCCTCTGATTCTGGCTGGCTGGGACAGAGCTTCGTTCCACGCGGAGACAGGAAAAGCCGGCTGAATCTGCGGAAGTGGGTGGAGGCCGGGACCAATAATAGACCCTCAAAGCCCTGGGGGAGCTGAGGAGAAGGGGATTCTTGGCAGCCGTGTGAGCAGCCCAGTCTGGAAACCATCCAGGCTTCTGACTGCAGGCAGATGTGAAATAGGCAGCTTTTCTGAGAGCTGCCAGCTGGGGGGCTCTGGGAGGATGCGTGTGACGAGAGTGATGCCCAGTTGTGATCCTGCAGGTCAAAGATCTCCAAATCCTCGGCGTTCCATGAACGGCCAGGAAGCTTCTTGTAGGTGGTCCCAGTTGGAGACGTTTGTCTCTCAAATGCCCAAAGCAACCCAATTTAACCTTAAAATGATAGGCAACGAGGCAAGACATTAAATGGTCTCCCCTCCCAAACAACCCTCAATGCCTAAATACGTAAATACATACTTACAGGGTCAGTTTTATGCAGATGAGCATATAGACATGCTAAGTCATGTGTTATTCCTCTGAAACTACCGGTGGTCTTTCCACTCATGCCTTGCAAGTGAAGGTGTCATGCCACAGTTTGTTGCCTTTGGTGTTAAAATAGCTTAAATTCCCAGTTTAGTTTCCAGTGTGGTTACCCAGCAGTTGTATTGGTGGTCAATTGGAAGATGAGGTGAGAGACCAAGGGGGCTGTGAGGAGGGAAAGGAGAAAGGACGGTAGGAAATGCCTAAACCAGCTTTGGCAGCAAAGCCAGTTTATCACAACGCTACACCCTGAGTAGTCTCTCCCATAAATCTTGCCCAGCAGCACGTTCAGTCTCCCTCTGTTAACCCCAGTGCCAAACGTTGTTGGTTGGCACATCCTTGTGCTGCTGATCAACCTCATCTGATGTGGAAGGAGTCCCAGAGCAGGCAAGAATCCACTGTGGGGCTGTGTCTTCTTCCAAAAGGCCATTAGATTTGAAAGGTGCCTGATTAACAGGCACGTTCCCCGGCAGCTGCCCAGTGTTGCAGCCCTTCTGCCATCATACAGCGGGATGCAGACTTGGCTGGAACATCAAAGCAGGGATGCTGGAGAGGGATGGACCTCTGGATGGGCCTCACCTCAACTCTGCTTGGCTCGTGGTTGCTACAGGTTGGTGTAGGCTGCCCAGATGTTTGTCAACTGGATAGATTTGGGTCTTACTCAAAATGCAGCTGACCGTTGAAGATCTTCTAAAGTGGTAGCCCTCAGAATAAGGTCACCCATAGAATACGGTCACCCTTAGAATAAGGTCTTGTGCCCAAGCATTATAGATAGTTGAGAGATGGAAAAAATCAGGAGCATCTTGGTGCAATTCTCTTATTTCTCTGAGGAGCTGCTGCCAGCTGCTGACTTCTTGAGTCTCTCCCTTGAATACTCAGCACTAGCAATCTCTTTTGGCTTCAGCTGGACTGGTAGAAGTTTAACTCTTTACAAAACCTGCTCTGCCTCCCTTTGGCTTGTAAGGAAAGTCCATGTAAGGTACAAAATGGTACCATCTGCCCTTAAACTGAGCCTCAAAGTGGGCTGAGGTGGTGCTGGGTGTAAGCTGGAAGCCTCCAGAGCTGCCTTCTCCCCTTCACTGACATCAAGTGACCTGGAAATTCCTGTGATGTAAGTCTTGAAGCAGGGGTTGTCCCTCAGTCCAGCTTCCATCCTGGTCCACAAACAGCTTATCCAGCAACTGCCACTACAGGGACTCTGGTGCCTGGTCAGGTAGCCGATTAGGAGGTTTCCAACTGTCCCCTTGTACTGCTTCCAGGATGATGTTGTCATGGGCACGATGACCGTGAGGGAGAACCTGCACTTCTCGGCTGCCCTGCGACTCCCCAGCTCCATCAGCGTTAAAGAGAAGGAGGAGCGAGTCACCCAGATAATCAGCGAGCTGGGACTGAACAAAGTGGCTGATGCGAAGGTGGGTGATGAGAACATCTTTCTCAGAAATGATACTGCCTCTGGAAACCCGACTGCTTGGCTCTGGGCCATACAGCAATACGTAAAGCAGCTACGCCAAGATAAACAGTAACCCAATTAAACCATACCGCGCACAAGAAATCACTCTTCAGCTCGGGAGACAGCTTGGAAAAGAGGTATAAGTATTTGCTGTTAAAAGGGGAAGTTTTTTGGACCGCGTCCAGCATGCTGCATAAGTTCAGACCCAGGGGGGAAAAAGTCGCCTAGTCATTGCACCTTGGAAAGCTGCTCGGTCACTTCCTGGCTTTGTGGGACAAGACAGGGAAATTGGCTTTTTTTTTTTTTTTTTTTTACAGTGCTGAAAGCTGCGAGGGCTGGAAAGCTGGGCTGCGATGGAGAAGTTCTGTGCAGAACTTGTTCCTCCCAGCAGCATTTTTGCTCCGCTTTTACTTATCCCACTCTTACTTGAGCAGTAGGTGAGCTACCAGCTGAAGGCATCCCTGAACGTGGATGCCACCTCTGACTGCTGTGGTCTCATTTGTCCCTTCTTTGTCTGTGTCATCCTTGTTCCCTGAAGCCATATCTTGTCTGGTACCTCTGAAAAACCAGGCTGTGCTTACTGCTATGGGGTCCCTCTCACTGAGTCAGACCCATCGTCTGCTGCTGGCCCTAGAGCTCACTTATGGGGCTCTGAAAATGAAAAGGGCTGCTGGGTGTGGAGAGCCCTCAACTCCAGAGCACACACTGACTAGGTCTTGTTGCAAATACCCAATTTCTTCTCCTTGTAGGTAGGAACCGAATTGATCCGGGGAGTGTCTGGAGGGGAACGGAAGAGAACCAACATTGGGATGGAGCTCATCACGGAGCCACCAGTCCTTTTTCTGGATGAGCCAACGACCGGCCTTGACGCCAGCACAGCCAATGCAGTCCTCATCCTCTTGAAGAAGTAAGAGTCGGTTCTTCAGGGCTCTGCTGTAATTTTGTTGTCAGCTCATTAGTTAAAAAAAGGAATGTGGTTATGACTGAGTAGCTACATTGCTCCTTTTTTTAAAAAAAAAAAAAAAAGAAAAAACTAGACAAATAGGGTCAGAAGTTGGTAGTAAATTATTTATCTGGGTCTTGTCCAAAGCCTTTTGAAGTTGATGGGAGTCTTTCCACAGCAAGCATTGGATTGGAGCCCAAAAAGCAGATGGAGCTTGGACAGCTTCCCTTTGCCACAGAGAGGGGTGGACTGGGAGGTCAGGCCTTGTAATCATAATTTCTTGGCCTTCCAGCTGAGTCAATTACAAAGTCTCTTCTTCCCCTCTGGCAACGGCCTTGAACTCAATCAAACTTCACCTGCAGGTTTACCCTCAGTGTTTACCTTCATCTCCTGTGTTTTGGAGATGAACTGTCTTCTGGTACAAAGAGGACCAAACAAAGCTTATTTAATGAGTTCCTAACCCTCCTCCCAGGTCTTGTTCTGCTTTTGGGGATGCATTTTTCTTTGCTGTTTGTGGATAGAGGTCCTGGATGGGCAAGGATTCTTGTTGGGCACCGTACTTTGACTACACAGACTGCAATGATGGTCTCTTGTAATGATGGGTGCTGTCTTGAAGGTCTTGCAGGCAGCATCTGACACAGCATCTGAGAGACGCCCCAAGACTACAGCTTTTCTGGGTCGAGACCCTGAAAAGTTGACAAGTAATTCTCTTTGCTTCAGACGCTTATTTTTCGCTTGGGTTAACCCGACCTTTGCGAAATGCAAAGTGTGGTGTATTTGGGAGATGTTTCGTTTCTCTTTCAGGCTCTCGAGAAGAGGGCGAACCATCATATTTTCCATCCACCAGCCCCGCTATTCCATATTCAAGCTGTTTGACAGTCTGACGTTACTAGCTCTGGGAAAGGTGCTGTACCACGGTCCTGCGAAGCACGCCCTGGAGTACTTCAGTTCTATCGGTAAGTCTTCTGCACCAGGAGTAAAGGCAACTGGCTACTGAGTTTAATCTGTGAGTAGACTCTTACCCTAGCACTGGAAAACAGTCCTGTGCTGGTCCAAATTGCGTCATGTTAGAACAGGAAAAAAACTAAAATGATAAAAATGACAATTTTGAGACAACACAGAGCATGGTGCTCTCCTCCCTTCCTTTTTTCCTTGCGTCGGGACAAAACCCCCAGAGGGCTTGGACATTTAGAAGCGTGATGCACAACAGCCAAGATGATGCTTGTAGTTCTGCCCAGGCCTGGGTGGCAGAGCCAGTGGGTTTTGAACCACAGCCGGCAGATTGGCAGCAGTTGGTAGGGGCTGATCCAAGAATCTGCTCTAGTTTGAGTGCAGCTGGGTGACCAGGAGGACAAAATCACAGCGTGTCTTAAGATGGATTAATAACTGCACTGTTGGGTGGCTGCCCCCGCCCCAAGTAAGCAGGGTGAGGTTTTCTGACTATAACAGACAGAGAATGTGGAGTGAATTTCTAATCTAGTGTAGGTGCAGCCGTGGACACATTGGATTGTAAGCTTTCTCTGGCTTTAAGGGAGATGCTTTAACCAATCTCACCACTACTCCTCCTCCTCTTGGTGTCCCACCTCACTTCCTTTCTCACGGGAATGCTATAGAATAAGCATCCTTGCTTTTTTTTTTTTTTCCTTTTAACCTCCTTGTCCCATAGCTAGAACTATATTATAAGAAGTTGCTCTTGGACGGCTCTTTCTCTTCCTTGTGATCAAGGAAACACAAGCAAGACGTGAGCTTCAAGAGCAAACATCTGAGGCTGTAGAGCAGACATCCAACAACCTCTACTGAGGAACTGTGTGTCTTTCAGAGTGGGATGTGGTTGAACAGGTACTGAGGAGGATGCAAGAGTTGTCCATGCTAAGCTGTGTAGAAGCAAGTTACAGATTTCTCCTCACCTGAAATCAGTGGAGAGTAAGCAACTTTGAAGCTCTGTATAGATACCTCAGATTCACCATCTCCTAAATCCTGTCCATTCTACTGCTGTAAACTAATGCTTATGGAAAGCAGTGAAGTTTTCTGGTAACAGGCTTGTGGACGAGCGATACAGCATCACTCCTTCCAAGCTGTGGTCTGTGCATTACAAACATGTTGCATGTGTGTTTTTTGGGTTTGTGGCTGTTTTTCTTTAGGGTATGAATGTGAACCCTTCAACAATCCAGCCGACTTCTTCCTTGATATCATAAACGGTGATTCAACTGCTGTGGCAGCAAGCAAGGACGATCACAGACCTGTGGGCACAGGGAAAGGTAATTTGTGAAGGAGAAATCCACTGTTGGCTGGTGTAGAAGGGAATTTGTATGTGGTGATGGCAAGTTTTTATTCTCTGAGTTTCCTCCAGTCTAAGGGCATTTCATTATCTTTTTATTTTTTCCTACTAATAGCTCTATTTTTGCTTTGGGCTTCTTTAAAGAGCTCAGAAAACCTGTAAAAGGGGTATTTTTTTTCCCTTCCTTTAGTAATATAGGAGAGCAGTGATAAATGTCAGTACTTTACAAAACCCACGTGGGAAAGACTGAAAAACTAGAAGTGCTTAGTCCCAAGAGACAGCTGGCAGAAGCCTTCAGTCGCATCAGAAGCTGCTGCAGAGGAGACAGAGTAGACAGGCTAAGGAGTAATGGATTTATGGGGCAGTGAGAAAGACTGGAACTAGATTAGAGAACAAACTCTCTAACAATATAGTGAATGCAATGTTTGGGGATGCTGTAGCTCATCCGTGACTGAAGGGTTATAAGGGAACAGTTTTCATAATGGTGCTTTTTTGGGGATGGGGAAATTGATCAAAGCAAACATTGGTTTCCCCAAAATTCAGTGAAACAAAGGTTTTCTGGTGCCTCGTTTTAAGAGTAAGGCCATTTTTTTATGCCACAAAGAACAGGCAGATTAGATAGGAAACGGTAGGGAAAGCCTCTCACTCAAGCTCACCTCTTAAGCTCAGAGCTAAGGCTTGAACAATTCAAATTCTCTGGTCATTCCTGCTTTTTTTTTTTTTTTTTTAATTCAGTGACCAAAGTGGCTGAGCACGTTGATGGGCCCTGTCCGAAGGCAGGGTTGGTGGGGAATCACAAGCCATATATTTTCTTTCTCGCTCAGAGGTGAGCACTGAAAACGGAGTGGCAGAAGATAACGTGGACAGCAGCGTGGTAGATGTGCTGCACCAGAAGTATCTCAACTCCAGCCTGTATCAGAGCACAAAGGAAGCCCTGGGGAAAGTGGAGCTCGGACGGGGAAGCAAGCAGAGAGTGTCCAAGCAGGGCCATGAGATCACCTATGCGAACGGATTCCTCACCCAGCTGTACTGGGTGTCCAAGCGTTCCCTGAAGAACCTCATACGGAGCCCACAGGCCTCCATTGCACAAGTAGGTGACGACTGCTGAAAATCTCAAGCTCCCTCTGCTCTCAGTCCTGCAATCTGACCTTATTAGGACAGTTGTTTTCAAAGGCAGCTTGGGAATCAGAAAATCCTGTGCCACTGCCATTTAAGTGGAGTGAGATGCCCAACTACCTTTGTATAATTTCCATTTTAGTTTAGCACAAGGACCTACTGCACTGAAGACTGGGGAGACAGGAGGAAATGCTTCATTCTCTGGTTCACATGGGGAGCTTTTAGGCTGACTTTCTATCATGATTCTATGAATCTATGATTTTCACATGAAATTTTAAGCTGGGTTATTCTTTGATTGTGCTTCCACTAACCTTCCCCAGCCAGAGAAGATCAGAGGAAGGAGAAAAGTGAAGTGGATAAACCCAGCAGATTTGCCCTAAGTTTTTCATTGTGTTTCTCATAGGTATATATTGACTCACAACAGCAAAGTTTTAGGCAGGTGTAAATCTTAAACCCTGCATAAGCCTTAATAATGTTTGTCCCTACTTACTTATATAAAGGACTGCCTTTTTCCTTTTTTTTTTCCACTTCCAGATTGCAGTGACCATAATTCTAGCCTTGGTTGTGGGTGCTATTTTTTTCGGTGTAAAATTGGATCGAAGTGGCATTCAGAATCGGTAAGTTGGTGAAGCTTTGCTCTTTTTTTTTTTCCTATCTGTAGCAGACAGGTTTCAGCCATGGGGAGGGCCTTGGGATCCACTTGGACCACAAAGGAAGGAGGGTTGGATTCATGCGCCTCAGGGCACTGCAGGATGGGGTTTCTGGATTCTTTAAGTTCTGTGCAAAGGAGATGCGAAAGGGAAGATAAAGGAATAAACCTGGTTTTACGGCTAAAATTACAATAGCACAATTAAATATCCCCATTCTGTGGACAGAGACAGAAAAACACTGACTTGATGGTATGATGACGTCTGAGGCTGCCCAGTTGATCTAGGCTGTTTCCTCACTTTTTGACTGTTCTGTTTTGCCTTCTAGGGTTGGATCCTTGTTTTTTGTCACCACAAACCAGTGTTTTTCCAGCGTCTCGGCAATCGAGCTGTTCATCAGAGACAAGAAACTATTTGTGTAAGTAGTGAGGTGCTTAGACAGTTCTCATTCCCTGGAGTGAGGTGGCGGGAGGAGTATCTTACAGGCTAAACAAAATTGGTTTCCACCAAAGACTTGATTGCTCCCTTGCAACACCAGATTGTAATAGTAATGCTAAATTGGCTTGTAGAGCAGGGAGCTGAAATGCTACAAGGTGGGGGAGGGAGGGGAGAAATAAAATGCTTTTAACTTGCTTGCTGTGACAGAGTTTACTGAGAAGTGCTTTGCCTTCTGGTAATGGCTATTTTTGAAGTCTGCACGTGAATCCTGCAGACAGCAATCCCTGCCCGCCCTCTCGCTGACAGGGCTGAAACGCTGTCTCGCGGTGGTCCTAAAGTGGTGAAACTGTGCCAAGATGAAGGGGAGTTCTTGGAAAAGCTTGGCAAGGGATGCTCAGATGAAGGGGGCTGCTGGCTGGTTTACAGGAGCTCCCCAATAATCAATCAAGTGCATCTCTTTATCTATCTACCTATATATATGTGTTTGTGGGTGTATATATATGTAAATTTGTGTATATATTATATACACACACATATATATACATATATGTTGAAAATGTAGTTTGGAATAGCCTCCAGCTCATGGGATGAAAGGGCAAGAGACAGATCCTTTGCAGTAAAGAAGAAATTAGGGATTTGTGCCTGGAACGCACACGTCCACCCACAGGTTGCTCAGAGCAGCTTAATATTGCCCCTAATGGCCATCTCCCCCATGCTGTCGCTTCTTGCCGCTCTGCCCTGCTCACCAGCTGTGTCAACGGGCCTTTCGGCACCTCCCCAATTAAAGCATCTTTTCATGAGCTCCATTAAGCAGCAAAGCAATCATAACGACAGTTAATTGCCCTGTGAACTGGAGGTGAGTTGATGTCCTAAAGGTGTTTTTGCACTGTTAAGTATTCCCCATTCCTTCTAGCTGTGGATGAAGTGCTCCTCCAGTTAATAGCAGTCTAATACCTTCCCATGCTCTCGTGTTAAGGATCATTCTCTTTGAAAAGAGATTTAGGAGCTTTTTTTCCAATACGTTACATAGCAGTCATGTAGCCTTTGATTCATTTTCCTCGGAGGGCTCTCAGTATGACTGCAGGGCTTGGGAGATACATCAGCCCTTGCTTTAGAGAGTGGGAAGTGATAACACAGAGAAAATAAGCAACTTGCGTGTAGAGGAGGAGTCAATGGTAGAGAGAACAGAAACCGAGTGAGGATAAACCAGACACAGAAGCTGAGCCTGCTCCCTAGATAACCTCTAAACCTGTGCAACTCCCCTCCTTCCTGTCCTCGCAGCCATCAGTACACCAGTGGATATTACCGTGTGTCTGCCTACTTCCTGGCCTTGATGATAGGAGATCTGCTGCCCATGAGAACTGCTCCAGCCATCATATTCTCATGCATCACTTACTGGATGATTGGTAAAGAATCGATGCTTTCATTGAACCTGTCATCTTCCAACACGTTTGATTTCTGACTTGGCCACAGTTTAGTTCCTGTATCTATAACGTGAAACTAGTTGAACCTTCAACTGATTTAAGTGCTTGGCATCATAACTTCAGAGGACTCTGGGGCAGGGGCAGAGACACCAGCAATCTAAGACAGGGATCTGCTTGACCAACATCTTTCAGTGGGCTCTTTGGGCCCTTGGAGCATGCATAGTTCCTGCCAACTCCAAACTTGGTCTTTCTTCCTGCTTTCCCTGTCTTGCATAGGAGTCCAAGGGTACCTTTCTGAGATCCATAAAGTGGTTGTTTACTGGCCTCTTTCCTTTCTTTTTTTTTGACAGGATACCAAGCTGATGCAGGCCGGTTCTTCTTCTTCATGCTGACCCTCATAATGGTGTCCTACACTGCCACGGCCATGTCTCTGGCTATCAGTGCTGGGATGGATGTGGTGGCTGTGGCCAATCTGCTCATCACGATTTGTTTTGTCCTGATGCTTGTAAGTATGTCAGGGTGTAGGGGCTCCTTGGGTGGAGGTGAGGAAGCAGCTGAGATGGGCTGAGAATCCACAGTCCAGTAGCATGTCAGCCCCATTTATTGATTTTATTGTCACTATAGTCAAATATCTACTTCTGCCAACTTCTAATCTAAGGGTCAAATCATTGCTTAGGTGCAGACAGGTAGGTGAGATGACACCAGAGTTTTGGAAACAGTGTGTCCCAAAAAAGTGTGTGGTGTTTTTTTTTTAAGAATTTTTCTTACAAAAATTTCCTTTAAAAAAATCTTGCATTTCCAGTAACAGAAATCTAAGTCATCAACTAGATCATTTTAAAGGAAAAAAAAAATATCTTGAAATCATCTTTAGATTGATTTTATTGCATTAATTTTGGTTGTCCAGTGGGATTAGCAGGAGCATACCCTCTCTTTATTTTACTTTGTTATTGCCCTTGGGTTCCAGAAATTACTTCAATACTCTTCTTCAAGGGCTTCTGAGGAAGGCGGCAAGTGAGAGAGAAAGGAATTTTGACTACTCATAGATGAGGGATGTGAATTCATCTTTCAAAGAGATGACGCTAGTGATGAAACCTCTTGACTTTGAGGCCTATCAAGTTACCTTAGAGTAAAAAGTACCTTCTGTAGGTGGTTCCTGGTAGCTGTCTGCCTACATACTCTGAGCCCACAGAGCATCCCTTATTCTTTGATTTGTGACTTAACCCGCTTTTTGAAATAAGTTAAGAGATGGTGTATCGCTTCAAATGCTTGCTGTGGGTGAGGAGTGCATGTGTGATGATGGACAGCTGATGTACATTGAGTTAAGTCATGGTGTATAAAGAATGGCCCGTGCACATCTTGAAAGACAGCAGGGTGAGCACAAAAACGCCTGCGATGAAGCACAGCCTGAAGCATCATATTTAGCTATGAAGTCCGATTGTGCTAAGGAGTAAAAGAGCAAACCTTGTTCCAGGCAGAAGAGAGCACAGATAAAAGATTGTAGGTCAGAGGAGAAAGCTGAAATGGTAACAGCCCTTAAGGCTCCCCACAGCTTCCTTCTTGTTTCTCCACTTCCTCATCTCGTTTAAGTGTGGCCAGCAGGGCGAGGGAGGGGATTCTCCCCCTCTGCTCTGCTCTGCTGAGGTCCCACCTGGAGCACTGTGTCCAGCTCTGGAGTCCTCAGCACAGGAAGAACATGGACCTGTTGGAACAGGTCCAGAGGAGGCCACAAAGATGATCAGAGAGCTGGAGCCCTTCTGCTGTGAGGAGAAACTGAGAGAGTTGGGGGTGTTCAGCCTGGAGAAGAGAAGGCTCCAGGGAGACGTTGGAGCCCCTTCCAGTCCCTAAAGGGGCTGCAGGAGAGATGGGGAGGGACTCTTGATCAGGGAGTGGAGCCATAGGACGAGGGTAATGGTTTTAAGCTGAAAGAGGGGAGATTTAGGTTAGATATTAGGAAGAAATTCTTTGCTGTGAGGGTGGTGAGGCACTGGAACAGGTTGCCCAGAGAAGCTGTGGCTGCCCCATCCCTGGAGGGGTTCAAGGCCAGGCTGGATGGGGCTTGGAGCACCCTGGTCTGGTGGGAGGTGTCCCTGCCCATGGCAGGGGGGTTGGAATGATCTTTAACCATTCTATGATCTGCCAGTCATCCTTTAGCCTCTGGCTGGCTCTACCTCAGGACACGGTCCTCCAGAGTGACAGGCTGATAGTGTCATCCTTCTTAGCTCACATGTGGTTGTAGAAGACCTTTTGGACCTCTTTACAAGCAGTTCAACTAGAGTACTCAGATGTTCAGTTGAGCTGCAAGGTTTGAACCTCATGCCTGTAGGCACAGGTGTAACAGCAGCAGGGGGTCCATCTATCCCAGTGCACCTCTGCCAGAAGATCTGTGCAGGAATGGCATTTTTTGCAGAAAACAGAGTTTGTGACTCATTTTAATCTCTTCTGTTCTGTTTCAGATCTTTTCAGGCCTTTTAGTGAACCTCCCTTCAGTAATGGGCTGGCTGAACTGGCTCAAGTATTTCAGCATCCCCCGATATGGCCTCACTGTGAGTAGAAAGTAGCATCGGTCTCCTGTGAGTAGTTTCCTGCAGAGGTTTTGAGTATAGATGAAGCTCTCTTAAAAGTCAGATTTGGTTTCTTTTCTTGGGTGAACATGGTACAAGAAGAACAAACCAGGCAACCCCCAAAAGGTAGCAAAAATTAATCTCCGTGCGAGAGGTGGAAGTCTCAAGAGACTGAAGAAATCCTTTGTGCCACAAAATGAGCACTGCTTGGACAGCATTGGAGCGAGGTGTCCAGTGAGGCACCAACTCCTAGCCTGGACAGTTGATCCCTACGGTTTAGAATACAGTCAAATATTGTATGGCCTCTCCAGAGGCTGCTGTTTGGGTGGCCAGTCTAAGACTGTCCAACTGGTTAAAGGATTTACCATAATGCCCGACGGTCTCAGTCTTCAGTGGGGCTTCCTCTGAAGTATGACTTACTGCCAGTTCTGAATAATAAGGAGCTGGGGTACCAGAAAGCTTCCCTCTCCTCTCTGCATCCTGGCTAAGCCTATTTGGGAGGAATAGTTTGGATAAAAATGGGTGAAATGAATGCCAGAGCTGATGCAGGGTAGTGTGAGCAGGACCATATTGACCAGCAGTGGAAAAGAAAGGTAGGATCAGGAAAAGGTGGAGATGTGACACCTCCCCTCTTTGGGTATCACTGAGATATTTTATCAGTGTTGCTGAAGGTGGAAATGTCGCCTGAGACTGCAGTTAGCTCAGGATGCCACAGTGCTAAGGGATTGCTCCCTTCTGGCCTTGGCCGACTGGGCCATCTGCTTTCTTGTGCTGGTCCTGGGGTGTCTGCAGAGCAGCCACCTGGTTTTCTGGGGCAGTAGATTGACCCAGATGAAAGGGGATGGACAGAAACCCATAGCAGGCAAGACAGAAACCCATGGCTGACATGGACTTCAAATCACTGACGTGAACTTCAAAGCCAAAGCCTTAAACACCAAACCATCCCACACATGGAACCTGGAGGAGTTCTGAAAGGTAGCGATTGAAGAGCTTCAAAATAAAAAGCTCTTAAACATACGATTCCACGAATGGTGGTATATGTCTTCTAATAATCAATTTCCTTTGAGATGCTTCAGTTTTTAGCAGCCCAAATCACTAACTCTGTAAAAATCTAATGTTTCCCTAGGCTCTCCAAGTGAATGAGTACAGAGATCTCTACTTCTGTGGTGAGATGAATCCAAATGTCACAGCGCCTGTGGCAGATGCGGGCAGTTGTCCCCCTGATACTTCAGGAGAAATGTAAGTCCCTAACTCATGTAGGGTCCTGGGCCCTAATTGTGATGGCTTCAAATTTTTGGATCATTCACAGAATAACCACTCACAGGCCGGTCTCAGTAATATGTCCCAAAATAATGTATTTTAGGATTATGAAGTAAAACTTCACAATTATCCAAGAGTGAAGTGGGGATGAAGTTCTACTCCTAAAAAGAGGCAGAGGAGCTAAATTAAATTTTGGTTTGGAGAACCTAGCCCTGGCTTAGCAGTTTTCTTAAAAGAAACCCAGGGTCACTTAGGAATGGAAATGCAACGTATGGACGGCTACAGAGTTGTTGGGAAGCAGTAGGGCTGTGACCAGCTATCTCCCGGTGCTACTGCCCCATTTGAAATACCCTTGACTATCAATAACTTAAGTTCTAGAAATGCAAGTATTTAATAACACGTACTAGACGGCTGGCAAACTGAGGACCAGCACAAGAGTCATTGATTCCACAGCTTTTCGACCCCAACCCACTGCTATGGATCTCCAGTGATTGCTGTGTGAAACTAATGCTTTGGCATTTAATCACGATTTAATGCAGTTCTGAGTTTGATTCATAAATTGTCAGCTATCTGTAAACAAAAATTACAGAATCACAGAATGACAGGGATTGGAAGGTCCCTTCCAACCCCATATTATTCTGTGATTCTGTGCCCTCTGGAGATCATCTACTCCAACCCCCTGCCAGAGCAGGGTCACCCAGAGCAGGTCGCACAGGAACGTGTCCAGGTGGGTTTGAATGTCTCCAGAGAAGGAGACTCCACGACTTCTCTGGGCAGCCTCTTCCAGGGCTCTGCCACCCTCACAGGAAAGAAGTTCCTCCTCATGGTTAGATGGAACTTCCTGTGGTCAAGTTTGTGCCCATTCCCTCTTGTCCTGTCCCTGGGCACCACTGAAAAAGGACTGGCCACATCCAGTCTTTTTAGTAGTAGGATACTACTGAAAAATTATGAGAACCAGAGATCTAGATTTGTCCCTTAAGCTTTTTTTTAGGTTATGAAGTTTCTGTCACCTGTTTTGCAGAGTTGAGGGTAGAAGAATCTTTGTGGAATGGGAATAAAAGTAACTACTTGAAAACTTGCACCACGTAGTAATAAAACTTCTGCCCCACGCTTTTCTGCAGGTGTTCTGGTGAAGCCTATCTGTGCAGCCAAGGAATCGCGCCTACCAACTGGGCAATGTGGGAAAACATAGTGGCTCTCTTCTGCATGACCGTCATCTTCCTTATCATTGCCTACGCAAAACTTCGGTTTATGAAAAAGTTCACGTAGACTCCTGTGTTGCCTTGCTCTGCAGCTTCTCCGGTCTTAAAAACCGCAGAGCTTGCTAGAGCCTCCCGGAAATTGCCAAAAGATTTCAACTGACTTTTACCGGACTTCAGATGGGAACTCTGTCCCCTTGTTTCTGGAGCACGATCTCCACACGATTGGATGATTTTTGGTTTTTAAGAAGAAATGCAATAATGTACATTGCATAAGTCTTTTTTTTTTTTTTTTTTTTGTAAGAATATAATTTTCGTAATTCCTTAGGTACATATAAAACTATGTATTATAAAGAAATATTCTTCTGTGGCCAACTTAGACAGGAAATGTCCATAGGGAAACATTTTTCCCTTGAACACGTGAGCTTTTCCATCACAAATGGTATAAGGTGATGATGGCATTTATGCACTGATATGTTGCCCCTTTTTCGTGCCTGTCCCATCCGAGGAGAGACAGAGGCCGTTCGCAGCGTGTTGGGAGCTGCGTTTGAGTTAAAAGTCAGTACACGGACCGAGCATTCCTTGCCAAGTAAGAGGAGTTATACTTTTAGTGCCTTCTCGGTGGAAGCTACTTGCAGAAGCGGCTTTTGATGATTAAAAACTAAACAGCAGTGGTGTAAGACACCTCATCTAAGAAGAGTGAGAAATATATGCTCTTGTACAGAAAAAAAATCCAAAACACACCCAAAAAAACCCCACACCAACAGCAAAACCCACATTTATTACTGATGAGAAGGGAGGAAATTCCCTTTCTTTTTTTTAATGAAAGTTTGTATGCTTAGTAATAGCAGATCTTTTCAACAGCCTCAGTGCACTATATATAGTGCTACTTACACTATGGACTGAATAAAACCAGTCACTGGACTGAATAAAACCATGGAGTCACTGCTGGGGTAGCTACAGCAATGCTCACCACAGCACTGCTGGTAGCGTGCTAGCAGTTATCTCCTCACCACATCACTAGCAAGATCAGGGCTGCTTTTAAGCTGCAGTAAGACCTTCAGATGCAAATGGATCAGCGAAACCGAAGGAAAAAAACATCCTCCAACACAAGGCTGAAGGCGAGTTTGCAGCACGGAAGGGACTCTGGTGCTCTTGCAATAAATGGTTCGGTCGTGGTGGTCCAAAGAGGGAAACAAGCTGCTCTTTCTGTGCAGCTTCGCTGCCTTTTACAGCTGCTAACAAGTAAACTCCTGCCACGCTTTACACCTCGGTGTTTGTCTTTC
>VXAK01015039.1:66098-123901 GCA_013399435.1 Arenaria interpres
GGTTGCGGGGCGGGCCCGGGCCTTCGCGTGTGCCGGCCGGCCCGGCGGCTCCCTTGGAGCCCGGCGGCTGCACCCCGCTGCTTCCCCAGCGGGACTGGGCCCAGCCTTTGAGTTCGAGCCGGCACATGCTGCCGACAGAGCATGGAGGAGCCCGTCGGGTTGAGGAGGAGGTGCCGAAGTGCTCCTGAGAGCGGAGTAAAGGCGGGTTGTGGTAGAAAGGGGTGTGGAGGAGAAAAGCGGTAAAAAAACGTATCGGTTTCCATCGGTGGGGCTCTTTTGTAGCTGCTCGTGAAACTGACAGGGAGCAGAGGGGCTGTGCACCTATTCTGGATCGGTTGCTAGAAATAAACATCGTTGTGCACGAAGTTGCTCAGAAGTTGCTTCCCGGATTCCTCTCCTGTCTTCTAAGTGCTGGAGGGGGCTGATATTTGCAAGCGTGGTCAGGCCACTGTCCCTTGAATGTTCCCTAAAGCATTATTTTGAAATAATCTTGATGCTGCTTTAAGGAAAGTGCCTAGGTTCGTTAGCCCTTAGTGTAAAGCAGGCAAGTTATATGGAAAACAGGTGTAGCCAGTTTTTATGGTGTGTTTCTGTACCTACTAACTTTCCCCTAACCCTGTAACTTCTCTACCCTGATTAGAGGATCCTGCTGTTGAAACAGCAGAGGAAGCAAAGGAACCAGCAGAGGCAGACATCAATGAACTCTGTAAAGACATGTTCAACAAAATGGCCATCTATTTAACGGGTGAACTGACAGGTGAGTTGCTGCAATACTGCCCTGCAAGTAAGTTTCTGTTTCTTTTAAAGAAATCTGTTGGGTGGTTTGTCTAAACTATACCTATTTACACAGAGCGTATTTAGAGCGTGTCTGGCATGTTGCTTGACTGCTAACAACACTGAGGTTAATCATATTAATGAAGTCCCAGATTAGCACAAATGCTTTCCAAAAGAATTCAGTCCAATATCAGCAACTTTAAAAAAAATAAATATCTTTTGAGTCTTGCAGAAGATTGTACATGGAAAAAAGAACAGACAAAGGGGGTATAGGTTAAGAAGGACTGGAAGAGAAGCACAACTGAGAGTGGAATGTGTGCAGCTGTTTTGTTTCTGAGCGAGAGCAAGGATCGTACACGTATTTTTCCAACATTAATGCTTTAGAATAAACTGCTGTGCAACATTAACTGCAGCAAAGTAAACTGCTCAACAAGTTGGTGGATTCCATGGGCTCTAATTTTGAAAACACTCCACAGCACTCCTGATTGACATGGACTTGAAGGGTATATGGTACAGATTACCATCTGGATTTGTGCTATCAGTTTTGTAAACATAAGTGTTTGGCTGACAGAATAAGAGTAGAAATGTGAGGAATTAGTCAACTTTTCTCGCTGCCAAAAATAAATTGCAGTTGAGTAAGTATTCATCAATCCAGTTGATTTTTACAGTTCATAAAATATCATCTCTCTTTTTGTAGAGCATTATACTAAGTATACTTAGTAATACGGAGCATTACCGTCTCAACTATTCTGTTACTTTTAGCTATTGGTTTGAAATCTCTTGTCCTGTTGAAGAGTCTGCACCCAATTCAAACCACATCACATTTGAATTAAAAGAAACTCTCTTCTTTTTAAGCCACCAGTGAAGACTACAAACTCTTGGAAAACATGAATAAGCTGACTAGCTTGAAGTACCTAGAAATGAAAGATATTGCTATAAACATCAGTAGAAATCTGAAGGATTTAAATCAAAAATGTAAGTAAATCAAATAAGGTAGGGTATAATGAATGGTAGGCTTGTTTGGGAAATGAAGCAGCTGTGGGTTGGATGATTCATGCTCCGTTAGGAAAGAAAACTCACTGAAATGCCCATGCTGCTGTACAACTCCAGTCTTGTTGGAGTTCTGTACAGCTCTAGACTATGTAGACTAGCACAAGAGAAAACACAATTCCGTTTATGTGCTGTCTTACCCCAGATTTTGGATCTGATAGGAATGAAATAAGACTTCGTTTGATTCGTGCTGCATTGCTACTTGTGTTGAGTTTAGCCAGTGCTCTCTAACATTTCATACTTTGCTGTAACATGACTATTGGTATCACCACTTGGTTTTGGGGCAGGGGAAGGAATGAGCTTTTAAAGTGTTTTATCTGAAGAATGTAACGAGAAATTCTTGTTTCAAGTGTGAACTGTTTCTTGGAAGTGAATTGCTAAAAGCTGACAGATGGGATTTTTCTGCTTTTTTAAGATGCTGCTCTTCAGCCATATCTGGAACAAATCAACCTAATTGAGGAGCAAGTTGCAGCGCTCGAGCAAGCGGCTTATAAATTGGATGCATATTCCAAAAAACTTGGTAACTATCGTCCTCTAGTGTTACTACCATGCAGCATAGTCCCTTGCAAGGGATTTAAAAAGATGAAGTGAACTCCTCCTTTATTTAAGAAGTCTGAGCTGCAGAGTTGCCTGTGCTGCGTAGTGTTGCCCTGCTTTTGAACAGCAAACATTGTATGTGACATGGCAAGTGTTGGGAAAAGATTAATATATCGTGTTATAGGGAGGTGGACTAGTACAGGTGTTACTGAACTACAGCTTATTAGTGAGGCTTGATCTCTTTTTTACAATGTGCACTGACCCAGATTTAAAAGACAGGTGTTTAATCCTGCCAATAGAGGGATTCGCAAAGTTCCACCAGACACCCAACTCCCCTTGACTTAAATTAATATTAGCGGTCTGATTAAAAAACTTGGTTCTTAAAAAGGTTATTTTACAACTATATTTGCCTAAATGCTTCAGGAAAAAACATGACCTGGAGTGATCCTGTAAATTAACTTGAGTTTTAAGATGTATAGCAGCTTACAAGATTCAAAGCCTTTACCTATTTAGTCCTAAAATACTGTTGTTTTTCCTTCTGCAGAAGCCAAGTACAAAAAACTGGAGAAACGATGAAATTACAACACTCTTTATAGTTGAAGTTGGGCTATGAGTCAGACTGATCTCTGTTGAAGCTGCACAACAGCAATTCTATATGTTGCAGAGGATTTGGTTACAGCTAACATCAGGACTGGTGACTTCTGGCTGTTGAATACAGTAGACTGTATTCAGGCTTAAAGACTGAACGGTATTTTCCTCTTCTCAAGTGGTTCTGTTGCCTCAGTCGTTCTGCAGTGAAAAGCTGAAACCCATCCCTAACCCGTACGTTGATTCTGGCTATCTGTGTGTTAGTCCTGCATCCCACGTGGAATACTCTCTAGGAAAAGCCCTCCATAACCTATAAGGATGTTTTACCTTAGTAGCAGCAGGACCTAAACATTTTTTTTCCTTCGTTGAGCTCTGCTTTGAGAAGGTACCTGGACCTTTGGAGCTATGAGCATGGTATTGAAAACACTTCAGTTTGGTATCCATCTTTATCTGTTTGAAACAGAGAGACTAGTTATTATAAATTTACAATAAAACAACTTGCTGTATTTGTCTCTCTGGAATCTCAGATTCCTGTTGGAAAAAAATATGTAAGTTGCCTTTTTATTTTTTCAAAGCGTCTTAATAAAGACAAACTCCTTCCAGCTACTGGAGATCATAGAAGAGAACGTGCTTTAAATTCCGCACCAGGTATTCCTGCAATTATATTCTTTGAATGTCTGGACCTCAGGTGAAATTGCAAGAAGTATTGCTTTATCACGTGCTCGGTTAACTTAGCAGATCTTAGAGGTACTGTGTTATATGGCCTTGAGGTAGGATTTGAGAGAGAGAGAGTTGAGTTCACTCAAGAAAAGGCCTTTTTGGAATGAGCATCTTTAAGGAACAGGGTTAAGTCTACCAGAGGTATCCCACCGTTTGCGTCTTTTATCCATAGTTAGTCGCTGATGACTTTTATATCTGTGAAAGCAAATCGGGCATTTTAGTACCGTTATCAAAGCAACATCCTCCCACCCGACAGGAAGAGGTACCGACAGATGAGTTACCGTTTCTGTGTTGCAGGAAATCAGACCGCGCAGAACAGCAGCCTGGTTTACAGTCTGACAGATCGTCGTCTTCTCAGGATTCGTGGTGTGTTTGCAGCTCGGCTGGATAAGAGGATCTGGGCAGCCAGACCTAAAATCATCCTGCCTAGAGACCAGACAGTGTCCTGCTTGGTGATCTCTGGTGCTGGGAAGAGTAATACACCAAGAGACGAGGTGGCAGACAATCTAAAAAGTCCTGCTTCAGTGTTTCATGCTAGGCGTGGTTCAGCCAGACCTCATGGGGGTTTTGATAGTACCATCCTTTCTCTTGGCCGTTATGGAGGAGAATCACAGGTGTCAGGCTGTAGAAGCTTGAGGATGCTGCTCAGAGCTCCTCTGTTCCCTGGAAAAATGTAGATTTTTGTTACAGCATAAAGCACTTGCTTTATGCTTTATACGTGGCTGGGAGCTTAGTCCCTGATCCCCTGGAAGTCCCCTGTCTGGCCCCTGCCCATAGAATGGTTAGAGTGGGAAGGGACCTTAAAGATCATTGAGTTCCAACCCCCTGCCATGGGCAGGGACACCTCCAGCTAGACCAAGTTGCTCCAAGCCCCATCCAGCCTGGTCTTGAGAACAACCCTATGTCTTAAGAACAGAACAGTTACTAGTTCATATCAGATTGGAAATGATTCCAGATATGTGGGCATCATCTAGAGCTGACTGGTCACTAAATCCTTACCAGGGCTGGTCATTTCAAGACTGAAACAAGACCATTGCTCTTCCAGTACTGATGATCTGCGGTTCCCAGCTCTTCTGGGAAGGTGGTGCCAGAGGCACAGAGTGGGTGGTGGGACACAGAAGGATTGTTCTCCACTGACCCTGCGGTTTGGCTGGGTGCCCAAATGAGGGGGTGACAAGAGTTGCCACCCTAAGGAGATACTGGCCATCTGCTGTCTAGAGAATTGTGATCATCTCCATGCGATAATTGTCAAACCCTGAGTGCAGGTGACTTGTCCCGTTGCGTGACAGTAAGCCAAGTAAGCTCTGCTCATGGCAGATGGCCTGCAAATCAAGTATTGAACGTAGAATGGAGCGTGGCCAGGACACAGTCTGTACTCTAATGCCAATGTAGTTGCAATTTCACCCCCTTATTGGACATGGACCATATTCTCAGATCCTCAAGGGGAGACAGACTCCACAGGTCCAAGCTGAGTGAGAACTGTCTGCCTGACAGTCCTGCTCTGGCTTTAGGATGATACCCTGGTCACCATCCTATTTTCCTGAACGCATACTGCCCGCATTCTAAATGCCGTTTGGCATTTAGGATGCCAAAACTCGTAGGTGCATCCTACGAAGGATTCACTGTCGCAGGGATGGTAACAGCAGCCTTCCTGTGTGAGCTCCTGAAGTGGCCAAGAAGAGCAGAGCAGCCCTCATCTCTATTTTGTGTTTACATCTTCTAGAGCTTCCAGCTGGAGTTAGATACAAGGATGGTCAGAGTGTTTGGGCAGAAGGGGCTACATTCAAGGAGAGGCTAGTGAGCATGAGGAGCACGAGGACTAGAGATTGTCCTCTGCTCAGCAGAGAACCTGAAACTTGTGATGGAACAGTTTGTGACTGTACAAAAACCCACCCTGCGGTACATGCGTGCTAGCTGTGAGCCCTGATCAGCGCTTCTCAGATCCCCAAAGACATGTCTGAAAGCAGAGGATGCTGTCAGTGTCATGACTAACATTGGAATGGTGCCCTCTAAGACAGCATCCATGCATCTGCACCACTCAAGGTGAAGGGGATCAAGGGGACCGAGTGACAATAGACAGGTAACTACAGTCACACACAAGTGAAATTCTAGTGTCTTGTTCCTTTTACTTACTTCATCTGGGGAAGGCTCAGTCTTGATGGAGCTTCCTGGCCTTCCCCCATCCCACCTCTTCATAGTCCAAGGCCTGGGGGTCTTCTGGTTTGTGTCTTTATAGCAACGCAAAGAGCAGGCTCAAAAATAGGTTTAAATACACTCCTATTTGGGTCCACTTTTGTAGGAAGGTGACTTAGCCGTGCCTCCTTTTACTCGCAGGTGCATTTGACAGTTGCTTTGATGAAGAGATCTACTCCCCACACGCAACCCAGCCTGCTGTTGGAAGGTTTGGGAACCTGTGTCATCGGGGCACAAAAAATTTCGAAGAACAATAATAACGGCGTTTCTCTGCTCGTTGTCTTCCCGTGGCAGGATTGCAGGAGGGGCACAAGAGGGCGGTGTCTCAGCAGAGAAAACTCCCACAAGATAAAGCAGTGAAGGCAAAGGACCAAATCTTCTTGATGAAAAAAGCAGCTTTCCTACATATAGAAAATACAACGCTATTTTAAAGCTACAAAGACAAAAACCTCCAGGAACGCTGAAGGTGGAAATCCATCTAGCATGGATCAACCATCCATGCATTGCCAACAAGCGCTTGGTGGTTTCTGGTAAGAAAGCTAAGAAATAACAAATTCCTTCATAAACTCTTGAATATCCCACCTCCAGGAATCAGAAATTGCAAGAGGAGCTTGTCCCACAAGTGACTCTTTATTGGAAGGAAATTTTAGGGACTGACCACCTGATTGAGTGACGGTGGCATCCCAATTAGGCCAAGAGTTAGCAGCTGTTTTTCTCAGTTCTGTCTCTGAGTAACCATTCCTCTCTCCAGCTGAGGGCCCCCCTGTGTGAGTGGTAGAATCCAAATCATGGCAAGGATGGCAGATCCTTGGAGAGCAGCACCACAGAAGAGACGTAGCATTGTACTGGGAAAATGCACAGTCCAAAAGCAGAGGTGCAACCTGGTTGCTGCTCAAACATTTCTCATGGAGAGCCCATGAGAAGCTCAGGGGGAGACAAAATCTCTATTTCTTCTGTTCTGCAGCATTTTCTGGTGGAAAAGATAATAAGAAAGTAGCAGGTGCTTGAAGGGAAGAACATGGAAGAGAACAGAGGAAAGGGCAGGCTGATGGATGAGAGTCAAGGGGTGAAGGATCTCATCAAAGTGGTCTATGCAACTGCTATGGAGAAGTTCCTGAGGACTTGGAGTGAAACAAACGAGGGGGTGAATCAGCCTTGCAAATACAGCTCTTTAAGCAGAAACAGAAGAGTTCAGTTCCAGAGATGGATTTTTTTCCCCCAGCAACTCGAGGCAGTTCTGCCCCGCTGCTCTAACAGGTTATTCTGAAATCATCTGACTTTTGGAGCAGAACTTTGTAGAGATGTCCAGAGTCTTCAAAATGGGCTCTTAAACCATTAGTGAAAACTGCAACATGTTCAACAGCTGAAATACAACTCTTCTAGAATGGAATTTACTTTTTAAGCTGGAACTTGGTGTTCAATAGAAATGGTAAAGATATTCAATGGGATGTTCATCACAAGTGTATATAATGGCCTGAAGGTAAATACGTTGTTGTATTTGCAGCACCCCATCAGAGGACAAACATATGAACAACAGCAAGAGTCAGAAGACAAGTGTGCTATTAAAGTGTGACAGGATTTGTTAATGAAAGGTTTGTTAATGGTTAATATTTGTCCCTGCTTTCTGATATTACAGTAGAACAAGGCTGACCTTTAAAAAGGTCACATAGACTTAGAAATTAAAGCAGTTCATCCAAGTTTGTTGGGAGCAAGTAATTTTTTTCTCACCAACAAGTCTAACCCAGAAGAAACGAGAGCAGCTATTGGTTAGCTGTGTCCAGTTTTGGGCCCCTTAGCATAGTTTAGGGGTCAACAAAGGTTGCTGAGATAAACCCTAGTCATTAAGCATTCTAATTTTTAAAAATATGATACTTTGTCTTCCAGAAGGAAGACTTGTTGCTAAATCAAGTTAACCCAGAGGAAATGTGAGCAGCTCTTGGTTATCCGTTTGTACCACAGGTGACAGAAAGTGAGGCTTCCAGGACTCAGCTTTAGCCCTTCTCTAATCTCAAAGCCTCACTGTGTGTCACGGTGGAGTCTCTGGGAAATAAAGCCGTTTTCTTGCTGATTTGCATTGGGTGCCTCCATGTCTTTCCAGCATGGGGAAAGATGTCTGGAACAGGGAAGTTGCCCCAGAGCCATTTGCTTTCCCTATTTTAGTCGTGGCGCAGCTGAAGAGGAAGCATGGGGTGCTTTCTTCTTTTTATCTGGTGAGAAGACTTATAATAGTTGATCTTTTTTGGGAGATGGCGATCAACTGGATGATATTTTCATATATCTTTCCTTCATTTTGCTGTGATTCTGTGGCATTTGTGGCTTTGGCCTTTGCAATGCCATGCTACCAACTCACGGTACATCAAGCTTATTAATACTTACTGAAGGAAAGAAGTTTTGCCTGTTTCATATAAATAGTTAATGCTGTTGTGGTAATATTACAGTTGCTGTCTTTTTCCACATAGCACAAATTCAGCTCTCTGCCTTCACTGTAGCTGCTATAAATTATACGTGGCAGGGAATGTCATCACGTTGAGAAAAGTCAGTCCTACATGTGTACAGGTGTGCTCTGCAACTCATGTAAACTCTTTTTTTTCTTTTTTTTTTTTGCCTGATTGTTGCTTTAGCAATCTTTCCGTGCTTCATAAAATAATGGGAAGACACAAGCTGCCGTTCATCTAGTAAATGGCACTGGGGGGGATCCCAGTATTATTTGGCTTGTCTTCTTTTGCCACAACAGGCAGTTGTGGTTCTGATAGGTCTCATAGGGTCATTCCAGCCTTCCCCCACATTGGTACCGAGAATGGAAGTTTTATGGGTGATGGACCAGCTCATTCTTCTGTCCATAATACATTTCATATAAATGAGCAAAATAAAACAGGCAGATATATACAAGTCTTGGAAAATATCTGGGAGTGTAAGCATAGTGGTGGCAGGTTTTTGACGAAAAGGTGTTCTTCTGGGATCTCAGAAAAAAACAACAATTCAGTGTACTACTTCTTTATTTTGCAACTGAAATTTTAATTTCACAAACCTTCATTATGATCACACAGGAGAGGACCAATCTACCCAGTCATCAATAGACTCCATCCCCACCACAAGAGACAACATGTAATGGGGCAAGAAAACAGTAGATTATCGTCTTCCAACAGAATTCCCCTGACACTGTTTTATGCTTCTCTTTACAAATAGGTCACATACAAACTGAAAATGCAGAGGAGAGAGGTACCTCAAGCAGAGTCTCTGGAAACTCAGGATTATGAGCATCTGTACAGACCCTGAGCCGTCAGGACGTCGGGAGCCAGGTAGGAACCTGAGCGAGGAGAGGTAGGTGCAGAGGAGAGCCTGTAGATATAATTTTGCGCAAGGACCTGTCTCCTTCCCTATGCAGTTGCCTGCTCTGTCTCTGTTTAGAGCTGGCTGTGGTGATTATAAAAGCACCATACAGCTTTGTTTTCTAAGCAAATTTCTCTCCATGAAGTATCTAGCAAATGATCCAAGAGTTTCAATCTCAGCAGGCTGGGAAATGGCTGGCATTCAACCCGAGTTTTCGTGAGTGTGGGAGCTGGTGACTGCCTTCCCTTGGCTAACGTGGAATGAAAGAGACTTCATAAGGTCGGGGCAGGTTTGCCAAAGTGCTGACTAGAGGGGAAATGTCAACGTCCTTGGGATCCACAACAGGTTTCAAAGTAAAGTTCTGCAGGATGGCTGTAAAAAATATGAATAGCTCCATCCGGGCCAGGCCTTCTCCTGCACAGATGCGTTTTCCTGCAAGTGAAAAACAATAAAAAGTGAGGTAATAGTGCAGTATTTTGCCGGTAACTTATTTTAACCACTGTTCCATTGAAAGTTGAGACATCTCAGAATGGACAGGCAGCACTATAGCATTTTGAGGAAGCAAATGAATTAAAGTAGGACCTAAGTATCTAGAACACTGAGAGCGCAAAGGGTGTTTGAAGGCTTTGGTTTCTCATATTCTGCTGCAGTTTGATGGTGAGTTTGGAGAGAGAGAAGTGAGTCCCACTTCGTACATCTCTTCTTGTGAAATGCATTGGAGGAGGAGCTTTTGCAATGGCTAAAAAATGGAATAAATTGAAACTCTAGTCCTCTAGCATTAGAGCTGCCCAGAAATGACTTGAGCAAGGATGACCACGAGCCAACAATGTGCCCTTGTGGCCAAGAATGCCAATGGCATCCTGGGGTGCATTAGGACGAGTGTGACCAGCAGGTCAAGGGAGGTCATCCTCCCCTTTTACTCTGCCCTGGTGAGGCCCCATCAGGAGTCCTGTGTCCAGTTCTGGGCTCCCAAGTTCCAGAAGGACAGGGAACTGCTGGAGAGGGTACAACAGAGGACTAGAAAGATGATCAGGGGCCTGGAGCATCTCTTATGAGGAAAGGCTGAGGGACTTGGGTCTTTTTAGTCTGGAGAAGAGAAGACTGAGGGGGGATCTGATTGATGCTTATAAATACTTAAAGGGTGGGTGTCAGGAGGATGGGGCCAGTCTTTTTTCAGTGGTGCCCAGGGATAGGACAAGAGGAAACGGGCACAAACTTGAATATAAAAAGTTCCACCTAAACACAAGGAGGAACTTCTTTCCTGTGAGGGTGGCAGAGCCCTGGAAGAGGCTGCCCAGAGAAGTCGTGGAGTCTCCTTCTCTGGAGACATTCAAACACCACCTGGACACGTTCCTGTGCAACCTGCTCTGGGTGGACCTGCTGTGGCAGGGGTTGGAGTGGATGATCTCCAGAGGTCCATTCCAACCCCATGTGATTCTGTGAGCAGATCAGCAGACATCACTGCACAGACCATGGGGACAGACCCACTAAAATCCTCAAAAATCTTCAAAGAGATTCTCAGAGATGGGATCCTAGGATCTGAAATAGAAAAAGGTCTTACCTGCAGAAAATGGCATGAAGTGGTCACTCTTTTTAAAGGTCCCATTTGCATTCAGGAAATGCCCTGGGTCGAATTTTTCTGGATTTGGAAATTCCTTGCCATCGTGGAGGACGGGAGACAGCATAGGGAATATCATAGTGTCCTGAATTTAAAGAGAGAGGAGGAGAAAGTTAAAATGGAGGCATTCTAAAGCAAAGAGGCATTGAGAAGTTTCCAGAGTTGAATAGAAGGATAGTCAAAGTTTAACCAGTTTAAAATGAGCAGTTAATGAATAGAAATGGGTGCCATTGGTATGGCAATGATGGCGTTTTTAATTAATTTTGATGGTGAGTCTGATTAGAGTATTTAATATTGCTTCCAAATAACTTTGAACTTTGCTTACATTTATGTGAAAAAATAGAAAGTTCTATTGCTCTATCTCACTCTTCACACAGAGGATGAAAACTCTTTTTTCTTTTTTTTTTTTCAAATACAAGGGGTTGGACTAAATAACTTCCAGAATCCCCTTCCAAACAAAATTATTCTGATTCTATATCACATTTCAGTATTTTTGAAAAGAAAAGAAAATAGAATGAATAGAACACATCGTTGTTTTCAAGAGATCGTGACTTTTCTCAGATACAGTGGAACAGACCTTAGGAATAAAATAGTCTCTGAACTTGGTGTCTTTGATCACAGTATGTGGGACATTAAGCGGAAGGAAGTCAATGAATCTCTGGATTTCATGAACCACAGCGTCTGTGTAGGGCATCTGGCTCCGATCTGCCATGCAGGGGCTTCGGTCTCGGCCAATCACACTGTCAATCTCCTTCTGAATTTTCTCTGTTAGGAAAGAAGTAAGTGTTGAATGGACAAGTCCCCCATCTTTTTACCCAAGTTATATTTACAGCAAAAACTTGCTTTTAGCGCACCAGGAATATATGAATGTATTTAGTACTAATATCTCTTTCCTGTGAATAGAAATGAGACTAATGCAAGACTAATCGAGACCAGGCTGGATGGGGTTTTGAGCAACCTGGTCTGGTGGGAGGTGTCCCTGCCCAGGGCAGGCAGGTTGGAACTCGATGATCTTTAAGGTCCTTTCCAACTCGAACCATTCTGTGATTCTACTACACATTTCCACACTGCAAACATACATGGTTCCTTTGTGGGGGGACCATTGCCACGTGTGGAATTGTCCGACTTGATCCCATGACCTATTAAAAAGTTTTCAGTAATTTATTTCCTTTTGTATTACCTACTATCTCTGGGTATTTCTGGAGAATCAGAAATCCATGTCTCAGTGTGATGCTGGTGGTTCCTGTTCCCGCCAGGAACAAGTCGATAGTGGTTCTGCTCAAGGTCTCAACGGTGAATTCGGAGTGACCGTTCCCTTTCTCCTGGGGGAAGATTTGGCAGGAGGTTGTGAATGACAAAGCTGAGCGCTATGTACCCATAATGTAAGTTTTTAAACTCATCTAATGTCCTTTCAAAAATATGATACTAACTCTCCAGAACACCAGCATTTATGATACTTTTACTAAATAATATTATGAACCTTTTTTAATATGGGAGGAGCACTGAATTACATCAACCAGATTGGTCTTTAGCTTTCCTAACTTTGTGTAGCACTGTTAATTCTGTATTTAAAAATCCTTGAGAATAAAATGGAGAGGATGATAGAACTAACTTGATATCCCAAGAAAAGAAAGTTCCCCTCTGTATTTGCAAAAGCCCAGTGCCCTGTCACAACTGAAAAGAAGCTGGGATTCAAGCAGGGGTTTTCTTATAATCCAATAAATCTCTTCCTCTTACATTACCTGTTCCATTTTGTTAAGAAAAGCATCAATAAAATCTCGAGGACAACTGGGATCCAGGGTTTTCTGGTGTTCCTCTATGATTTCTATAGTGAATTGATCAACTTTTTCAATATTTTTTATCATTTGTTGATGAGGTCCAGGTAAATGGTCCATGAGAGTGGGGAAGAAATTATATAGCTGTAAAAATAAAATGATGTAAAAGCACATTCTGATTAATGTGGGTATAATAAAATGTTCCCCTGAATGTTACTATGAAAATGAGGCAATTAAACTGTTCTGGAACAGTAGGTCTTTATTATTCAACAGGATTTTAATGCCTTTTACTTTATGGTTTCACTACATTCAAGGATAGACTTCACATGAGCAACTTTTGCGATGATATCCTTCTTTGGACATATAACAGCAATTCCATAAGGTAAGGAAAAATACAGCAATTGGTTATTTAACTGCCTTTTTGGCTTTCAAAAAATGTCTCCAAATTTAGGAGAAACTACTTAAATTAAAAAATAATAACATGAATAAATATTCCTTAGTAAAAGAGATTATGAGAAATAAATACTCATTAATAAATATTCATTAATAAAAAATTCTTGAAGGTCCCTTCCAACCCAAACCGTTCTATGATTCTATAAAATATCTTAATCATTAACAAATTCATCAATTAAATAAAACTGTACACACCTGTGTGTGTATAGAGTTCTGGAGCCTGTTGTTTTCCTCTAGCAAGTCAATTAAAGTTATAAATTTCTTGTCCTCATAGTCAAACCGATCCCCAAAGACGATGGAGCAGATGATGTTGGAAACAGCGTGGATCAGGAAGCTGCCAGGGTTAAAGGGTTGCTCTGCAACGACAACAAAAAGGGTATCTTGCTTTCAGTATTTCAGGCATCAGCCCCTCCTCTGACACTACAGGGAAGTTTTGCATTCTCTTGAGACCGGGAGTTTTGCAGTCTTTTGAAGGGCTGATCCAATTTATTCTTCTCTACTTGAAAGGAACTAATTTCCCTGTTTGAACGGTTTCGGTATCTCATTTGTCCTGTTTGCAGCAGAACACTGGTCTGTGTGGCTTGCTTCCTCTTCAGCTGACATGTGCCTATCTCTCTCATAGACTGTTTATTACCAATGGCTTAAAGATTCCCACCAAAACCCAACGAAACCATAAGGACTTTGCCTGAGCCGCGTCTTTAACTTATTGCACCCTGTTGAATAACTCCATTAGCATAACCTCAGCTGTATTACCCTCTCCTAAGGGTTCCAATGCCTGCGATCAAAGTCTAGTTTTGGTAGCACAGCTGAAGAAGCGTCTGAGTACTGCAGTGTGAGGAAAAAAAAAGCAAGATTAGACCCAAGAAAGAAAGAAAGAAAGAAAGGTATAACTGCAGACAGTTAGAGGGTGCATCTCAAGGTTTCAAGAGAAGAAACAACAACATGAAAAGGTATAAAAAAATCCTAAAAGAAAACCAAGGAGTCAGAAACTGGCAACTTGGCAGCACCAAGGATCAGCCTATTCCAAGGAGCAACACCACCAACCCTTCTCTGCATGACTGATGCCACTGAAGACTCAGCAGATGTCTCCTCAGAGGTGGTGAGTTCTATTAACGCTGAGCCTGGTAGATAACTAGTCCTAGTTACTTATATTTGCATTAAGAGTAAATAGCAGCTTTATACTTTTCAGTTGTATATATAGATCTTGCTTGCAAAGCCCTTCAGTACACAGTAAAAGATGCTGTAAATAGGTGAGGCAGAGATGGAGGCTTGCAGTTGGGCATGGGAAATACAGTGTTCCCGTGCTAGTGAAAAGATAAGAGCAATGCAGGCGAGAGTGTTTTCTCTGATTTGTAGCAGGAATGTTTATCTATGAAGCCAGACTCAATTTTCTAGTGGCTCATGGGCAGCGGTGTCGCTTCAGCTTCCTTTTAGATCCACCGAGAGCGGTTATCCTCCCCCTCTACTCTGCCCTGGTGAGGCCCCATCTGGAGCACTGTGTCCAGTTCTGGGCTCCCCAGTTCCAGAAGGACAGGGAACTGCTGGAGAGGGTACAACAGAGGACTAGAAAGATGATCAGGGGCCTGGAACATCTCTTATGAGGAGAGGCTGAGGGACTTGGATCTTTTTAGTCTGGAGAAGAGAAGACTGAGGGGGGATCTGATTGATGCTTATAAATACTTAAAGGGTGGGTGTCAGGAGGATGGGGCCAGTCTTTTTTTCAGTGGTGCCCAGTGACAGGACAAGAGGGAATAGGCACAAACTGGAACGTAGAAAGTTCCACCTAAACATGAGGAGGAACTTCTTTCCTGTGAGGGTGGCAGAGCCCTGGAAGAGGCTGCCCAGGGAGGTGGTGGAGTCTCCTTCTCTGGAGACATTCCAAACCCTCCTGGACACGTTCCTATGCAACCTGCTCTGGGTGACCGTGCTGTCACAGGGGGTTGGACTAGATTATCTTCAGAGGTCCCTTCCAACCCCATATCATTCTGTGATTCTGTGATCTGCTTTCCCTCCCCCTTCCAGAATAAGCACACATTGAAGGCTGGCTGTGGAAAGGAAGCCTGTGGTCCAGGCTGGTACTGTGCCACGCTCAGGGGAAGTGCTTAAAAATAACATCTTATATATTACCAGAAAACGAATTTATAGATTTAAACCAAGGGGGATTACTTTATGCTCTGCCCTCAAAAGCAGCTTATAGTCCTTGTTCCCATTGCACGCCCTCACCAATACTGGGAGATGGTGTCTAGTATTCAGACAGACTAGACCCAAACTGAAATATCCATAAATGGGTTCTCTGATCAGCCACTTCTTCAGGATCCGTTTACTTAGAGATGAGGCAAGGAAGTGCATGTTTCTTGGTTACCTGGTGGTTCCCAGCCCTGTCTTCATAGCTGAATTCCACCAAACCCTCAGCTTTGGGGCCAAGCCATTCCTTTTGCCACTTCCCGTCTTGTTTCTCAAGCGGCAGAGGTTACAGGATGCTTCCCAGCCCCAGCCTCCTACATTTATCCCTCCGTACTGTCACAGTGCCTTTGACCAACCCACTCCCAGTGGTAAGAACTTTGTCCATTGGATGAGGGAGTAGGAAGAGCAGCTACATGCCCACTTCTTGGGTCATAGATTGGGTGAAGCAGGCCCTATCATGGCAGATACCCAGGGTGTCCCAGCAGGCACAAAGTCCATGCCCTACCATGCATGTTCCTGATCCTCTCCACCAGAAAATGAGCTTCCTCCTGGATTCGGTCCTCAATGCTCTTCTTCCCCATCCCAAAATCCCGCAGGGTGGTGAGTGCGAATCGTCGGAGCTGCCTCCAGGTCTCCCCATTGCTGGTCACGATGCCTGACAAAGGAAGGAAAAAGGGACCCCCATGAGGAAACAGATTTCTTTTTTCCCCTGAATGGGAGCTACACGGCAAGTACTCGGCGTGCAAACACACCTTTCTGTGGAGTTTTACTGCAATTGCTATTTGCCAAAAAATGTAACCTCTCTGCAGTTCCGGGGGTGACAAATCTGATCCATCTGTCACAGCACTTTGAGTAAAACTGAATTTATTCCCAGATTAGGAAAAACTAGGACGTAAATAAGAATGTAACACTGGTACTGACTTGATCTTGGCCACAAGCAGATGGCTTTTGCACTGAGATAACTGCTCAAATGTTCTGCTGTGCACCTTCACATGGTGTATCATTGTTGACAATACCAATGATAGTGCACTGTAGTACCATGAAATAGATACCCAGATAAATGCTGTACTGGGAAATTCCCTGGTGAACAAACTCAGTCTTGAATGTGGCCCTTCCTGGGACAGCCTATAATCTTGTCTTTGTTGGGCTGTGGACTTCCCTTTTGGTAGTTCCTTAGCTGTATGTGTATTGTCAATATTCTCAGACACGGGAGAATGAACGTAAGGTCTTAGAGGCACATTTAATGAACAAAACTTTGGCTAGAAGTTGAAGCACACTGAAAATAGAAAGGCAGTCAGCAAAACCAACCTGGGACATTAAACAGATCCCCAGAGGGCTGATTTACTCAAGGGTTCAGGTAATGAGTTGGGCTTTTAGGTTTTTATTGCTAATTTGTATGCATGAAAGCAGCAAATTAAATCCACTATTCTCTCCTCCATTGCGCTCTCAGCTGAAGCACTGACAGCATCAGCTTGGAATGTTAACGTTACCGGGGACATACCTGAGCCTTGGAAGAGTTTTTTAAGCAGTGGTAGATTGCCTCTCCCGCTGAAGTCATCTGCCTGGTCAATCAGAGCTTCTTTTACAACATCATACCCGTGCAGCACCACAACCTTTTGTGGGCCTAAATATACTGTGAAGACAGGACCATACTTCTTGCTGAGCTGTAGGGAAGAGGAACACAAAGAGCACCACGTCTGAACGTTAACCAGGTGAAAAGAAGTTTGTAGCGAAGGTGTTTGAGGGGGAATGTGCTGTTGTCCCAGCATCGCTGAGATGTGGCGATGATTAGGGCTACAAAGATGATGAGGGGCCTGGAGCATCTCCCTTATGAGGAAAGGCTGAGGGACTTGGTTCTTTTTAGTCTAGAGAAGAGAAGACTGAGGGGGGCATCTGATCAATGCTTATAAATATTAAAAGGGAGGGTGTCAAGAAGATGGGGCCGGTCTTTTTTGAGTGGTGCCCAGGGACAGGACAAGAGGAAACGGGCACAAATTTGAATATAAGAAGTGCCACCTGAACATGAGGAGGAACTTCTTTACTTTGAGGGTGGCAGAGCCCTGGAAGAGGCTGTCCAGAGAGGTGGTGGAGTCTCCTTCTCTGGAGACATTCCAAACCCTCCTGGACAAGTTCCTGTGCAACCTGCTCTGGGTGGATCTGCTTTGGCAGGTGGGTTGGACTGGATGATCTCCCGAGGTCCCTTCCAAGCCCATGTGATTCTGTGATTAGCAGCAGTGCAGAGAACTTTCAGCTATGAATTACAGCCCCGGGGAAGAGGGAATTGTACGAGAAATAGGAGGCAGGAATAGAAATGGTGAGGTGTCAAGTCCAAATTCCAGAAAAGAAAATAGTTCTTCATAGGGCTGGAAAAACATTCTGGAATGCCTTTCTACAGGGCACAGTGGATTATAGCTTACATGGGTTCAAAAAGCGATTATATACACTTGTGTAAGCCGGTGCCTAAAGGGCTTTTGAGCACAAGCATATCACAGTTGTAACTGAAATATCCTGGGCCATAGAGCTGTGGAAACTGGACGAGTATATCAGCGGAGAGTCACTGCATCCTTGCACTAGTCCTGTACTCTTTCCCAAGCACTTGCTTTCAGCTACAATTGCAGAAAGATTCCTGGGCTACTTGGTCTAACCTGAAACACTTCTCACGTTCCCTTTTTAAAAGCAAGCTAGATATCACTCCAGGCTTTTTATGGTGGGAAACCGAATCACCTAGTGCTCTGAAACAAAGCAGGATGCCTGAGTTTGCTTATGATTCTCAATATTCACAAGTGCCAAGGCAAAAAGGACCTCATATGGCTATGTGTGTGTCTGATGGTACACTTGATGATGTCAGCCACCACTACCATTTTGCTCTGAAGAACCCAGTGATAGCCCCTCTTCCCATCCATCTGCCACCCTCCCCTCACCCTGCCTAAGGACTGGGCATGCCAGCTGAACTCCCTCCACCTGCCCCCTCCCAGACCTTGCAACACACGGGTTCTGTTTGACAGATGCATGACATGGACCTGTTGGAACAGGTCCAGAGGAGGGCCAAGAAGATGCTCCGAGGGCTGGAGCACCTCTGCTGTGAGGACAGGCTGAGGGAGCTGGGGGTGTTCAGCCTGGAGAAAGGGAGGCTGAGGGGAGACCTTAGAGCCCCTTCCAATACCCAAAGGGGCTAAAGGGGAGATGGGGAGGGACTCTTGATCAGGGAGTGGAGCCATAGATGGTCTTTAAGGTCCCTTCCAACCCAAACCATTCTATGATTCTATGACATGGTTCTATGACATCAGCCAGGAGAAGGAACAGACAACACAGTTCAACTTCAAACTTTTTTGCTTCAACCCCTTCACTAGCTTCTTCTACACCCAGGAGATCCAACCTGTCTGCTAGGGAGCAGAGGCAGTAAAATGGAGCAGGGTCCTTCCTAAAAAAGGGCCAGGCTGTGCTGGCAGCGGAGTGAGGAGCTGGGTACAGGAGGAGTGTAGTGAATATTACAATAGCATCAGTGCCTTGATTGTAAATCCACTGCAAATTGCAGTACTGCCGTCAGGTCATCACGGGACTCATCATTAGTATTGATTATTGCAAATATATAGACTTAGACTTGCAATATATAGACCTAGATATATAGATTATTGCAATATATAGACTTCAGAAACATGTCTTTCTGGGAAACCTTTTGTTTCTGCTTGAATCTGACGTTTGGTCAATGCAAATTAAGCTCGTTAATTAAGCTGAGACAGTCTGGACCATACTTTTTTTTATATGTGATGGAGAAAACACAGGGAAGAAGGAGACAGTCTCTTACCTTCTTCAAGCTTTCAGGCAAGTTCCACAGGTCCAGCTGGAATATGTTTCCAACAAAGGGGAGTGTGATGGGGCCAGGAGGCTGCTTCCCTTTTTGTGATATGCTTCTCCAGGTGGAAATGAGAAGAAGGCACGAGATGCAGATCAGCAAGAAAATAGTGGTCACTCCCAGGAGCTCCATGGTGGGCTGAGGAAGAGAAGGCAAATGTCAGAAGAGCCTGATGTTGGACCTGTAAATCCATGCTTATTTATATGCTGTGACACCAAAGCACATGGATGAAATAAGCCAATAGTGCCCCCCTAACCCTACTGAGATATGAGGTTACATATTAATCTGCTCAAGATAAGAATGAACAAACTAGAGTGAACTCCTTGTTTGCATACTGATTTTTTTCCTCTCCACCTTGTGTTCCTTTATGTAATCATTCATGTAGGACTAAAGAAACCACGGTCAAATGCTGTTGAACAAACTCAAAATGCAAAAATATTTGCAGCCTAGCAGCTATGTATATGCTTAAACTCTTGCTGATTGCCCTCATGCATACATCAGCGTCTGCCAACCACTCTAGAAGCTGAGCACAGTGGCAGGAGGTGTTGGGGTTGAAAACAAGCATCACTCCAAGTTGTTCCTGGTGATTTCACTTCTGTTTCTGGAATGAAATTATGTAATTGTACCCAAGTCACACATGCAGGTTTTGAGGAATACCCAAACCACAAATCCCTCCAGCAACCTGCAGTTTCCTTTCTGATGTTTCTAGAAACTGGTTGAGGATCCATAGAAGAATGGAACAGAATGATTGGTTTAATTAATATTGAGTATTTAATACGTTGTAAAATATTAAATGAAATACAGTACTTTTAAATGAAATTTCATTCCCTAAAGGGGCTACAGGAGAGATGGGGAGGAACTCTTGATCAGGGCGTGGAGTGATAGGATAAGGGGTAATTGTTTTAAATTCAAAGAGGGGAGATTTAGATTAGTATTAGGATCTAATACTTGCCTGAGTAATAGGTACACCTTTCCTAAACTACACACATAATGACTAAATAGCGCAGCTCAGGTTTCAGGAAACCTGTAGTGCATAAACCAGTGACATAGGTACAAGGTGAGAAAAAGGAATTTATTAGGTGCAAAATTATACATATTTTCTGACAGTGCTTAAGTGTCAAGAGCATGAATTACTCTTTCATGGTTAAGGAATGTTACTGAACTTAACCTTTGTGAGTCTTATATTAGTCCTAAAGCAATGTTAACTCAGACGCAGTGAAGCCTCAGTAGGGAAACAAATAAACAAGGGAAGAGAACGTGGGGTGCAGAGACTAGAAGCTGGTAACAACTGCAGCTTAAGGAAGGTAATGAAAACATTACTGGGTTAAAAACCCAATTGATTTCATCACTGAAGGAAATCTCAGTGTGATAGGAGACATGAAATTCCTCTTAAACTCACTCTGAATGAGAATCCGTGCCAAAGGATAGTATTTTCATGTCTACCTCTGATTAGCAAAGGTCAGACATTTCCTATCTATCTATGGAACCAGTGCTCAAAGACAATGCGGTGGACAGTGCTGGCAAGAGGAACCGAGTGGGTCAGTGTCCTCTGGAAGCACGTATTTCCCTCCACATACTAGAGAAGGAGCTGATTTGAGGCAGATGACGCCAATTCCCTGGGCATCTCTCCCTGTCCCAAAGATTTTCTTTATCAGCAACAAATTCTGCACATTCTGTTACAACAGGCACCGCTCTGAATGCTGCACACCAAGGGTATTTAAAACCAGAAGTGGGCAGATGAATGAAATTGAGAGAAGCCTTCTGGGCCATGTCTGGAGGGTTGATTATATCACTGAGAACACTCAGTTTTATTGCCATTGAGGAAAAACTGAAGTTGTTTGCATTTTTGTTTCCTTTACTTTTGCAGATGAGGTGCCTTGTGTTCCTCTACTGGCAGCCCTGAGGATGAACAACTGCTGTGAAGCCTAATGCGCTGGAAAAGCAGGGCTTTGCTCGCAGCATCACTCCTGCATCTGGACATGGCTTTTTAAATTATTTTATCTAACCACTTACATAACCCCTGAAGGATTTCAAAATGGTGTTGGGATGAAGACAGAACTGCTTGGAGGGATCCAGGAGTTTCACTGGAAAGAAATTTAACTGCCAAAGGTCTTGGGTCACCTCTGATGACAGAAAGACAGAAATTATGTGAGTATGGGAGGCTTATTTGAGTATGAAAGGCTTATTTGGGTATGAAAAGCTTATCTGGGTATGAAAGGCCTATCCTGAGGCAGTTTTCATTCACAAGATGCACCTGAAAGACTCTGTTTTCTTCCCAGTGGGGTATAAATGATGCTGCTGGGGCCTCTGATCTTATGAAACAGCACCATTCTCTGGTCCCTCCTATGAGTTTGAGCTCAGATTGACAGGGTGGGATGCCACTGTATGAACCCATCTTGCAAAACCCAGGCCTTCCTCTGGATGTCTTCTGGAGGCTGTTGCTTTGGTGGGACCTTCCTACTGGCATGTTTGGGCTGCCTCCTGGGATCCCATCCTGGGTTAATTCACAGCCTTTCATCTGGGACCTGCACGTACTGTTTAATTCACTTGCTCCTGTTCTCCTCCAGATTGGGTCTGTGGATAAACCCCCAACTTCTTATCCCCAAAACAGCCCCTACAAGTGTATTCACAGCCTACAAGGGTGGACTGTGTCTGGCTTCTTCACAGCAGCCAGTAAGCACTGTGTCTCAGATTTGTGATCAAAACAGTGTTGATAACACACCAGTGTTATAGCTGTTGCTGACGAGTTCTTGCACAGCATCAAAGCCTTCTTTCAGGGGGCAGGCTGGGGGTGGGCAAGAGGTTGGGAAAGGACCAAAGCTGACCAAAGAGATAATACACGTCATCTAACGTCCTGCTCAGCAATAAGAACTGGGGAATTGTCTTTCCAATGTAGCCTGTCTGGTCACCAGTCTTCTGGTGGGAGCTGGTGAGTCTTTGCATCACTTGGTCATTATTTTTTTTGTCCTTCCCTTTCCTTAACTGTCTTTTTATCTCGGCCCAGGCGTTTTTCTCACTTTTACTCTTCCAAGTCTCTCCTGCTGCAGAGGGATTCAGAGTTTCCACAGTGGAAAGCTGGGTGCAGGCTATTAACCAGTGTCTATTCCCTGGCTTCCAGACACAAATAAAAGCAACAATAGTTACTGCTTTTTTTTTGCAGTAATAACAAATATTTTCAATATTTGTTCAATGTTCAGAAATATTGCCCAGCAAATGAAGCCATCTGGCTTATAAACATTTACAACATCAGAATACATACCTTCTGGCTAATCATGGAGAGTGTGATGGTATCAGAGTTTCTAAGAACAGCTTTTAAGGGTAACCCTTCACAATTCCATACCGCAGACAAACTGAAACCAGATCCAGCTTCTGAAGAGGACAGCCCTTGAGCCCCAGAGGAGGGCTCATATATATATATATGTATATATCATATATATCAGTGGATATAGCAGAGATCTGTGAAACTATGAAGGGTTTGGAGGAGGTAAGAAGGGAATGACCGGTCATATTATCTTCCTGTATAGAGCTACAGAATGCTAAAATAGAGACTGGCAGGTTTTAAATGGGCAAAAGGAGGTGGTTCTTCACACACCATGCCCTTGAGCTGCAGAACACCATTTTGAGAGATGTATGGGTCCAAAAAGTAACTGGACAAATGGGAGAAAAATGCATTGAGGGTATCAAACACAAAGATACCACTGATGTCTCAGGAATCACTGCAGGCTGGAGCAGTCCAAAAGCATTCTCCTGTTGCCATGCTTTTATGCTGTTCCTTGGGAACTCATTTTTAAGCCACTGTTGGGCAGGATTCTGGGCTGGCTCGACAGTTGTCCTGAGCCAGGACACCCATCCTCAGACTTTTACAGTGTGACATTACGCTGAACTTTTTATGGTGCAGATTAGCAGAGCAGCCTGTGGAAATCATTTTACCTGTTCTGCTGTGAATGATGACATCTTCAGCTACTGAACTTTTACTACTTTCAGATAGGACTTTCCTTAGTGCCTCGTAAAGAACCACAATATCAACCCCTGTCTTATTTCTGGCAGCAATTTGACACAGGATCTGTCATGATCAGCATGTATTAGGGTTCAGTGATAACTTCAGCATTCAACAATTTATGCAACACCCATATTTGTAACACACTACACTAGTGCAAGAGATAAGATATGAGACACATCATTAGTTTTCAGATCACAGAAATGACATTTGACCAACTAGCTCAAAAAACACATGGTTAAATATTTGTGTATGAACTCACTGGACCCAAAACATAACTCAGCAGAAAAGGATGAAGCCAATTAAGTTCATCAGTCATTTCCAACACGTAGCAAATTGCCTGTTTAGTCTCCAAAAGGGCAAGGAAATTAAGCTGATAACAGCCTTCCTGTGATCTGTGCTGTGACTCCACCAAAAACACATCATTGTGTTACTGCTACAGCCCATCATTTTTAAATAAAGCCAAGATGCTTAGCTCTGGACCATGGGCAGCATTAAGAAAGGACAGATCCTTCCTCGTGCCAGGCAGAAAAAGAAAAAAAAAGACAGAAAATAGGAAAAGTCTGTCCTGGCGCTATATATGATAAAAAGAGACACAGAAGAGAAGGCAAAGACAATGGCTGAGCTCCTGAGACTGCAGCTCCCAGCTGGCTCCATGGGCAGTGGAGCTCCTCCTGAATCAGCTGCAGGACCACCATGGTGTACAGCAGGTTGTCTGAAAGGTCCATGCCCTGGGAGGTAAAGAAGTGAAGGGGCAACTTTGTCAGATGTCCCCAACTGCGACACCACATAGGGCAGAGTGCCCACCCTGCCTTTCCAAAGTCTGAGCCAGGAACTTGCAGTACAAAAAGAACCTGAACATAGACCTGCTGAAACTCGAGACTTAACTAGAGGCATTCAGCAACTTAAAAAGTTGCATATTATCATCACAAAAATTAATGGAAACACAGAGCTGTGAAGATGATGAGGGAACTAGAACATCTCTCTCATGAGGAAAGGCTAAGGGACTTGGGATCTTTTTAGTCTGGAAAAGAGAAGACTGAGGGAGGACCCGATCAACACCTATAAATACTTAAAGGATGGGTGTCAGGAGGATGGGGCCAGGCTTTTTTCAGTGGTGCCCGGAGACAGGATGAGAGGAAATGGGCACAAACTGGAACATAGGAAGTTCCATCTCAACATGAGGAGGAACTTCTTTCCTTTCAGGGTGGCAGAGCCCTGGAAGAGGCTGCCCAGAGAGGTGGTGAAGTCTCCGTCTCTGGAGACATTCAAACCCACCTGGACATGTTCCTCTGCAACCCACTCTGGGTGACGCTTCTCTGGCAGGGGGTTGGACTGGATGATCTCCAGAGGTCCCTTCCAACCCCTACCATTCTGTGATTCTGTCATGTAACTTGCTGATAGTTTATATGTACTGAAAACAGTGTGTATCATAAAGAAAAATGATGATGGAAAAATACCCCAACTGACAATTTAAAATTCAAGAAAAATCCAGCAAGCACCAAGTAACAAAGCCTTTGGCTACAGTTGGTGATATCAAGTAACTGCAGTGATAAGAAAAATGGATGAGAAATCATGCATTTAACGTATGAAAAAAAAGGTAACTGATGCTAATGCCAAGCGGTATAATGTGTTCCTTCACTGTGCTTTTCAGCCCTGCCAGAGACAGAAGCTCCAAGTGGTTTGGGAAGTTAAAGGAGAAAATCAAAGGAACAGAACATCCCTAAGAAGTGATCCCACTGCAGTGGCCCAGCCAGCACTGGACTGTTCCAGCAGGAGGATGGTGGTGGAGGAGGATTCTTCTACTGTGGTGCCACCACGTCCCTGTTGATTGTGTAGAAAGTCAGGCTGTGGCAATCTCCCCAGTATCATATGAGAAACCCCTAACACACTACACCTCCAATGTCTGTGGGAGAACACCCTGTTGGCTATTCTTCTCATCAGCCTAATCTTCCAGACAAGTTACCATGGAGGGATTTTTCACCATTTTCTTACCATTTGGGAGGCTTCCATTTTTTAATGCAAAAAAGAATCCAGAAACCAGCACCATTTTAACTTCAGGTTTACAGGTTTTAGTATCTGTCAGTCAAGCTTTTCTCCTAACCGTGCCAAAAAAAGAGGAAGTGCAGCAAAAGTGTAAATCGCCTTTCCCGACTCTAAATGGTACCTGAGGGAATGTAGAATCATAGGCAATTCTATGATTGCCTAGGTTGGAAGGCACCTTTTAGATCATCTAGTCCAACCATCAAATAACATAAATATATAAATAATGTAGAATAACTTTAGAAAGAAGAATTGGGTAAGAAAATGGAAGAAAGTAAGGGAAGTGTGTTTAATATTTTACAAGTTGGAGAAAAGTGCAGAGAGCCCAGGACAGCGTGGAGGCCACTGCCTGGGAGGGAACTTTCTCTGTAGAAGTCATTGCCTCATTAGTGAGTACAAGGACAAGGGTACAACGGCAGAGACAGATGAGACAGGGAGGATGAGTGGTTGCCTTGGCCAAAGGTCTCAAGTCATTCCCTCTGTGAGGGCCTACGCCAGCCGCACAGTGACACAGGGAAAAGGAGAATTTGCAGGGTCAAGGTGGAGCTTCTGGGCCGCCTTTTCCACTTCTCATAGTGGAAACCAGCCATGAAATGCTCTAGTGAACTGACACAGCTTGACCTTTCATGATCTGCATCCCACAAGGAACAAGAACTTGCCTGACCTCACAAGCAGATGAAGAGACAGTGCTTTCCTGGCAGGACACAAACGCCAATGGCTTAGAAGATGAACTTTCCAATGAACCAAAGACAGAGTTCACTCGATTAAAGCAAAATGTGTGTTTGCTTTATACTGAAGTGAGATTTTCTAAGCTAATCATTGTGTTTGAGTTTCATTTAATGTTTGACAGTGATAGGTTCAGAGCCCACAGGGACCATTTTCTTCTATGGCAGCTTTCCAGAGTCACATCTTGATTGTCTTGCCCCATCCCACAGCCAAAGCCTGTAACAAGCTCTTCCAGTCCTCCCCCAATACAGGTTTCACACGTGGGACCACTGGGGGAACAAGGCCCACGTAAAGACTCTTCTGCTGCAGCTCTCATCCCTGCCCCCCTTAAGTGTGGAAGGTGGCTCAAGGTGGCCCTTGTCTTAGCCATCATCTTCTGCAGGCGTCACCTTCTCTGGAAATGATGGTGCCTAATGCATTTTCTCTCAGAAACACAAAATATAATCCCTATCCTTTGGCTTAAAGTAATTCGGAACAGTGGAAAAGCAGAACATCAACTATGATTTATTTTTACCTCTCAAGAGGTGTGAAATTTGGCATTTCAAAGGAAGATTGTCAGTAAAAAAAAATTAAATTTTGAGTATGTACCCCTATCCTCTTCATATGTGAGTTTCTAATAGAGTTAGCTGAAGGAAGTCTCCCAGTAGCAGTAAGGCAACAGTGATCCACGCGTAGTACAGCACAACACATTCTGCCAGTACTCTGTAGCTCAGATGATACAGCTGCTGGAAGCACGACAAAGTATAAATAAGATCTGAGCAGACACATTGCAAAGCCTATCTGCTATTTCACAACGACTTGGCAAGAAGGATATTTGATTTACGAGTGCAAATGGGTTGGTTAAATGTTTCTTAATGAACTCAGTTAATCCAGGCATCAGCTGAAAGGGTCCAACATCGGACCTTTTAAATACCTTTCATTGAAAATGAAGAGTGAACTTCCATGCCCTCTGTCAATGTACTTTCAATGTACCTTGACCTCTTTCATTGTACCTTTCAAAGTAAGGTACATTGACTCTTCAGACTAAAAGCTATTAAGGAAGTACCATTATTTATTATTTCAGCCCGGTGAACTCGAGAGAACCTACAGATCAAGTGAGGGTGAAGACCTGCCTGAAAGTACTTCAGCCTTAATAAGGGAAAATTTAAAAAGAAAAAAAAAAAAAAATTAACATCACCACCCTCTTTTTAAATAATAAAGTGTTTTTCCTACATCTGAAATGAGTTTCCCCAAGTCCGAGCCTCAACACTGGGTTCATCCTTATGGCATTGTGGTTTGTGTCACTACTGGAGGCAGAATAATTTGGTTTGCTTTCCCTGGGTCCATTAGAATAGGGCTGCTGCCTTTGGGAAAAATGAGACATTAAGGCAGAAATTCATCAGCCCAACCACTAATTTGGAATGGCTCCCAGGCTACATACTTGCAGGCTGAGAGGAGAGGGGGCTCTAGGTAAAATATGACCCCAGAATGGCAGTTCCAAGCAGCACGGGTCCATCATCATTCCCTGAAGGAGGTCTTGGGGTGCTTCTGGCAGGAAAAAACCGGATCAGTGAGGAAGAACTATCTGGGGGTAGGGGGTGGATAGAGTTAAAAGACAATTTGTGGCAGAAAAAAGGCAGGCTAGGACACAACCCACGAGCATGGGGATCTCCTGGGAGGAGGGCAGCATCTCAACTTCTGAGAGCGTTCAGAGGACTATGGGCTTCAAAGGAGGAAGAAGGAGGGAGAGATACTGGTAGGTGTCTGGTCAAGGGGGCCCGTTTGATTCCTTAGACCCAGCCACACTCTGCTGCTGGAAAGGGATTTACACTTGTAACAGAGGGATTTATGTTGTAACACCAAAAAAACCCAGATTTTTTTCTTTCCATCCCCTGGCTTCTAAGACACACAGGTCAGATGGGCATTTGTCCTTCAGGCTCGTTCTCAGTGCTGCCGTCTGATGCCAGACAACACTTTGTCTTCTGAAAATTACATCCTTAATCTCACGGACTCAGCCATTAATCCCACCAAGAGCCATGTGACTGAAATCCTTGCTCCGGTCCCTCACACAAGCTCAGTCTCCTCCTCATCCCCATCCAGGACTGTGAGTGGAGGGGTGAGGAAAGCCTTGTCCTCTCTCCCAAACTTCACCTTTTTGACTCCGGGACGATCAATGCAGAGTGTGTTGCAAGCAGCTAGCAGTGTGTGCCATTCACACACACATTCACACACTCCACACGGTCCCGGCCACTATCAGGCAGGCTTTGGCGCTGATGGAGCCAAGCCCAGGGTTGGCCAATGGCTCTTCTTACACTCCTTCTGCCCACATCCCCATCACTGTGGTGCTGTGCAATTTAGGATGTGTTTAATTCACCTAAGGACAGAGCTGATATAGCGTGTGTGTGGGAATGGGACAGAAGCATTAACTCTCCATCAGGAAGTAACTTCTGGTTTTGTGCTCTAGTTTTCATCCAAATCCATCAACACTTTTTTTGTGAAAACGAACAAATCATCACTGTTTATTATCACAGCCGTATTTCAGTAACCAGATCACACAGCTTTATTTCCAAAGGTCGTGTACTCATGTGTTAACATTAAAAATGCTTCTTCAAACGTGAATAGAAGTGAAGTCCTTTCAAGTACAGTCGTGGAGGCAGTTTATGGGAGGTGGCTGGGTTCCTGTCTGCCGCTGATGCCTTCAGAGGAATAGTTGTGGAATGGCTTTTGGAAATAGCCCATTGAAAGCCTGATATAGCAAAAAAAACCCAAGCCAACCACCCCTGTGGAATCCTATGTGTTAACAACTTCTGCTGCTTGACTAGTTTGTTAACAGTTTCTGATTAGAACAGGAGGATGCCCGAGAGGGGATGTCCTTTTGCTCCTTCGGTCCCACCAGTGATCCCGTAAAGGTGTTTATGCTCCTCTGAGTGTTATGAGGTCCCAGTGCCCTCTCCTGGCTGGTACTGGCCATGCTGCGATTTTCATCTGCTATGACTCAGGGATTTGCAGAGGTCCAATGTCCTGCTTTTTCCATCTGTGTTTTGTTTTTTTGGTTGTTTTTTTTTTTAATGCCACTTAGTGCCAGTATCACTATACCATCCAGTCTCCTTCAAAGCAGTTGGACTCCTCTCTATTCCTGCATTTGCCTCAAACTCAGAAACCATCTCTCCCCACTTGTCTTGCTTGGAGAAATAAAGATCATTCCCTTCTCGCACCTCGGCTTGGTGGGCATCTCCGGGGTCCAACGCATTGCCAGCAGCCTGTGGAAGATCTGGGTCTGACTCTAGAACCATGTCATAAATATGGCTGAAGGAGTCCTCTGAGGCTTCGCTCCCAGGGTAAACAGAGTCGTAGTCGGGCACGTTGACAGGAGAAGGCAGTGCTGCCCGCCTGGCCACCGCTGATTCCCTTGGGACAGAGAAGAGGAAAAGTGATGCTTACCCTCATTCTGCTGCTGGGGGGTGATTACCCCAAGTAATCACTACGTAAAGGACCTGGGGGTGTTGGTGGACAGCTGGCTGAATATGAGCCAGAATTCGCCCAGGTGGCCAAGAAGGCCAACAGCATCTTGGCCTGTGTCAGGAACAGTGTGGCCAGCAGGACTGGGGCAGTGACCATCCCCCTGTACTGGGCACTGGTGAGGCACCACCTCAAGTGCTGTGTCCAGGTTTGGGCACCTCATGACAAAAAAGATATTGAGGTGCTGGAGCACATCCAGAGAAGGGAAATGGAGTCGGTGAGGGGTCTGGAGCACATGTCTTGTGAGGAGTGGCTGAGGGAGCTGGGGGTGTTCAGCCTGGAGAAAAGGCAGCTGAGGGGAGACCTTAGAGCCCCTTCCAGTCCCTAAAGGGGCTACAGGAGAGATGGGGAGAGACTCTTGATCAGGGAGCGGAGCCATAGGACAAGGGGCAATGGTTTTCAACTGAAAGAGGGTAGATTTAGATGAGATACTAGAAAGAAATTATTTTCTGTGAGGGTGGTGAGACACTGGAACAGGTTGCCCAGAGAAGCTGTGGCTGCCCCATCCCTGGAGGGGTTCAAGGCCAGGCTGGATGGGGCTTTGATCAACCTGGTCTGGTGGGAGGTGTCCCTGCCCAGGGCAGGGGATTGGAATTAGATGGTCTTTAAGGTCCCTTCCAACCCAAACCATTCTATGAATCTGTGATTCTATGTCAGCTTTCCATACCCTGCACTCATATTTTAGAGGTATTGTCCATGAAACACACAGATAGAGACAAGCAAAAATCTTTATGGCTGTCCATTGGGTTAAAGACATCCTTAAGCAGGAGAATCTGGAGGACTGTGGTTCATGACAGTGCCTTAGAAAATACACACTGCAATTTACCATATTTTAGTATTTAAAAACTTCTAATGAAGACACTTGTGGCATATCTACAGCAGATCTACAACATATCTCTACCCTGTTGAAGTGAGTGGCCAAATTCCACATAATGCTGTTAAGGCTGGGGTTTGTCTTGCAGAGGGAAGTGATTTTCCCTTTGGAGCTCTGTGTTCTGCAGTGACTTTCTGAGCTAGCAAGTGGAGGAGGCTGGCACCCATTTTTCTGCTGCTTTATATTATTTTTACATAGGCTAACAGGAAAGAATATAAACTTCCTAAGAAGCAGACAGCAAGTCTCTGTGCCTTGAGGAATTTGATGAAGGCAAATGCAGCAAACAGAGCCACCCCAAGACAGCTTATTTTACTGATCACTCACTAGTGGGGCTGAATGTTTGTGAAAAAAAAAAAAAAGAAAAAAAGAAGGAGTGCAAGTGAATATTATTACCTGTCTGCTTGTATTTCCTGTCTGATCATCTTTAATATGGCAGAAAACGCGGGTCTCCTGGTGGGGTTGTGATTCCAACAGGCTCTCATGCACCAAATCAGTCCGGCGAGGTTGGGAAAGCCGAAATCACCAGGGATGTTTCCCAGCTCCGTGAATTTTAGAACCTGTTTTTATTTATCCAGACAACAAAAACAATGTCACATTGGCTTTCCAGATGTGCAGCTTTGCCCCTCAACAAACTTGCCAGCAATAAAAACGGTCAAGATTACATCAAATTGCATAATAATTGTGCAACGAGCAGTAAAGCAGTAATTTTTACATGCTAATTGAAGTCAGCAGGAATAAATATTTCCTTGAAAAGTGGTTTTGTATGGCTATTCTGTAAATTCTTCAGCAACCCGTTTAAGTTTACACTGCAGCCTTTTAATACTGAAGACGATAAACCGCGTTTCTTCCCTCTGCGGAGGGAATCTACCTCCCAAGGAGTTGCAGGAACCTAATAGCATTGAGAGCAGTAGCCAGCCATCGCACCCAGTTAACAGGTTCAAAAGTCTCGATGGTGGAAGAAGGGACCGGGATGCTGACAACCTGATGGGTGGAGAGACAGCACAGCACCATCAAACAAGTCTCCTGTCCTCAGGACCAGGGGAGAAGGGTAAGAAGAGAAAAGATTTCCACGGACCCCAAAAGCAGCTTTCGTATGGGAAAATGTAGATGAAGAGAAGGACAAATTATGGGTAAAATGCACTTTCCTGCCCAAGAAGGGAGCCCTGTGACCAGCATGGCGGGTGCTACACTCAGAAAGTGTTGGAATATTTTTCAGTTCAAATATTGACTGAATTAGGAAGAAAGTAATGACCCCCTGATAAACAGCAACATCCACACTTGGGGCGGGGGTTTCTTTCCACACATGAAAGAAAAAACGTGGAAAATGGGTCTTCCCATCCCTAGCAATGTCAGAGTTAGAGACATACAGAGTTTGCCCCCAAAACACTCTTTCCATCCTTACCTCCCTGCTGTTCAGCATCCCGAAAGGTTTCAGTGGCTTGTACATGTGCAGGTTGGTCCACTGCGCTGTCAAAGCTTCCCATATCATAATGCCAAAACTAAAGACATCTGATGCTCGGGAATAGAGCCCGTCGTTTCTCACCTCCGGGGCCGCCCTGTTGAAGAAAGGAAAAGGTTATTGGTCTAACACGTTTCTGTGTACTATAGAGTACTATAGAGCTGTGGGCAACGCAAAGAAGAGTGGGCCATGCTTTTCCCCCTGGATCCAGAGAGCTGAGTTCACACTTTGCATTCATGACTATGGCTAAGTGTCTAAGTAAGAGAAGAGGGGTGACAATGATACATCATTGGACATATACCTAAGCTATGGAAGAGAAAGGGGGCATGAGGCACAGCAGCATTTTTTATCATGTGCAGAGTTACAGGAGAATTAAAATTTTGCCACGACGTCCAAGATTTCCACTGGACAAAAACCCACAAAGCAGTTTCTCTGAAGCAAAGAAACAACTAATTTTTTTGCTGTTTGGACAGTTTCAAGGCAGAATATGGAAACCACAACTTTCAAAGAATACCCTCAGGATTTCCTTCGTTTTCACAGGAGCGGCAAGAAACGTGGATATTGTGAAATAGGATTGTGGCTAAAGCTGTGGGTGGATAAGGTAGAGTTTGTGGTAGGAAAATGGATGGAAAAGAGAGGGGAAGTAAAACCTAACACTGCACTCACCACTTGGCTGCATCAGCTGGCATAACTTTGCGCATGTAAGGATCAAAGAGGTTGTCGTCTCCCCCTGGATGTGGCAGAGAGACTGCTCTTCCCCAGCGACCAACTTTCACCCTCACCTTTCAGAAGACAAAGGAAAGGGGGGGAGGAGGGGATTAAAATCCACAGCATTTATCCACTCTTCAGTTCAAAAGCAGCAAGAAATTCAGCAGTTACAACAGCGCAAGGCTCGCTGAGCAGTTTGTGTTCTGTCAACAGTGACCAGCATCACGGCTTCCCAGTTCAGGGATTGACCTGTCTTGACACACATGTAGGCTAATCTTAGACACTCATCTGATGACTAATCTAATGAGTGTCACTAATCTTAACACTCATCTTTTAGAAGTTAAAATAAGCTTTTTACATGGCCTTCCTCGCAGGACAGAGCCGAGCACCTTGGGAAAACTATTAGGCATGTCTTCCCTGGAAACCCACCTTGGTTTGATGAACCACTGTCTGGGGTGATTAAGAAAAAAAAAAAGTCTAATTTTTTGCAAACCTCCCTCTTCTAATGTAACTAAAACCACATCCTTCAGCACATGACAAACCATCTATCCCTTTAGTTCTGTGCTCCTGAAAGCCCGTCTACGTGCACTTTCCTGTTCATTTGCCAAGGGCTGTCTTTGTTGAGGGGTCTACCTGGGTGGAAGTGGTAGCAGAGGTCCAAGTAGAGTGTAAGAATAATCTGAAACAAGACAGAATGAGTAGAAAGAACAAATACCTCTGGGCAACCGTGATGGGAATTAATGTAAACGTAACTGCACTGTAGGTCACAGTGTATGATGCTCTTGGAATGGAGATATGCCATGGCAGAAGCAACCTGCTCAAGGCAAGTGAGAAGTTTGATATCATCCATACTAGAGCTTGCAGCAGCTTCTATTAGGGACCTTGCATTGCCATCAAGAGGCTCAGAGGTCTGCAAAAGAGATACATGAGAAAATTAGGGAGGGGAGTCAAAGGGCAAATGTTTGCCAGAAAGTTATCACAAACAAACCAGAGCTCTGCCTCCATATGTGCCCCTCACAGCTGTTTCCCATCTTCTAGGAGCGAATAGCAAGATGCCATATCTTGCCCCAGATCTATGTGGTTTGCAACGGGCAGAGCCCAAAGCTCTGAAAGCTGGGGGAACCCACCCAAGTCAGCAGAGAAATAGCTTGTCTGCGTTCGAGAGAATGTGTTTACTGTGGCATAATGGGGACGATACTTCAGCCTTATCTGATGGGATTTCAAAACACTCTCCCCAGACACTACAAACTGTAGTGGAGCAATCACAACCATGTACTGTAGCACTGCTTGACGAGGGCACCACCTTGCAAAATATTGGGAAGAGACAAACTGGGACAAGGTCTCTGACTCACCAACCAATAACCTTTTCCTTTCTTCAGTAGGGTGGCCTCAGAGATGAGAAACGATGGACTCTATTCCCAAGCATCAGATGTCTTTAGTTTTGGCATTATGATATGGGAAGCTTTGACAGCGCAGTGGACCAACCTGTACAAGCCACTGAAACCTTTCGGGATGCTGAACAGCAGGAAGGTAAGGATGGAAAGGGTGTTTTGGGGGCAAACTCTGTATGTCTCTGACATTGCTAGGGATGGGAAGATCCATTTTCTACTTTTTTTCTTTCACTTGTGGAAAGAAACCCCCACCCCAAGTGTGGATGTCGCTACATTGCAATTTTCCTACTCAAGGAAGGACTCAGCATCAGGAAGAAGGCAGAGATATCAATCTCATTCCTTGGTCTATCTAGAAGGATCCTCTCACACATTATCTGGGATCCCTGCCTTCTTCACTGACTCGCATCCAGACCCTCAAAAGCCAAACCCCCTCCTGTAGCGGCATCACATCTGCCCTATCTCCAGGTCTGAAGGCACAGCCATCCCCCAACAGCAACCTACGTGCGGGCAAGTCAGGCCAGAGACATGGCTCGCTTGGTGACACAGAACCCTGGCAAAGCTTTCACAACTCATTCTTTCTGCACTCACCAGCGTGGTGGTCATGGGGAAGTAGTGTGTGACTTTTTTGACCGGCAGTATGTTCTCGTGCTCTAGCGCGTGAAGGGCTGCCTTCATCATAGGGTTCATTCTGAATGACACCAGCTCCCACAAGCCATCACCCTGTAAGAGAGCCTGAAAATCAGTCACCAATAGCAGCAAGATGCCACCATGTTTATGGAGAAAAGGACAAAATTTGAATCTTACCTGTTATGGCAACAAAGAGCAAAGCTCTTCCTTCAACAGCCTTAGTAAAACCCAACTGACTTTAAAGGAACAACCGGAGAACTACAGTCTTTGTAATGGAAAAAAAATATTGCATTTACTGGTCCTATCAATTTAATTAGCTTTGTGAATGACTGAAGAGTAAAAGAACAGTTTGATGATTTAGCTTCGATTTAGGGAGAAACAAGTGAAATTTTACAGCTTGAAGCACCCCAAATTTTGGAAAACCAAAAATACGCATCCCAAATATATTCCAAAATTTTATTGGTCTATCTCATTTTGGTGTGAAAATACCATATGTTACTTATAGGAAACCCAGTTTTACATGTACTTTTTGTCAGTGAATTTACTCCGAGTGAAAATGCTCATCTTGAAAGTCATAGAGACAGATGAACTTTGTCAGGTCAAACTATACCAAAAAGGATTAAACAAATCCATAAAGAAGTATCACAAAAGAGCCACAGATATGTTACTTTTCCCATCATATTTCTTTTCCAGCTGTCCAAGGATTTTGCCTTATTCCCCTGACTCCTCTTAAACTGGCTCCTCCCATTAAAATGTGCATTTAGAAATGGTGAATAATCTTTAAAGATTCAGCCAGGCTGAGTTCAAAACATGCCAGTGATGATAAATCTACCACCAGTCCTGCTTCTCATCTGAATTTTTCTGTCTCTAGCTACTGGCTCTTGACATGATTTTTGACTGCAAGTTTAAAGTATTCCTATTGATAAAGAAAACACAATTTTAGAAGATAAATAGCGATAAGAATAAAACCAAAGTAATAAAACCTTTCGCTCAATGGTGTCTTCACAGTTCTCTGGAAATACATTGAGTGGATCACCCTTCTTGAAGTTGCCTGTAGAAACAGCAAGACAAAAATACAAGGAAGCCTATTTCTCTTCATGTGCCTACCAGCAGTATGTTGATGTACTGGCATAGATGCCTGAAAAGTTGCTCCTAATTTATCCCTACCAAAGGAAAACCTGTATCAGTCCTCAGATTTTTAAATAAAGTGTGTCTATGTCCCTGCCGGGGCTGAGTCATGCAATCCCTTCACCAGAAAATGCTCTTTTCTCCAGGAAAGTAACTTGTTCAGAGCAATCTCACACCAAAAGGACAAGCTCCCTCCTGCCCTCCACGGTGCTCCCAATTCCAGCACAGCATCTTCTGCCGGCTGGAGGTGAAGGAAATGGGAATTGGGAAACTTGGCCCATGCAATGAGGTTGCACTCCATGTTTCTCAAAGCAGCTGAAGCCTTCAGACAACCACCTTTGCAACACTTTTTATTCTCATAGTTTCTGAGGTCTTCCAGGAATTGATCTTCCAAGATTTCAGCATTTATAAAGCCTTGAATTCTTAGTGTTGTCCCATAGCCTGTGCTCAGTCCCACTGAGACTCCCTTGGCAGTTTCCCCACTGGCTGGGTTAATTCCTGAAGATTCCCTTTTCATGATTTATAACACCTGTTTTGGGATATTTTTCACATAAACTCTTAGAGCCGAGCAGAACCTACAACCAGAACTCACCCAGACTGTGGGTGAGCTGCTAACTTATCCCCAGAGTTAAATCTTATCCCATTTCTGGATCCTCATCCGTGTAACTCTGAAAAACCTTATGGAAAAACCTTTTTGGCATCAGACGTTCGGATCAATCCGAATGTCTGAATATCATCCCATTCTGATCTGTTACTTCAGCAAAGCCCCTGACCTTTCTGTGGGTCACCCAAATGCAGCCCCAACCTGCTCGGCCACTGTTCTTTTCAGACCCTTTTCCTTCCAAGTACATGCATTTTGCAGAGCCTTCTGCACCCCCTTCTTATTACATCTGTTGATTTCCTCTTGAGACACAAGTACTATTAAGAGAGTTTTGTTGCCAGAAACATTTGTTGTGCATGCTTTGAAAAAACTAGTTCATACCTTTGCTGTCAAGGTAGCCCTGTAAAACAAAAGGGAGAAGAAACGTAACTAAATCTTGACCATTCTTAGTTATTATTTCTGCTTACTTCCATCTAGGCAGACAGAAATACGAGTACTTGCACTTCTAAATCACATAGCACTCATTAGTTTTTGAGATCTAATGATGCCAGAAAAATCAGGTTTCAGCAGTGCAGATCCTGGGAAGGAGAAGGCTTCCAGATGGCCTTTCATTTCCCAGACAAGAAAAGCCTGCTGTGAAGCGCTGCTGCTAGAACAGCTTGAACATAACGAAACAACCCAGGCTTAAGCAGGATCCCAGTGGTGTAAATCCATTGCTTTTAGGTTAAAATTTAAAATAAATGTTTTTCTTCATGTCTGAAACCCAACCTGATTTTCTGGAGTCCACTATCAAGTCTGTTAAAGGGGTGTTTTTACTTTGGGCCAAATGCAGTGGCCACGTGAAAATACGGCACATGGGACCAGCAAGTCTGTTTCCGGCCTTTTATTTCCACAGAGAAGCCAGATCTGCTTGTTTTAGGCCTGACCAAATGCAGCTTTTCCTACCATCTGAAGTTCAGCAGTGACCAGGCAAGCGCTGGACAAAGCCAGACTGTTCAAAGTCTTACACAAACACTTTGTGAGACCAGGCTGGCTTTCTCAGTGTGCATATCTGCTTTTCAACACACATGCCTCCTGGACAAATTAGCCTGCAATTGTCAGGATAATGATTAATGCCGATTATTGGTTACTGATTGACACTAATTGCTACTAAGCAATAGTAGATTTAATGTGAGTGGCAGCAGCCAGTGCCATAAACATCATGCTCTGGAATGTGCGAAAAAAAAGAGGTATTTACAAAGTTGGCAGATCTGGAAAAGTGACTTAGCAGCTTCGACAATTACCTTTATAATATCTTCCTCACAGATGGGAGAGAATTGGCTCGTTATCTCATGTGGCTTGTCCATATCTGACCCTAAAAAAAAGAGAAGAAAATGGAGGCTAGAGTTTGTATTTCATGCTACCCAAACCCCGAGGGCAGGGGTAGAGCTCCCTTTGCTGTCACGGCTGCGGGGTCTTTGAGGAAAACTGTGTGGCTCAGATTTTGCTGAACTAAACAAAAAAAAATCTGTCTAAAAGCTGCAGGATGCACCCAAAGAACATTGTAAGTATCTAACAGTCATTTAAGTGAGATGAGAGTCACCCATACGCTTCAGGCTCCCCCAGAGATGGCAGCTCTTATATTGGCGAGCTTCCGGCACAGACAAAAGGACTCCAAGACTCTGCTGCCAAGTCTTCAGGAAGACCAACATACCACTTGCCTAATGGGTTTTTTCCTGAAATGGGTCCTGAGGAGGCAGTGAGGGGGAAGGGAGGACCTACATGTGGCAGCTTTCAGTCTGCACGTGGTGTTAGTCACTTCGTGTACGTGAGGAAGGTGTTCAAAGAAGGTTTTCAAGTTAATAAAGAGGTCTACAGACAAGCACCACATGGGGAAAGGAATGACTTTCCAGTCACCCATTCAAAAAGATGATCTCAGTCTAGTTTCCACTGTGAAGTTCTGCTGGAACTGGCCAGAGTTCCTGGCCAGAGCCAGAACTGGCCGCCCAGGCTCCCCAGTACTTTTCAGCCAAAAGTCTGAATTAACTTTAGAGTGAACCCTGATCTAGTTGAATACAGGTTAAATAGTTCTAGCATCGCAGGCTAACCTTTACGGATTAAAATGTCTCACAGCTTCTTAATCAAGGGGCCGTGCCAGTGACCACCAGGCAGCAGAAACCACCATGGGCATATTCCCATGCTCCGAGGGAGCACTGTGAATAATTACAGGAAATGTCTGGGCCCCTCCAAAGGCCAACAAGTTTCTCTGTGAAGAGAAGACTCAAAACCACTCCCAGATGTGGGAACAGATGGATCCATCAGTGTGCTCTGTAACCAGGGAATTGGACCCAAGGCTGGGAAAGGACCTCCTGCCTCTGTCTCTGTAGGGCCTTTCCAGGCTATTGTAAGTGTCAGGGTAGTGTCATCATACTATCAAAATTCATTGTCATCATCTGAGGAGTCTCTTATTTAACAGCTTCTGTGATGAAACAGAATTCAACCAGGAAGACAAAATTGTTGTTAGTTCAACTGGAAATCATTAGTACCCAGGCGAGTAATGTTGCTGGGACGGATTACTGTCCCTCTGACTACGCGTGAGGGAAATGGGTCAAATGAAATCAGATTCCACTATGTAAAAGCCAAGGTCCCACTGTGGAAAGACGTTATAAACACAGAGGTAGACCTGAGCCCTCACCTGAAGGAGCAATGCCCTTCAAAAATGGGGTACAATAATGGGGCAGGATTGGTGGAGATCTTTACCCTGACAGCATCAGTGAATAGAGAATTTATCAGTCAGGTATATTATACCATGTACAGTTTTTAATGCATTAAACAGTCTGCTTGGTCACCGTTACTGGCACTCTAGAAGCTGTAACTGAGCTGGGAAGGTGACAGGTACGAATTCCTTAGACTGAGCTTTTCACGGCACAAGGAATTTTACACTGCTGGCCTGATGTTTTGCTGGAAAAGGAAGGGTCACAAGCAGGATCCTGGGAAAAAATGAAATGGTGTCCCTGAGATTAGCTCTCTACTTGGTGGAGATCCTCTGACTGCAGGGCTCTGCTCCTCTGCAGGAGGGAATGAACACGTACATTTCATGGCTACATTTATCTTAAAACTATAAGCTCCCTAACTCCACATCTGTACAGCCCTAGAACAGCCTCTTGAGTGGCTACTACAATCCCATGAATGGCCAGTACTGCATTAAGAAGTCAGTACCAGAGTGGTATTGACCAAGAGACTAGCCAGTTACAATGATTTCCATACCCAAGGTCTTCTTGTAATTTTCCAGGTGCTTTACCAGTGCCTCAATGGACATACGCTTTGTCTCGTCGTGCTCCAAGTTGGGGGCTATTACTTCCCACAGTTTCAGAGGAATGGAGTCTGGTCTTTGTGCCCTGTGCCCACTGCAGATCTAAGAGGGGAAGATAAAGAAGAGGACCAACCACGGTGACCGCAGCTGGGCCTGTTTGCAAAACAAAACAGCCTTGGGCAATGGTTCTCAAGGTGACACCATAGGTTTACAGAAATGAAAACAAGTCAGCTATGGATTTCCAGGATTACACCAACATAATGAAGCAGAATTTGATTTATCTAAACACCCTTTCACTCTTCCAGTTCCCCAACACAACTGTGGAGCACTGTGTAGATTTTTTTAAACTGCTACTAATCTGTCTCTCACTTGAAAGACCCAATGATGTCCTGCTCCTTCTAATTAAATCCCTTTATACTGTAGCTGGTCCCACTCTAGTTTTCTTTTTCCCAGTTTCCAAAGCAGCAGTCGTAAATTGTTCAAGTACAGGGGTATCAGACCCTACTCCCGTCCCAATAATCAGATACAAGTGGTTTTCATTGAGCTCTGATACAATAACTCACTACGGTATTCAGAGCAGAAGCTTCAGCCTTAGTCTATCCTCCACAAGCTGCTATAGCAATTAAATGATGTTTATTTAATAATTTAATTAATAAATGAAATTATGTTAATTTAACCAGATTTTTTTTAATAATATGCAGATTTTCCCTCTGTTTCTCACAAGTGTCTGCAATTTCCCCTCCTTTTCTGGATGATATGATCACCTCTCTGGAATCTTCAGTTCCACGTTTGCCTTGGGGAAAACGGAGCTTATCCAGACTGCACACATGGATGTGTCACCAGTCAGATAAGGACAGCCTCTTTGTGTGGCCAGGGATTGTACTTTGTGCACTTTCCCAGATTCAGATGTTTTATTGAGGTCCAGAGGCCAAATTAAATGTTAACTTCAGCATCTCAGGCTGAAATAAGTTGTATTTTTCAAGGCCACTATTCGTTTCTCAATATTAATGTCCCTTCACACCCTTAACGCCGCCTGGCATTAAGAACACATCCTCCAGCTGGTAGAAAAGATGCTTTTCTGAAAGCCACTTACCTCTGTTATGAATCTGGACACGGGCAAGTACCTGAGCTCGAAGTATGTTTGCCCACCATACAGGAGAATGGAGTAAAACGTGGCAGCAACAGCCCAGACGTCGGAGAAAGCAGAGAAGACGTGACACTGCAGGGACTCAGGAGCACTGAAGTAGACAGGCAATGGCTCCTCACTGTCTCCTATGTCAAGACAGAGATGAATCAAGACAAAGACCGCGACCAGAATTCTCTTACCCTTGCCATGGACACAGATTTATCTTTGTAACCATCCCCACAGCACCCGGACGTACCCAATAAGAAAATAAAAGAGGGAAAAGCAGTTCTTAGCAACAACTACTAGACAGCCTACAAGTTACTCATAAGGAGAGTAAAGAGAGCAGAATATGGAAAATAATTCACATTGTCTGTGTGAGACTGCTTCTATCACACCCTTATAATTTATTAAAAATGCTGACCACTCGTAACTGCATCTGACTGAAGGATGGAGGTCTTGGAGGAGTTCTGATAGGTGTGAAAAAAGGAGGATTTTTTTATAGTATCTTCACTGAAGGAAGGCTGTGGCGTGACCCAACCTTTACAAGAACCCACACAGACACCCACCCTTCTAGTATATTCCTGGGCCACCAGGCTTGTGTGGTCCCAGTAACAGGGTGGGAAACTGGATGAGTGAGTGAGGACTTTTTGCCCAGGATTTCAGAGTGTGAGCTGCAAGGCTTCAAAGTTTACAGACTCCTGGCCATTTCTGGGACAGTTTCATTCTTTAACCTTTGACAAGCATTGCTCACACCATGAGTCTTCCATCATTTCTGATGACTCAGTGGTCTAATCTTAGCCTGTTGTGGAAAGCCACAGCTTTCCAGGCAAAGTGGCAATAGGTGTTGTATGTAGAGACTGGCTGATTTTTTATGTACTTCCTGAACTGATTGTTTTTGTTAAAGACATTTCCTTATAAGAATGACATGATTGACCCTATTTACAGCAGGCTTCATAGAATCATAGAATAGTTTGGGTTGGAAGCAACCTTTAAAGGTCACTCGGCAATGAGCAGGGACATCTTCAACTGGATCAGGTTGCTCAGAGCCCCATTTAAGAGCTGCTGTGCACACATAAATCACTCCTAAGAGCCAGCCAGCCCTAGCCAGGTACTCAGGATGACTGCCAGGCTGCAGCAAAAACCTGAGCAGGAGGAGGACAAGCTGGGGTCACAGCAATTAAGTTTAATTATTTTGATATCAGACAAGGCAAGAACGGGTGCCCTCTGAGGTTTCTCACATTCCACTCTTGGTCTTTTTGCATACTCATAAAGAATCACAGAATGGTTTGAGTTGGAAGAGACCTTAAAGATCATCGAGTTCCAACCCCCCCTGCCATGGGCAGGGACACCTCCCACCAGACCAGGCTGCTCCAAGCCCCATCCAATCTGGCCTTGAACCCCTCCAGGGATGGGGCAGCCACAGCTTCTCTGGGCAACCTGTTCCAGTGTCTCACCACCCTCACAGGAAACAATTTCTTCCTGAGATCTAATCTAAATCTCCCCTCTTTCAGTTTAAAACCATCACCCCTGCATCCTATCACTTCACTCCCTGACCAAGAGTCCCTCCCCATCTCTCCTGTAACCTCCTTTAGATATTGGAAGGCTGCTATAACGTCTCCCCCAAGACTTCTCTTCTCCAGGCTGAAGGAGAATATCATTAACAGTCTCTAAGGTCTTCAAATATATGGAGAAGGACAAATAAACCTTGTTTTCCCTGATGGTACTGTGCCTCAGAGCAGAGAAATGACTCACAAAAGAGCTGTTCAGCGAATAGCAGCCCAGTGCAAATTACCGACTTTTCCCAAGCCTGTCTTCACCCCACCAGCTCTGCATGTCTGTACCTCTGAGCTGCCCAAATTTGATGTTTTCATAGGGATGATCAGTAGGTGAGTAGCATCTCTCTTCCTCTGTGGGAGCCAGCCTGGCCTGGAAGAAATCGGACAGCTTGACTTGCACTTGAAGTGCTCCAGTTCCTTGTTGTCCATCTGCGACCACAATGAAGCTGGCTGGAGTGACGTTGCAAAGTAAGACCCTTTTCTGGTGACACAGCCCCACAGCTGTGGCAATATCTTTTAAAATGCCTATTATAACGGACAGGGTGAGCTTATTCCTTTTTTCCTGCAGGAAAGCCAAGAGTGGCTTCCCATCCTCCATCATGTACAGTGGGGGCACTCCACAGGCGCTGGACATTTGCAGCTTGGCAATGGACTCCCTGTCTTGACACAGAGCCACTATCTTGATCACCTCTTGAAACCTTTGACAGTCACTGTCGGTGGCATTTGTCTGCAAGATCTCATTCAGGGTCTGTTGTTTGGCTATGTAGATCTTTGTGTTGCCTTCAGGGGTGACACCTTGCACAACAATGCTACTGGCAGTTGTCTTCATCTGCCCTTTGAGGCTAAGATCGGGGAAGATGACCTTTAGATGGTCTCGGAGAGCTGCCTCCACATGGCTGGCATCAGCTGGGATCACTTTTCTTGCCAGCTCAGTAGCGTGTGGGTATGTGCCGTCCTTGCTAAAGAGTAATGGTGCGATGCAGTGCCTCACCTCGCTCAGAGGGTGGTAGAGCAACTTCTGGAAGAAGCGATTGAGGATGATCATTGCCACAGTCGGCTTCTTGTCAGTGGCAGTTCTTGTCCACCATTCCCACAAGCTTTTGAGAAGACACAGGCACTCTTTCACCGCCCCTGTGACAGAGAAGCGCTCTGTTAGTGCTACTGCGGTGGAACCACCATATCATCCACTGCAGACTATTAAAAAAGGAACATGGCACCGTGGTAAAATGGTTTGAGACAGGAAGGGAAAAAATAATAATGCTCATCTGCTGTAGCGTTGACTAAACAGAGCCAAGTCAACACAATCTCATTTTTCAGCACAGAAGGACATGGATCTGTTGGAATGGATCCAGAGGAGACATGGAGATGCTCAAAGGGCTGGAGCACCTCTGCTATGAGGACAGGCTGAGAAAGCTGGGGTTGTTCAGCCTGGAGAAGAGAAGGCTCCAGGGAGACCTTATAGACCATTCCAGTACCTAAAGGGGCTCCAGGAGAGCTGGGGAGGGACTCTCGATCAGGGAGGGGAGCCATAGGACAAGGGGTGATGGTTTTAAACTGAAAGAGGGGAGATTTAGATTAGATAGCAGAAAGAAATTATTTCCTGTGAGGGTGGTGAGACACTGGCCCAGGTTGCCCAGAGAAGCTGTGGCTGCCCCATCCCTGGAGGGGTTCAAGGCCAGGCTGGATGGGGCTTTGAGCAACCTGGTCTAGTTGGAGGTGTCCCTGCCCATGGCAGGGGGTGGGACTGGATGGTCTTTAAGGTCCCTTCCAAACCAAACCATTCTATGATAAGGGCATGCCAGGTTGGATATCTGTAGGCAACTGGAGTGCAGGTTTTTGTCTCCAGTGAGAGCTTTGTTTCAGTAGCACAGAGGTCAGTTCAATGGACAGAAAAGCAATCAGCTCAGAAAATTTGGGGGGTGAAGATCTCAGCTGCTTTATGTGAGAAACAGAAAGCCCAGTCCTGCCTCTTTCTGAAAGGCTGTAATTTTTCATTGTCATCATCACCTTCCTCAATCAAGTCAGTCTGTGGAGAATGCTGGACAAAAAGGGATAATAACTGGACATACAGTCTAATAAATCAAGCAGCTGAGACCTTTTGGAACAGTGATCAGCAGAGCAGTGGCTGATTTCCCATTGCCTAAAATCTGATGGCCAAAGCAAGTACTGGCTTTGCCTACGCCAAGGGCCAGCCCTGCATTCCCTTACCTTGTGTGTGGCTGGCTTGGATATGTTCGGTGATGCGCTCCATGATCTCCACTAGAGTCTCCCAGCGCTTTTTCCCCAACCTCACGCACACAAAGAAGAAGAAGGCCTGGCTGACTGCAAGCAGTTTGTCTTCAAATACCTGGAAAATACACAATTACTGTGAGCTTCATTGGTGATGTGTCCTTACTTTCATATCAAGCAGCTGACTTCACATTTGATTCAAAGGATGCAGAAAACAAGTCTCTTTTCCAGAGCTCATGGATTTGCTGCTCACAGAGTAATGTCGTACAAGCGAGAGATGGACAAGTCAGGAGTTACAACAGTGGTATCAGGATAGCATGACCAGTTTGTTACGCACCTTTTCAGTAAGAACAAGAATAAAGATATGTCTTAGTATCCAGGGTACTCTTTGAAGCTGCTTCTGGATGAACTGGAACTGTGTGACCCTCTGGTTTGCACAAGTCACTGTTTCCTCCAGTGTCTTAAGGAAGCCCTTCAAGTGCTTTAGGTACATTGCCATGAAATTTGGCCAGGGTACTTGTTTTTTTACAGCAGTGAAGATGGCCATTTTGATTTTATGGTAGGCATTAAGACGCAGACACTCGTAATTTCTCTCTTCTGAAGGGATAGTGCATTTTACACAGACCATTCCCCTCAACAGAGCCTTCAGCTTTCCATCATTCGTTGTGGAGACACAAACAAACATTGCTGCCAGAATCCAACAGTGTAGTTTCTCCTCCTGAATGCGAAGCTCCTGGGTGGAAGCAGAGTTGTTGCACTGGATGAGATTTCTTACTCTCAGCTCTAAGTTCTCCAGGTTTGCCATTCTAGAGAAAGTCAGAAAGTCCCTCTTGATTCTTTTGACTAACATCTGACAGATCTGTTGTCTGATCCACTCATTGCTGGCTTCCCAGTATCTCGTAAAATAATCATCCAGCTCTTGAAAAGACATGTCGGACATTTCTTTCAGGATGTCTTCATTTTCTGGACAGAAAACAAAATAAACATGTATCACCTAGAATCCTCCCAGAGCTTCTAGCTGGTTTCTGTACTGGATCACAGACTACAGGGACCATTAGTCAGATTGTCTGTCCTCAGGGAAGAGGATGTGGTTTGAGACGGTGCTGGGAGGTACCGTCTACTTAAAACCTACCAGAAATGTGAAAGGAAGAGAGTCACTCCTTACTATTCTGTTGGGCATCCTGACCAAACCTTGCACATAATGGTCCTTGAAGACCTCCCAGAATACAAAGCCCAGAATACACATTCTGAAAGTGGCGCAGTCATCAAAACCTGACTGCAGCTTGCATTTTTAATGAAAGAGCTGATCTATTGCCCCCTTCAAGAGGTAAATTGGAAGAGGAGAGGTCTTACTATTGACTATGGTAAGAACAGAAGTTGGCTCCCACCACCGCAGAAGCAATGCTGCCCAGACATGAATGGCAATCCATATTTCAGTTTATTCTTGCCCATTAAGACTACACAGCCCTATGAGACTTAAGCTGAATTGTAACACCTCTCTTTTCTTGCCTGTGTTTTACAGTTCAGTCACCTTCACTAGGGCACTCAGACTTAATGCCATAAGTGAGGGATGTGCACTTCATGCGTGCTTTGCCCATCAGCTCTTTCCTTTCCGGCAGCTCCACCGCACTGTTTATTAACCACCACCTGAGAACATTATGCCTATATGAATCATCTTCCAGTAATTATGCTGATGCAGATAAACATGGTCTTTATCTTGCAGCTCAAGAGCCCCAAATGCAAAGACAAGAGCTTGTTGCATGGGACATGAAAGTTCCCAAAGGCTACTGCAACAAAGTCCTGCCAGATGCTGCTGTGTGGGACTATTACATGAGTGGGAATGCTCTGGGATAGGAGAGCATCACCAGCGCGTGGGACCAGTCTGTGTGTGGAGTGTGCGTGCAGGAGCAGTACCTCTGTGGGGCAGCACTCTGGGCTCCAAGAAGGAGTTGCTGGAAGGAGAGGGGTACTGATGTCTCCAGTATGGTTTGAACGACTCCCTTGATCTATCTGACCTCCTGGAAGGGGCTGTAATACAAAGATGGAGCACAGAGACATTAGTTGGTGACATCCACCTCTGTTATTCTGCAGGTGTTTTGAAGGACAGCACACTCAAAAATGCTGGTATCACTTACAGTCTCTTGCTGGGGGGGATGACAAGAGCGAAGCAGACTCTGGAAAGAGAAGATGGGACAGTTAAAGAGAGCAAGCTCTTCTCCAAGATAAGACAAAATACAAACAACAAAAAGGCATGATGATGTCTAATCTGAGATGGAATAAGCAAGCTGGTTTGTGACCAGTGGCTAGCACCTGGCTCCATGTGCATACTTACTGCTGGGTGCATAGACCCAAATCCATGTAAATCTCTTTTTCTATCAGTGAGTGGACACATTAGGTACCACGAAAGATTTAGGATTTTAGAAACAGCAACTGTGCCTGTCCATCTGTTTTGTGAAGTGTTTGGCACAGAAAGGGCACTGAAGAAAATACTCCTGAGTTCCACTACTGAGTTTATCCCCCAAGCTAGGTCAGATTCTGAAAATCTACCACAAGAAACGTGTCCTTTGTCTGAAACCAAACCCGCGGCCAGAAAGTTGTGATCAGTTCACCACTGCGAGTGACTTGAATGTCCTACATCCCCATGGCTATCTGGAGAGTTTCATACTATTGGGAAGAAATTATTTCAGCTTTCTATCAAGGTATGCAAATCTCACTGGAGCACTAAGATTTCTTGGAATTCTTTAGACAAGGTATTTTAGTCCGACTAAAGATGTTACTTCAGGTAGCATTTAGAAGGCTTTGACCTTTGAGCAGAATATATTTTTTTTCTCTCCCTCTGGGACCAAAGATCTAGATTTCACAGACAGAAGAGTCTTGAAAGAACCGCCACAGGACTGTTTTGGTGAAACTCCCAGGCTATATTACCATCACCAACTCCAGACAGCGTGACTTTGCTCTGCCTGCGTCTCTAGTTGATGCAACATGAGTTATGTCTCTCTTGGAAATCATCTATGAACACAGAACTGTGCCCCAATTAGACAGTTCGGTCTCATGATGAGGTCTCACTGGGTACACATAGCCTTAGACGTTTTAAAGTAAGGCGGATCCATCAAAATCCTCACTGAACTGAGGTACCTAAAAAACTGTCAGTCCAACCTGCATCCTAGATAGACTGATGGAGGAAGCCTGGACTGATGGAGATGAGCTGGCAGAAACATGCCCCAATGTCGCTGAGCAATCCTTAACACCCCATACTAGAAACTGCCTCTTTCCAAAGCTGTCACTCTCTTTGGCAAAATAAACTTCAGATTAAATTAATCCAACAGTCAAACATGACAAAACCTATGATCTTACCTGCATCTATTTCCCTCAATAATATCTGTTTCCTTCTGCTCAATGGAAACAGTTTTCTATTACAATCAATGTTTTTCTTTATTTTGTGCAAAAGTTGTGGGTCGTTGACTTCTACTGAAAAACAACATTGCCATAGATTGGGCAAAGTATACCTAGAGTCGAACAAAAGCAGTATAATTCTCCTCAGCTTATCTGCAGTTACAAGCACGTCTAAAAGAGCTCGGAAGTATCGGTCTTTGTAGACTGGTAGAAGTATAACAGGGATAGTTTTCATGGGCTTCTGCATGGCATGAATGATGATATCTCCACCAACAAAATTTCTGTAGCCGTGGTAGCAGTGGTAATCCTCATTCTCCAGGACTTCCACAATCTTCTTATTAATAACGTTGTCAACATATGTCTGCTCCATGTTCCGCGGCTCAGGTGCAGATGGGATGTAGACGTCATAACAATACAGTTGATGAAAAATGAGGTCACCTGAAACGATACAAGATGAGTAGTAGGACAGCTTGCTCGAGTCAGTTAGGAAAATTGGTTCCATATGGGAACATTCCTCCAGGAAATCCAGTTAACTTCACAGTGCGGTGACTGCTCATTCACTAGGAAAAAAACACTGGTTTTGCCTGCTGCAGATGCATTTGGGCAATGTATAAACAGGTACGAGGGTCTGAGTGAAATTCTGTATTTTGAATGAAAGAAAAAGATCATAGATTCATAGAACAGCCCAAACTGGAAGGAACTTGAAAGATCACCTCATCTAACTTTATGTGGTAAAGGGAGCCTGGGTGAGATTACCAAGCACCTTGTTCAATTGCGTCTTGAAAACCTTCAGTGAGGGGGACTCTACCATGTCCCTGGGGAGACTGTTCCAGTGATGGATTGTTCTCACTGTAAAAAAAATTCTTTCTTATATCTTATCAACCTGGTGTAATTTGTAACTGTTGCTTGCCCCTTGTCTTCTCCATGTTGCTCCTTGTGTAGAGAGCCTCCACGCTCTTTGTAGCTGCACTTTAAGTATTAGAATACTGTGATGAGGTCGTCCCTCAGTCATCTCTTCTCGAGGGAGAAGAGACCTAACTCCTTCAGTCTTTTCTTACAGGGCAGGCTATCCAGACCTTTGATCACATTTTTCGCCCTGCCTTGGACAATCTCCAGTCTGTCCACATCTTTTTTTGAACTGTGGGGACCAGAACTGGACACAGTATTCTTGGTGGGGTCTGGCTAGTGCTGAGTAGAGTGGGATATGGTTATCACCCCGGGTGCAGGACTTGCACTTGTCTTTGTTACTGTATACAGTATTTGCAGGTCGGATCTATGCTCTAGATATCTATTACAAAATCACTGTCTCTGAATAAGCTTTTGGGACTCTTGCATTTCTCCTCAGGAGTCTCTAATGTTTTAGCTCAGCAAAAAGGTCAAGTGTGGAGCAAGATCTGACTTTGATGAAGTGGGTCATTTTCTTTTCTTCCCATTTTATTCTATACAGTCACAACAGTTAACCTGAAACTGAGATAATGTTCTGGGTGAGAAAAATGGCTTCTGCTTGGTGCTTTATGAAGGGACTCGAAAGGACTAATTCTAGAGTTACATTAACTGAAGTTAAAGTAAAAATACCCACTACCTTCAGTAGACATCGATCCAAGAGGCAATGATGTAATTACTAGCAAATCTGAGCAGTGACACTGCCATCCAGAGTAGCCCTGAGCAAAGTTTGGGTTCTGCACACACTCCGATGTTGGAAGAAAACAGATGTGTATCTCAGGGTAGGGTTTTATTCACTTAAGTCACTCTTGCATTTGGTTCTTGTTGAAAATTACACTTGGTGCATCTGTAAATTTTACTATCAGGGCTCTGAGACTTGAGTAATCAACATTTGCTCTAAATTTCCCTGCTAAAGATTTGTTTAGATAGAATGATTGCTTCTAAGAGTTTCCCCTTCCCTATCTCCTCTGATCTATCTCCACAGACCTGGAACAATGTCTACCTTTTAATAGAGGGCTTGAGGGATGCTCCCAGTTCAGAGAACAATGCTCTGAGCCTGCAGACCAGCTGCAGGTTACAGCCTAGATAGATAGACTGGTTTTGGAAACTCTTACCACATTTCACTTCTCCACACTGCCGACAGGTTTCTTCTGCCTCACCATTGGTATTCATCTTCCTTGGGGTGTTTGTAGAGTCACAGAACAAATGGCCAGGGAGTTCACATGTGTGCGCTCTCCCCTGTACTGGTCCTTGTGCTGTTTTTCATCAGGCACAATTGTTAAGCTTGAAGTAGATCACCGTGGACTGACTTTTCATATTCCATGGCGAGACCAGAGCCAGGGATCAGAATGAAAGCCTGGAGATCAGACAGGTAAAAAGAGAAGGTCAGACCGTAGATGTTGGGAGCTGAAGAATTCTTATAGGAACAGCTTGCAGGATTTCAGACCCTAACAGGCAGTGGTGATCAAGGAAGAGTCCTTTCAGCTCCAGCCTATCACCTTTTCTATGTGTTCTAGCTCCTGTAATGTGGTATCACCACGGGTTTTGTGGAGGGAACATAAGATCAAGTTCTACAATCATTTATGGCAGCTTCTACTGCCATAGGAGGCTCAGTTTGCCTTCCCCTAGAAGCATTGGTAGGGTGATCCAAGTTGTTCTCCTGCCTTGTTTTGCAAGTATTTCTTTACAGATACCCAGGCGGTAACTTTTGTGTCCTCGGGCATATCAGCATTCATCTGTGGAGAACACACAGGAAACAATGTTCTGTTGTTTTCATTCACATCTAACAACCTGCATTTCTTCCAGCAACTAAAAAGCTACAAAACAGGACATAGCAAGGTGGACCTTTTCCTCATCATCATAGTAGGATGCAACACTTCTACATTTGGGTATTCTTGCTACTTCACCTGTTTCTGTTTCCAATTCCTAGCCATGCTGTGGCCTGAAAGTGATTTTCCTGTAGCCCTCCTCTTACTGGGATCACGGCTTATTAATATGAAGCTCAAAATTACATAGTGAATCTATCCAACTGCTTCCTTCCTGTCCCAGTTGCTGATGCACAGGACTTTCTCACAGCCACCTTCTATTCCCTCCCCACCAGGCAGTTGTCTCTAACCTCTCCAGGCAGCTCCCTCAAACTGTGGCCAAAGCCACCACAAAAAACCTCATTTGCTGCGTTTTGTCCTACCACAGCTCACCTCTTCAGTCTCTACATTTTTCTTGGCACCCCACAGCTTCTGGATAGAGAAGAGGACTAACTACAGGAGTAACTGAACTGAAGACTCATTTAAAAGGCCAATGCTTGTCTAGCCATGTTCAGCAACTCAAAATACCAGACCAATCGCTGTTGGGATGAATTCCTGCTTTGTAGGTGATGGGATGCTGTTAGAGTTGTTAGGATTGTGTTAGCAGGGGCGGTCTTTGGGCCTACAGGAATTTTCCACAAGTCCTTATATGCAGAATTTACTGAATTTCAGCTTCCACTGGTTTAGTGGGTACAGAATGCTTAATGCCCTTTGGCAGGCAAAACCAATCCTGTTCTGCCAGCAGATGAATAAAAAGTTCTGCTCAGGAGACAGCGCTCCGTGAATCATTTCTATCAGCATTTCTGAGTCCCCACCACAGAACTTGTGAAAAGCCAAGGGATGTACAAGACAGGAAGCTTCCAAGACGGACACATTTTGTGGTGCAGTTTTTGAGTGCGAGTAATGTATTGCATCCTTGTACTCCAAACAAGTTACGTGTTCACTGGGCAACAATATGCATCCAGATATCCCTGAGCGTTGGAGAATATCCCGTCAGAGACCGTAACCACCACATATACTGCTGGCCTAAGCAGTCAATCTTTAGCACCGGTCCTCATGCCACTGCTCTGACTTGGCCATACAACAAGGTCAGATGGAGATCCTTATCTGCCATAGGCAAGTCAACAACATTATAGGTGACACATCAGATTCTACAGGTGTGTTTGTTTGTTTTGGCACATGTGAAAGATAAGCTATGTGAGAGCAAACGCAGCCATCAATTCTGAGAATTAAGGCTTTAAACCCGAGCCATCACGGTTTCCTGTGTGTCTGGGATGAGAAAACATTACTAAGGGGTGAAGACCCCGAGAGCTTCAAAGACGACCCCAGGAGTTCCAGAACACCTCTTACCACATCAAATCCCACCTTCCACTTTCTCCTAGGCAACTTAATTTCATAATCTGGAAACACAGATAGCACGAGGGAGCACTAATTGCTTTTTTTTCCTCATGGTTTTCTGTTTCTAAATGTTGTTTCTAGTCAAGTAAGCAAAAAGGAAAGAAGAAATCCACCAAAAGTCTGCTCTTTATGGAAAGGAAAAGAAACTGCAGGAGCAACACCTGCAAAACAGATCTAGTAGCAGATAAGTCTGAGTAGGTGAATACACTACTAGTAACTAATAAGCCATCTGCAGCTAGGAGGTTTAAAAAGAGAGAAAAGCATAGCTTGTACCATCAAATGCAATTAAAATGTAATTAAAATGGGATCTGAACCTGCCAAAGAGTCTTGGCTGGTGACATTCTTCCCAAGGACTTTTGTCTCACAGTTACCAAATGAACACAACAGTGAAAGCAGCCTGGATTTGGGGAGCTGAGCCAAACAGTGCGGTTCACCCCACGGGGGGCACGTCAGGAAGGAAAGGAGGAAGAAAGCCAGCAAAGCCAGAGACAAATTCATCTCTTCTATAAAATCACCGTGGAGGTTAGGCTAGAAATACATGTTTTACTGCCTCCACAAGAAATAAAAGTGACATGACTTACCACAAGGTGCTCACAAGTCCCACTAGGGTGTCTGCTCCTTCCCTTTCTTACATCTTGAGCGTGGGTTTTATAGACAGAATGAAACATCCTTCCTGATTTATCCCATTGCCAGTTCCTTTTCTTTTCCTCTTCCCCGTACAAAGCTGAATCCCTCTTGTGTCAGCAGCTGCCTGGGAAAGCAGTGGGAAATGCTGGTGTCTAGCAAATCCTCTGGAGACTGAGACCCTGGGTTGTGTGGTGAAGTACTGAGGGCATTCCTCTCTCCTGAGGCACAGCTTTGCTCTTATTGCAAGCTTTTTCACCCGGTCTTGGCGTCAGTCCAGCTGATTATTAGAATAGGTGGAGATATGAACTTTGCACGCCTGCATCAAGAAGCTCAGTGACTTGTGTCTTCCTGCAATAGATAAAAAAATCATGGCAGGCCCACTTGCCATCTCATGGCACTCCCTTGGTTTTGTCAGAGGTCTTTCAAGAAGGATGCCTATGAACTTTTTCTTGGGTTTTTGTGTTTTTTGGTGGGTTATTTTTTTTTTTAATAGGGTCATAACTCAGCTCTGTAATTACAGATTGGGCCTAATCACCAAGTCCTGGATTTGAAATACCACAAAACTAAGGTTAAAAGGCTGGATATACAGTTTGAGTTGTGCTCACCAGAGAAGCTGAAGCTGGAAAGAGACCTACCGTAGGCCAGATGTTAAAACTAGGATATTAGGTTCCAGCTCAAAAATTAGAAAGAAACATTTAAAAACCAGATCATTTCATATTTCTTCAAGCATTGTCCACCACTTGCATATGTACAAATAGGAAATCTGTTCAGTAACACAGATAATTGCCGTGTGGATTGTGAAGCAAAATCAACTTTTTTGAGCGCAGGCTGCAATCCCTGAGGTGAACAGTAGAGGACACCTCCAAAGCAGGCACTGAAAACTAGGAGCTGATGCATCCCTATCCTTCTAATTTGATGATTTCTTCTTTCCCAAGAAATAACCACGTTGTGCCCTGAATCTTGGTGATAAGTAGACAGGAAGAGATGGATCTGAGCTAGAAAACCAGACTTTCTCTGGATTTAGAGGCAGAATTACCCAAACCCCATGATCTAAGGTCTTCATTCATGTTTCTGCTTTGTTTATTATTAATTTAAATTCAGTTGAACTTATCCAGCCTTTTTCCTTGACGTCATCTAGCTGCACTACCCTCTGCCAGCCAAGAAAACATACTTCCTTTAAATTAAAAAAGCGAGGGTATGGCCCTAGACCCACTGAACCAAAGAGTGTTGCTAGTTACGATGGTAGAGATGTGAAGTCATCTGTTGAAGCTGAAAGGACTTAATCCAGCTTGATTTTTCCTGCTCTCGCTGACTGTGGTGTAAGTGCAGGCTTTACCGACTGCAATTATCCGCGGTGTGTTTAGGAACTCTAATCACATACACTTAAGTCTGTCATCTAAAATACTGAACTCTTACTGCTTTGGCCTTGCCTGCCTCAAAGAGATCTGTCCTTATTTTGTATGAAACAAAAAAACCCGAAGTTCTCTAAGGTCTGCTTTACACAGAGCAATGCCAAATAACCTGAAGAGCATCTCATCTAGTCTCCTCCTGCAAAATCTCAAGAGGAGCAAAAGTTTTGGATTAGAGGATATTCCTTCCAAACCAAGAGCGAAGACGTGAACACCCTGTTCAGAATCACCCATAGATTTGTCACCAGCCAAGAGAACCTGGCACACAAAACCAAAAGCAGTGACTGTGTCTAGGCAACAGCCTTATCTGATATTACCAAATAGACGGACACGTGACATCCTGCTCAATCTCAGTAAGGGCTGTCCTTTAACAGTGCTGCTAGGAGAGCCCATCAGTCAGGAGGTAGCCAGCAGGAGCAGCGAGAAAGCCTCCGACAAGATTATCTCACAGTGACCCACGTGCAGAGGGAGCTTCTTCATGCCCTTCCACCCAATCATAGAGTCACAGAATGGTTTGGATGGGAATGGACCTTCAAGATCATCCAGTTCCACCCCCCTGCCATGGGCAGGGACACGTCCCACCAGACCAGGTTGCTCAACACCCCATCCAACCTGGCCTTGAACCCCTCCAGGGATGGGGCAGCCACAGCTTCTCTGGGCAACCTGTTCCAGTGCCTCACCACCCTCACAGCAAAGAATTTCTTCCTGGTGTCTAACATAGATCTCCCCTCTTTCAGTTTAAAACCATTACCCCTCATCCTGTCACTCCACCTAAGCATGTATTTAACTCAGCAAGTGGTCTAGTGCAAAGACAGAGGTACTGAGTACAAGCCATCACACCATAGCCAAGTGGCAGACTCACATATTTGCAGCCTGCTTTACTACAGCAAAAAAAAGAAAAAAAATTAAGAAATCAGTGATATAGCGTTTGCCCTAGCAATTAGAATTGTGATTGAACAATATTACCAGCTCTGTTGGAGAAGGGGGCTAGAAAGAGAAACCAGGGCTCATCCTGGTGGTGCCTGTATCGTCCAGATCTGAAAAGAAATTTATTTGTAATATACTACTGCCCGGCCTCTAGTGCTTTGGAACAGAATCCACCCACAATTACTAGCCATAACAGATGTTAGGCAAGGGAAGTGTGTTATTTCCAGGAATGAACACGAAAGGATCAAAATAGTTGGCAATTTCTATGCAAGAAAAGATTAGAGAGAGCTCTGAGTGGGTATAAATCCATGTGGCCATCAATTATTTCAAATTAGATACATCAATTTAGAGCATCCCTGGAACCTTGCCTGTTTTTGCTTTCAGTATCAACAGACCACAAGCAAATGGATCTTCTGCCTTCCCTTTGCTATATCTTGAGGCAAAGGCTTTCATCAAGAGACTGGTAGTTGCTGAAGATAAGGTGGCCATGGCCAATAATCTACCACCCCTGAAACTGCTCCTGACACTAAACCTGACAGATGGCACACTCTAATATATTATAGCTATTCAATTATCTTCTGACCTCAAATGATAACTTCAGGTGAGCAGTCAGAACATCTCTCATGGTCTCCAAAACACATTCCACATAGCTCTGCCTTTGCTGCGCCTGGTCCGTGCCTAAAGAGAGCTCATTAAAATAAACAGTGTGCAAAATAATCTCTACTCACATCTGCTTCTTCAAAAAAAAAAAAAAAAATAACAATACAAACACACAAAACCCCACCAAATGAACAAACACATAAACCACTCTGTTGCTTCTGATTTTCAAAGCGATAGCACAGGTCTGTGAGAAGCAGCTCAAAATAACTTCAGTTCCCTTTACCCCCCGCCCTTCCAAAGCAATTTATGGTGTATCCATCCAATTAAAAAATGTTGTTGTGTTAGAGCTTACCTCACAAGAATGAAAAATCGTACTTCTCCAGTCTCTGGGGAGATCTTTCAGAAGCAGCAAGACCTTTTTCAGCGTCTCCATCTTACTACACAGGCCAGTTAACCAACCTGGTGTTTACCAGATAAAGGCATATTCAAGGCTGGAATTTAATTCTTCAACTGGTAAATCTCTTCTCTCCTGCCACTGCTGAAGGCAACCAACTTCTTACCCATTGTTTTGTGGACAAATTTTATTTATCTGGACATTTATCTGGACAACTGCAACAGCAGCTTTTGCTTTGCAAGGGAACTCTGGAAGGAAATTCAGGCCTTGTGGTCAGAGCTCAGAACCGACACCTTTGTTTTAATGAGGTTTGCCTCTAATTTTCGGTGTGATTCTGGAAAAGTCTCTACAGAATCTCTGTCTGCAGAGCTGACATAGTCCTCCAGTCACTGGAACTGATCAGGCTGGGCCACCAAGGTCTGCCTTCAGTCCGGACCATCTCTTGAGCTGCTGGTTGCAAGAAACCAACCTGTTGTTTTGTTTTCACGTGTCAGAGAGCTCAACCTACAGACAAACTGCAGACACGTAATTGCAGGCAGGAGGAAATGCAGCCCGTGAAATAACAACTGAAACAGCCATTGAATCGTGGTCGGTGTCCACTGCCCACAGGGTGTAAATAAAGATGCAGTGGGAGTGGGTAAGATGTTAAAGTCTTAGAGCAAAAAACTCCAGGAAATTAATTGTTTACTGAAACAAAAAGGGGAAGGATGTAGCAGGGAACTGGTCAGAGAAGGATCTTCAGCCACACAAAGCTACTGCAAGAAGCTGTCTGTTGCAAGAAACAAAAACTGAATGCATGCAGAGCCAGGAAAGCGGCACGTGTCTTCCACGGCAAGAGGAATTCACCACCCAGACAAGTGACTCAGGCACCAGGGTGAAACGTGTATTTCGATAAATCATGCCAAGAGATAAATCATTCCACAAGAGATAGTTTCCTGGATCAAGCACCCTGGTGTTGAACTTGCAGAGGTAAATGCTTCAGGGAAATCCAGAGACCTGTGTTACGCCGAGATCAGCCTGAGCAATCAGAGCCATGTCTTCTGCTCATAAAAACCCATGACGCAGTTAACCTCTAAAATTAACCAGCCATGTTCGATTGTGCAATGTTTATTCCTCTTTATAGCACAAAGAAAGCAAACTAAGCACTTTGTGCTGCCACCTCGGTGTGTGCAATTAGCTACGGCTGTGGCAGGAAAGACCAGCTACTGGTTAAAACTTCCTAGTTAGAGATAAGTCTTCTGGGGTCTATGCCATCTTCTGCTCTACGTGCAACAGAGCAAATAATTCTGAGCGGCCAAGCCTGACCACGTTGTCTACACTCCAGAAAGCTAAAATTAACATGCTGCAGGTAAACAACTTTCTCACAGTCTTCCTACGAAGGAGGCACCTCAAATCAGAGCTGACGTGCTGGATTTCATTGCTCTTAATCCATTTCCCCAGCTGTAAAATGGGGATTGACTTCAAAAAAAATGGGTAGCTTACTTCGTGTTGGATGCTCTGATTTATTTCCAGGGGCAGCAAGACTCATGATATTATTGCAAGGGATGTTTGGGGAAGGGAATGTCCCAAAAAGAGTTGACAGGGCTAAACTCGCCCTGCAGAAAGAGGAAAGCATGGGAGGTCAGCGATGAGAGCTGGGCTGGCTGCAGAGGTCTATGTCCTCACTGTCACCAACAAACCCAAAGAGTCAGAAGAGACTTCAGTAGGGAAATGCCTGCCCTGTCCCTTCATTGATGGTCTCCCTCCATCTAAAGGCTTCCTTTTCTCCTCAAGGGAAGATTTTTTTAGAATCTGCTTGGGGAGAAAATATTAGAGGTAGGGTCTCCTTTACTTGTGGCAGTCCTTTAGGACAACCCTTTCCGGTTCCTTGCACAGTCAATTCCCCAAACCTCCTATCAACCCTACTTGTATTTTTTTTTTTTTGTAATTTTTTTCTTTCTTTTTTTTTTTTTTTTTTTTTTCTTTTTTTTTTTTTTTT
>VXAK01015039.1:123907-154842 GCA_013399435.1 Arenaria interpres
TTTTTTTTTTTTTTCTTTTTTTTTTTTTTTCTTCTTTTTTTGCTTCTTTTTTTTTTTTCTTCTTTTTTTCCTTCTTTTTTTTTTTCCTTCTTTTTTTTTTTGTGGCTCACATGTTATAGTCTCCGATCTCCTGGTCCTAAATTCCAGAGTCACTACATAATTGCACGCCTCGGCGCCTACAGTCATCACTTTCTCATGGGCTGCAGTAAAAGGAAGACGCACACATCTTAAATATACTTCCTCAGTAACAGGAACTGGTGTTACCTTCCACATTTCTGCTGAAACTTGTTAGCTGGGGGGAAGAAAAAGGGAATCAATCTGCTGCAAAGGGTCTAAAATTGGTTGTGCTTCCACGCTTGTGTTTCATTCGAAACAGAAAGGATGTATATTTTAGTAGTACCCTTTTCCAAATCACACATGAATGGCAGAAATAACTATATTTCTTGAAGTGCAGGAGCTTCATTTCTCTACACAGCACATTGCGCTTCTTCCTACAAGGTTTTCGAGGCGTACAGCATTAGATATTCAGAAATAAAAGCTAGATAGATGTTCTGGTTCAGTTTTGTTTTATTAGAACAAGAGGCTTTCTTAGCTATTGAGAAAACACACTGCAGGCTGGTGAAACTAGTACAAGGAACAAATTCTGGGAAAAGTAAACCAAAACTGTTATTAACAAAACTACTACCCCTAAATCCCCCAAACCTCATTTTTTGCATTCATTATATCAATGACTCTCTCAACTTTAACCAAAGCCCAAGTACTCACCCCGAATCACCTCTAAACAAAACAGACAAAACTCAGTTATTTCTAACTAAGTTGGAACATGCCAGTTATGCTTAATTGTCCAAGCCTGAAGATTTCCCTTAGAAGCTGTCAATTAACCACTTCTCCCCTGTTTTTTTCATTATACAAAGTAGCCTCTTCATCCCCCACAAAACAGAGGAAACCATACACAAAACCCATCAGCCTCACGATGCAGCAGAAACTGAGCATAAGCAGTGCTAGGTCCGTACTCATTGCTGTTGTGCTAAGCAAAAAATTTGTCTGTACATACAAATGACATCAAACTCTGCTGGCAGAGGCTGAAACAAACCTTGCTAGTTTTATGTAGAAAATATATAGGTTTACATAGGTACAAAATTTTCGTCTCCTATGAAGCAGGCTGTCTCATTTCACACGAAATCGGTGTGAAAGTGATAAAACCCCATCCGCTGTGTTAAGAAAATGTCCTGCTTCTACCTTCCTCCTGATTAGGACACTCACAGCTGTAGTGAAAATATTTAACATTTGTTTTAATTGGATTAAAAACTATGCATAAACTTTAAAGATTATATTTTTATAGGTCACCAGTGTCACCTATTAAAAATAGGAAGGATTTTTAAAGGTGCGACTTGCTTATTGCTCATGATACTATTTTCATTGAATAAGTGAATGTATGATGATATTGTTTTGGCCAGGGGAGGGAAAGCTAACAGAAATGTGGATATTGATTCTGAGATTAATTAAACAATTTTGGAAAAACAAACCTGTAACAAAGTTGACCTAGAGGGTTGTCAACTAGATTTTGCAAGACCAGTCATAATTGAATTCGTTTTGAAAGTCCAAACCAACTATGGGTCAGCTCTGATAGAAAAGGTGGGTTTCTTATTTTATCCATTTCTGGACGTTCATTGACAAAAAGCGCATGTAACAGAAAAGCATCATTAGCTTTATGCGCCTCCAAACTCTCCTGGGTTTCTGCTCAAACAGCAACGCTGTTGGGGATGCGATCTGGGGAAAGGTAGTAGTAAGGAAGCTTTTTGTTCTTGTTGCGCTCGGCGATGGCGTTGACGATCTCATCCAGATTCTTGCGGAATTTTTCCATAGCCTCTTTCACCGGCTTCTCCACGAAGTGTTCATCCGGGTACATGCCCAGAAACAGCTAATTGAGAAACACCAAGAAATCACACTTTGAGAAAGCAAAAGCTATTCCTTTTCAACATTATGTTCATTCAGCAGAACGACACCCAGAACCTCACAAACGCTACTATTAAAATAGTACTATCAATATTTAAGCTATTCCACATTGGCACTGCCAACGAAGGATGCTGTCCCGTCCTCCATCCATCATGAGCTGCTTGATTTCATCCCTGCATCCTTCTGCAGAGCTGGTTCGGGTGTCTATGTGGCACCTCCTTCTTCTTTCAGTGACAACTGAAGCTTCTGTTGACTTAAAACTGTCCCTCTAAGTTCAACTTCAACCTGACAGTTGCTTTAGTCAGCTTGGACTCTAAGAGTGCCCTGAATACCACATTGCCAATGTGCATACTGCCATATTACCTGCTTTAGGTAACTATTTCCCATGATACCACGACACTATTTTCCATACTGCAGCTTCTCAGCTGAAATCTGCTTTCTTCTTCAGAGAAGAAACTTCAGAAGTACCCTCTGCCCATCACGTTCCATTTAAGGATTTCAAAAGACATCTTCCACACACAGCCCTCGGGTGAGACAACCAGGTACCAGATACCCTCATTACCACTGTAATGAGGGAAATGGGAAATGGCTATGGACCATGCTTGCAGAGCATCCTATAGGCTTGTTTTGTTTGCATTCCACACCAGCCAGGCACTGGGGCAGACTTTCCAAAGGGACAGGACATGGGGACAGTGATGCTGTAGTTTCTCCACCAGCACTGCCGGGGCAAGGGGTGGAGAAAACCCTTGTGGCTCTGCAGCCCTCTTCCTCCCACACCAGCATCCTTACTCAGCAATGCCATACTTGAGGTTAGACACTCATTTTGGCTGAAATGCAACCTCAGAGTAAAAATACAACTTCTTGCTCAGAGCTGGTTTGCATCTGGGCAAACCCCCACCATGGCTATATCTCCACAGAAAGGCAAACGTGGTCCAATCAAGCACAGAGCAGCACTACAGTCGTGGGGGTCCATGTGGTCTTGCCATGGCCCTCGTGGTCTCACCTACATCTCCACCACCTGGAGAAGGGAGGTTGACTTACTTCATTGTCCTGGAATTGGCTCAAGGCCCAGACAGCTCCAAGATGCCAACAAGAACGGCCCCTGTCCGGCAGGCTCTCCACAATTTGCTCGATGGTGACCGTCCCCTTTTCTGTCGGAGGAGGACGGCGCATTGTTGGTGGGGCATTGGGAATCCAGGAACACCAGTCATACTGCACAACAAAGCAAGACAGTACAGTGAAAAGCTACAGTGGTTGGTATTTCAGGATGACCATGAGCCAGCAATGTGCCCTTGTGGCCAAGAAGGCCAATGGCATCCTGGGGTGCATTAGGAACAGTGTGGCCAGCAGGTCATAGGTCCCCCTCTACTCTGTCCTGGTGAGGCCCCATCAGGAGCACTGGGTCCAGTTCTGGACTCCCCAGTTCAAGAAGGACAGGGAACTGCTGGAGAGGGGACAGCAGAGGGCTACAAAGATGATGAGGGGCCTGGAGCATCTCTCTGATAAGGAAAGGCTGAGGGACTTGGGTCTTTTTAGTCTGAAGAAGAGAAGGCTGAGGGGGGATCTGATCAACACCTATAAATACTTAAAGGGTGGGTGTCAGGAGGATGGGGCCAGTCTTTTTTCAGTGGTTCCCAGGGATAGGACAAGAGGGAACAGGCACAAACTTGAATATAAGAAGTGCCACCTAAACATGAGGAGGAACTTCTTCCCTGTGAGGGTGGCAGAGCCCTGGAAGAGGCTGCCCAGAGAGGTGGTGGAGACTCTGTCTCTGGAGACATTCAAACCCACCTGGACACGTTCCTGTGCAACCTGCTCTGGCAGGGGGTTGGACTAGATGAGGTCCCTTCCAACCCCTGTAATTCTGTGATTTAGGGACAATTCCAAGAAAATCAGGAGCCTTGACACCAGGGAGTTCACTTCTGCAATGTGAGCCACTCAGAAAGAGAAGATACTAACTAAAGGGCAGAGAGGTGCTCCAGAGAAGGACTGCAGCAGACAAGAAGTCCCTGCCGTCTTTCTCAGGATCTCACAAGGGAGATAGTTGGGTTGCCTTGATGGGAGCAGTTACTCTGCTAACCACAGGCATGTACCACACAGCCCACATTCACCAGCCAGGCTTGGGACTTCGCTATTTTATTAAACAAAGATCTCTCCTGATAATCTGAGGAGACTTCTGATAAAAAAAGCATATAAATGATAAAAATCTCCTTTTCTCCAGTTGTTCTTTTCTGCAAAATTTGCTCTAAGAACATGCCCACTGTACTGTGGGCAGGCAGTAAGAGAGGCAAAGGATGCTGGTGCATCATGGACTATAGCATGTGGATGTGACCATGGTGAGGGCCAGACTGGGAACTCAGAATCCCTTCTGGCCTGCTTCAGCGTTGTCGGATGGTGATGTCTCGCTTTGCCTCAGGTATGACCTCAAGTTTTGCCACCATCTGAATACTGCATTTACCATAACTTTTTCTTTTCCAAGCACTTTTTCATTACCTTCACGTGTATCCCTGCCGTGCCCGAGGAGAAGTCCCATTTCAGCTGTGCCTCATGCCTACACGTGCTACCAGATGAGCAGAGCTTACAACAGCAACCCATGGTCACTACCCAGGGCTACGCTCACAGCAAGCACAAAGCAAAGCCACGGAGCAGAACTCATTGCATTTCCTTGCAGAATGTGCCACAGGCAACCAGCACAGGCACTCCATGTGGTGTCTGGAAGGGGTGGTAGCTAAACTGTGCACCTGAACCCTTCTGCATTTCTGAAAGGGGTCTTAGCAAGATGTTCAAATGCTTAAAGCATTGTTCCCAATAATAAAAATCATTAAAAATGAAATACACAAGCTAGAACCCCTAAATTTCAGCTTTGGTACCTATTTAGGACTCAAAATACCTTTCTCAGCTTCCAAAATAATTCAGTTTCCACAGGCTTCATGGTGATTTGCAAATGTGTCTGCAGTTATTTTGACCAGAGAGAGCAATGTAATGTCTGTACATCTACTAAAAAACATTTCTGAGACCTTGCCTTGGTAGATGCATCTCCCTGCCCAGAAAGAAGAAGAGACTTCCCAGAAATTCCTACCTGGCCAAAATTCACCGCTGCATGCTGGGCCGATGTGGTGAATATTACCACCGTGAGATACTCTGCCAGCTTCTCTCGTGTCCTGATCGCCTTGGGAAACCCTAAGGGAGGGAGAAGAAAAGCTTAAGTAACTCAGCTATGAAGTAATTCAGTGAGTAATCAGCTATTCAAAAGGCATGAGTTGGAGGACCGTGAAGCAGTCACTGAAGAGCAGGGCACTCTTTTCCTGAATCTTGCTGTGGTGTCCAACAGGAGTCACCCAAACTCTCTGCATCTGGCCTGTCCAGCCTTAAAAACAGATTAAACCTCACACAGGTTTGTGAGGCACCACCACTGTTTGCAAAATATGTGGTGTTGCTTAAGGGAAAGGCAAAGTATCATTAGACCTTCAAAAACACACTATATCCATGTCTTCTCACCCTACCTACCCTGCAGCAAGGAACCCAAAGAGTCCACAGGGGCCTCAGATGCTCCCTTTTTCCTCAGTCTGCATTGCAAGCAGGGAAGGTTCACGCCAAGGAGCAAATGACCATGAGCACATAATAAAGGTCCGAGGCTCAGCAATCAAGCGGGCTGCGAGAGAGAGCGCAGGGAGAGCTTATTTGCTGAAACGGGAAGTGGGGAAATGAGAACTTCTGGAAGAAAAACAACAGAATGAGGAACAGAAATAGTTGCATCAAGCTGTCTTTGAAGGGGAATAATCAGTCACATAAAGAAAGAAGGGAACAGAACCATAGAATGGTTCGGGTTGGAAGGGACCTTAAAGACCATCTAACTCCAACCCCCAGCCCTGGGCAGGGACACCTCCCACCAGACCAGGTTGCTCAAAGCCCCATCTAGCCTGGCCTTGAACCCCTCCAGGGATAGGGCAGCCACAGCTTCTCTGGGCAACCTGTTCCAGTGTCTCACCGCCCTCACAGGAAAGAATTTCTTATTAAGATCTAATCTAAATCTCCCCTCTTTCAGTTTAAAACTCTTCCTCTCATCCTATGGTTCCACTCCCTCATCAAGAGTCCCTCCCCATCTTTTCTGTAGCCCCTTTAGGAACTGGAAGGGGCTCTAAGATCTCACCTGGAGCCTTTTCTTCTCCAGGCTGAACAACTCCTACTCTCTCAGCCTGTCCTCACAGCAGAGGGGCTCCAGTCCCTGTGGACAGGGACTAGGGAAATATTTTGCTACTGAAGCAGCCCCAAGACTGTATCTCTCCTGTCCCCACTACATCACAGTCCTGTGCTGCACTTCCTGTCCCAGCTCTTTGTGACCACAGGTCCCAGGACACCTAGAGACCCATCAGTACCTTGGGGTGAGCTGCCTTGCTCAAGCTGCTTCACATCTCCACCACTAACCTGATGCAGATGTGAACTCAACCTGGTAACGAGTGGGAACATCACAGTTTTGCCTGGAGGTCTCACACACTAACGCGTGTGCACGGAATGCCAAAGCCACCTGCCTCAGACCACTGGCCAACAGGTTTCCAGATGTAAATCACTCAGGACAGTATGAAGAATCCGCCCCCACTTGAAAAAAAATTCCCAAAAACCTGCTTGGACAAAATGTGAGTTGAAGGGAAAAAAAACAGGTTTAGGGAAAGGCAGGAGATGTTAAATCAGGTGGAAGAACAGAGCTGTGTTATGGGTGAGAGCTCCCACAGCCAAGTAATAGTTCGCAAGAAACGAGAGACAGCATGAGGAGACAGAGCAAAGGAAAGTATTTCTTGGAAAGGATGATGAGTATCTTCTCTTGAAGAGAGCAGAACAGCTCAACGGTGTCACAGATGCTGAACAAAGTGCAGCAAGATACTCCTGGGGAAGTTCTTACTTGTTCTTAATTTGATGCAAGGTTTGGAGGAGAGGATTCAAGGGGGTCTCACTGCTCCTTGTGATTCCTATCAGTCTGCCTGGTGGTTCCAACAGCACATACAGACATCCCCTCTCCTAATGCTTAAAGCATGAGCAGACAAGGTCACAGGACCAACCCCCAGCGTACAGAGAGATTACAAGAGTTGCCCAAGCTCATGGTGAGAATCTGTGGCAAAGGAAGAAGCTGTCTCCTGAGGGAGGGAGGACCTGATCCAGGGTCTTACCCATAAAACTGGGCATCTTTGGGACAGGAAGGGAGAGGGTCTCCATCAGCTCCAGATATGCTATGCCTGGAGCATTGCTGTCAGCAGGGACTCGACAAGCTTCAGACCCAGCTGGGCCATCACACCTTACCTGAGGCCTTCACGCCCCTCATCCCATATACGTAAATGTCTTTGACGAAGGCTTGGAGCTCCACATCCTCACACACCACCTCGTCGCTCTCATAGTAGATGTGAATCACATCCTCTGCAAAACTACAAGACACAGGAACAAGTGAACAAGACAAAACGTAAAGGAGAAAGCAAGCCTGCCGTTCCCTGAAGACCTTCTACTGACCTTGCAGAGGAGGCAGATGATGCACGGGGAAAGAAAGAAGGGCAACAGCAGGTCTCAGCACCCTCCTACCTCCTTCCCACCAGCAGTGGGAATGCACAGAGGCAACTTTGATTAACTTCTGAGTCACTTCCTCCCCCAACCAAAAAATGCTGGACGACACGGCATCCCCTGAAAAGTCGTCTGTGCTTTACTCTCCTATTTGAGGCTTTACTCCTGCCTGGACGTCCATCATCACATCTACATCCTTTCCTTCACTTAATATATGCTCCCTCTGGCATATCCACATGGCTCTTACGCTGGGAACATGGGTTCCCAAACTGTGATATCGGCACCACTCCCTGTACATGGGATGCTCCAAAGCTGCTCCTGAATATATCATTCAAACAGTTGATCCCCTCCTTCCGCACATCCTTTTGACAAAACTCGTGGCACCCTCCAAAGTGGGGGTGGCTGAGGAAAATTCTCTTGGGGAGGTCGAGAGCTTTTTCCTGCACCCACCGCATAGAGCAGACACCTCCTCCCTCTTCAGTTCCTCTTCTCAAAATCCCTCTTTCTATAAAAACTTCCCAGGCTAAACCGTCTCAAAAGGAAAGGCTCTTACAACACTGAGATAACAGATATAGTTCTGAAAGTAGTAAAAATAGGTAAGCCTGATTTCCTGAAAATTTGCATTTCGTGACTGAGCGACTGGTTCATGGAGCTATGCTGAGATATTCTGTTAGCTCTGCAGGTACCTGTAATCTCTTGCTAAATATTTTGACAACAACCCATGGGGTGAAACATTTGACTGCGGAAGCTGACTTATGGGATCAAGAATTGTTATCCAACACTGATTTCTCCCCTGACAAGCTATAAATTTATTGCAATTTGGAGACCTTTACAAATCTGTCAATGTGGTTTCTATTAACCAACCAAGTCAAGAGTTGCCATTGAGGCAAACAACTGCATGAACACCAAGAGTTTAAGTAATTTTGGCTTCTAGAGGAAGCCAAAGGAAAAGAAAAATCCTGTATCAGGCAGAGATAAAGATGCCCTGCATGAGGTCTGCCTCCACCACCTGGCACCTCTGCCAAATGCATACAGAAGATGATCCTTCTCTTACACAATGGCAGTATTTTAGACCCCCTTCCATACAAATATAAATAAGTGTATAAAGCGTGGATGAGGCCTTTTGTGTTGGAATATATATCTGCAGTTTGATCAGAAATAAGAATCACAGGATGACATGGGGTTGGAAGGGACCTCTGGAGATCACCTAGTCCAACCCCCTGCCAGAGCAGGGTCACCCAGAGCAGGTTGCCACCACCTCTCTGGGCAGCCTCTTCCAGGGCTTGCCACCCTTACAGGAAAGAAGTTCCTCCTCATGTATAGATGGAACTTACTACGTTCAAGTTTGTACCCATTTCCTCTTGTCCTGTCACTGGGCACCACTGAAAAAAGACTGGCCCCATCCTCCTGACACCCACCCTTTAAGTATTTATAGGCATTGAGAAGAAGCTGAGTATTAGAGAAGGGTTTAAGAATTTGCTGTGCGAGCCTCGTTGTCCCTATAGAGACAGCATCATCAGCTTTCTTAAGTCTTGGTCTTCTACTCCATACGAAGCAACGCTGGGGATATAAGTTATTTCATAAAAAAAGTAGAGACTGACACCTCTGCAGAGCGTAGGAGGTTCACGGTGACTAGACACATGTGTGACCGTGGGTTCATAGGTGAGGGGTATCACACACTCAAAAGGGTACCTGCCCACGCCATGTCTAACCCAAATTACTCAGGAAGAATTTCTCAGCCAACTCTGAGGCAGCGTAACACCTTCCTCCAGCTAGGTTAACACCCACAAACAGTCAAACTGAATTGAGCTGACTGAGTACTATCTGGTATTTGAAAAGGCATCTCTCAATCAGCAAAGACAACATAGGAAAGAGAAGAGGGACAAAAAAACCAACACAGACTGCATCAAGAAAGCAACCACAGAAGAGTTAAAACTTCCTTTTCTCTCAAATGGGCTCTAACAATTGCAGGAAATATTGCAAGATAACCCCTTGCCAAAACACAGAGAAAACAGAGGAGACAAATGTACCCAACACTTTAAACATTGCATTATAAAACCCCTACTCTGCGTACACAAAAGATCTGATTTTTAATGAACACGCTTTTCAAAAGCTATGTGACCAGAAACAGCTGCGCATTTAGCAAGCAATTTGTGCCATGCAAAAATACTCTGTTTGTCGAATGAAATGCCACTGTAGAATTAAAAAAAAAACAAAAACCAACACATATGAATCATGCCATTCTGAGCAGCGTTTCGTCTCTGAAAAGGAGCCACGCTTGTGTGGTGAAGCAGCTCTGCAGTACCTCTCCTGACTCAGAACTGCTGCCCTTCCCAGCAAAATCTGGGCCTTGCAATTTTAAGGCATTTTAAGAAAGGTTTGGCTCACGTCAGTTAATGCTTAATGTATTTACTTTCAAAACACAACTCTCGTGCAAGCCAAGCTTGTGTTTCCACTCCACAAGAACCCTGACGAGCTCATGCAGCTGGCTCAGAGATGGATTCTCTCTTGGTTTGTGCATTGCTTAAAAAAAACAAACCAAAAAGCTAATTAAATTCCCTTTGCAGGGCTAAATTTCAACTCACTAAACCCTGAAAAATCCTGCAGAAGAGGGGCCTCAGAAATGCACAAGGCAAGAAAACGGGGCTGAAAAAAGCAGGAATTAACTGTCTTTCCAGGGTGTGCACTTGACTATATATTTTTCCTCGGATGAGATAAGCCGGATGGAAAAGGCACCGTGTGACTCAACAGCCCAGGTGTTGCTTGCCGGGCTGTGATGAAGAGCAAAATGAGAGGAGGGAAAATGAAGTCACATCTCTGTGACGGTGACTTGTACCAGCCATATCTATAACTACGGTCTCTTACCTCTTTATAGCCTCCCACACTTTAATGCCGTCATCCCGGTAATAGTAGTAGGGGATATCCTCTTTGCTGTCCATCCCTTTAGCTTTGATCTCCTCAGGGAAGCAGAGGGAGCTGTAAGTCAGGTCCTTCATTGCTTTCTGCACCATTTGTACATGTCCTCCTCCACCTGTAGCGTTTGCCTGCAGGAAGAACGGCAAGACAAGGAAGCGTAGAAGAATACGTTCACTTTGGGCTGAGATTGGCTTTCCAAATTTGAAGGAGATGGTATTCCAAAATCTGTTTTTCAAGGAGAAAACCACATCTACACACGTACAAGTACTGAACTAAAGAGGTCTACTGCAACTGCGCATTTTGACTTCCATGAATCACTGTTAACATCCACATTTTCTCCATAGATAGGTACGGCACCTCCTTATAATGGAATGCAGTAATAAAGCAGAGCAACATGGACATATCAAACCCAAAGCAGTTTCTGCCAGCCCTATGCTCCAGAACCTGTGTGTGAAGGCAGTCAAGAGTGTGTCAGAGCAGGGCTTTTGCGAAACCACCCAGCAGCAGTGGTTTAGGAGGAAGTGTTCAGGGATGCAGGTTACCATTAGCCACCCTGGAATCGACCAGGAGATCAACCCCGCTGGGTGGTTACTGATGAGAATTGGCCAGGGTTTGAGTAGAGGTTACATTTGGAAAACACGGCGTGGTCACAACAAACAGCACTGCAACGCTCTTCAGACAATCACTGCACAAAAGCTCCCAAATGTTGCTTTTCTACCATATGTTGTAGCAGTGGCCACCTTACACTTACTGTCCTCTGGCTGGTTGTTCCTCTACACTGGAACCAACAAATTCTGGAACTCCAGGCTCCCCGCTGGCAGGTCTCAGCCACGCATTCGTACGGACTTTATGGTCCATATGGGATGGAAGTACCTGCCAGGTCTCCACAGTCAGGAGCAGAGCACAGAAGACAAGGAAGGTGGTGCCTGGATTTAACCTCTCTCTTCTCCTTGGGTGAAAAACTCTGGAGCATGGAAGTTATTTTTGGTCTGGTGCCGGAGGTTAAAGGGGGACAGAGTTGTCCTGAAGCACAGGCTCCCTTCTTGAAACCTCCCCAAGCTTCCCATTTGCTGCTAGTGTGTTGTCACAGAGACCACTGCATGACAACCAGCTGCGGTTCCTAGATGCAGGATGCCACAACTCAGGCAGCCAAGGGAGGAAGGGCTGGGTACGTGTTAAATACCAGCACAGTCAGACTTAGATGTTCAGGTTTGACCTAAGATCTGCACCGCAGTCCATGACACACAGCTACATCTCACTGCCTCGGGTGAAGCTGAGTTTTGACCCCAGCAGATCTGCTGTTTATGGCAGTTCAAGACGACAGGTTGGAATCCCCACCCGCTATTTGTGGGCTTCGAAAACTGTCTTATCTACACATCCTTCCCTGGTGCAAATGTCTCTTTTGCAATCACAAATTCTTTTGCTCACTGCCCTGTCCCAAAATGAATAACTGAGCACTCACAAAAAAAATTGGGGACTTAACTGCATGCATACATGTGCAGGGATGTATGTGCATATTATACCTTGCACTCCTATACTCCTACCCTAAAGCCACACCAGCTATAAGTAAATGAGATACCGACTCTCTAATGACGATGGCCAGTTCTGAACCAGCTGTTTAGAGGAAAAAGATAACACCTTTAGCACAATGAGGCATCGGTTCTGTGTGCCAGTTTTTCTGGTGGTATTAGTTATGTTTGCCCTTTAGCAGAAAGGTCAAGAAACAAGGGAATTTGTGAGGGTTAAGGGATAAAAGCACATACAGAACCATGAAGAGTAACAAAGATTTGCAGAAGGGATTATTTACCTTGTCAAAAAGGCCACATTCACAGATAAGCTGTTCTCGGGCTTTGGTGTTGATGGCTATCGTGAACCGCATGTGTGGCACCAAGAGCTGCAAAATGGGACAAAAAAAAAATGAAAGGAGGCAAATTCTCTGATTGAATTCAACAGCAACCAGGCATAAAGTCTCAAGCCCTGGAAGTCCTGGTGGCCGAGCTGTGTGTTGCCCTGCAGGGCAGCCAGCCAAACTATCTCAAACTATTCTTTGGGTTTGTCAAACTGATGTGATAACCTCCCTTCACGCAAGAACCAACCTTGAAGAGGGGATGTACAGCAGGCAGCTGCCGGAACATGGCTATGCTGAACACCTCGGAGACCAAGTGTGTCCGTAGGAGGTGGGTCACTGTCTGGTGGATGTGAAAATCAGATGAGCGAACCCAAATTTTAGCTAGCAGCCAGTCGTACGTGGCGTCCGAAGGAAGGAATATGGGATTGTCTGGCCCAGGCTTTTGACCAAGCTGAAAGGTATCAAAAGAAAGCAAAACCAAGTCATTTATGTTTAAGACGAAACAACAACTGTGTCCCCTTTAAAGACACTGACACTGAGCCCACCTGGATTGCAATGGGTACAATTTTATTCTCCAGGTTCTTATACAGCAGACAGATGGGTGCAGCCAAGTACTGTATCGTGCACGGGTCAGTTTTGTTGGCATCCACACCGTCCAGCAGCTCATAGTCCACAATGAAAATGTTTCCTTGCTGGGGAAATTAAAAAAAAAAAGGCAAGAAAAGGCAAGCATGATGTGTTTTAATGGAGGGCAAGCAGCAAGGCTTGGAACAAAGAAGGTTGTGAAGTCTCGGCCAGAGGCTGGCTTGTGCCCTGTGGTTACAAGCGGCCAGTGGCCCACCCTTGCCCATGGTGGCCCAGGGATGATGCCACTGAGACAGGAAGGACCTTTATACAAACTACCTGACACCTGTGTCTGCTGAGTCTGACAGCGAGCCTTTCAGCAAAAAGTGACTATGTCTTTGGCATTAATGCAGTGACACTAAGAGGCAAACAAGTGTCACACTGCCAGCTGAAGAGACCCCCCTGCTCATTGTACAGACCACCCTTGCCAACCCTTCTTCAGCATCTCAGTCTAACTCTGCAGGTAACAACAGGGTAAGACACCATCAGGAAGGGAAAGGCACTTTTGCCCTCTGAGGCAGTCGGTCAACCCCTGATCTTTCAAGGGAAACCACTGAAAAAGGCCCCTTCACCTCCTGGTGACACCTCTTTAACTGGACCTGGAGAAAGACATGGCCTGCAGCTTCAGGAGAAAACAGTCAACAGAAGTGTCACCAGTCTGCAGAGACAATGAGCTTTGCCATAATCAGCCACACAGCCTGAAGAGAGGAGATGTGGCTGAAAGCAGTTGGAACAGGGTTTGGAGGTTAAAGGATATGAGAAAGAAGAGATGATGTCCAACCTCGCTCAGACCCATACCTTCACTTCCTGCTCCAGGGTTAGGTTCCTCTCCAGACTGCATTCTACCATATCCATAGTCACGGGCAACTTCTTGGGTATCTCTGTGCATCTCCGGATCAGCACAGGATTGCATCCATTCAGGAACTGGTAGCCAAACATAAAATCTTCCTTCCAGTGCTGCATCACGTACTCTAAAGGAAAAACAAGCCTGCAGCATCAATATCTGCACTGCATCAATATCCTACTGTATTGTAGGATTACTCCCTTTCCCCCCACATTCTGTTATGCTGCATTGCAATTTTGACTAAAGAAAGTAGCAAGAAAAGGATTCAAAAGGTGCCACAGAATTTTAAGAAAAATCACTTAAAAGAACAATGCCATCTTTGCTTTTCACTTTGAAAAGAATTAAATCGATAATAATTTGTTTCTCCGCGTACAGAAGCAACAAGGAGTAAAATATTCTATTGCTATGAAAAAAAATACTCTCTCTATCTGCAGACCACCTTCTCGGATCTTCCAAGATATTTGGAAATCTCAAATTCTCAGGGTATGCAGTATGGAGGGATGAGTCAAAATAGATGGCAGAGGCAGGAGAAGGGAAATACAGAGCAACGTGGGTAGGGGAAGAGCAGCAGTGGCTGGAGCGGTTCTCTTGGCTGGAAATGGGCGAGGGGCATCTGGGGAAGGGTTTTGACTTTGACTCAGTAAAACTGCTCATTTTGATTGTTTAACACCTTTTTTTCCCCTCTGTTTATTTTCCAACTGCCCATACAAACCCAGATGAACATCACTTCTTAATAAAATGTCCCTGCCTGTGGCAGGGGGATTGGAACTCGATGATCCCTTAAGGTCTCTTCCAACCTGAACCATTCTATGATTCTATAAAAATGCTAGTTTTGGGTACTACATGTTTTTGCTATTACATATGTAGTACTACTGGATATTTTCCCCATTTGCAGTGTGTTCTTTCATAATGTCATGTTGCTACTTCAGCCTACAATTTCAGAGTCAGAAAAAAACATGTTTAATATTAAAAACCCCATCGGTGTCTTCAGGGGACAAGTAAAACGAAGCAAGTAAAGTTTTCCACAGTTGCCTATTTTCAGACAAGACAGAACTTTTTCTGAAAACAATTTATTCTTCTACAAAGAGTGAAAGGATGAAAAGGATAGGCCTGAAGGAATGCAGTGATAATTAAAAGAAAAAAAGTCTCAAAACTCACAATGCTTGCTAACAGAGTGGAAAAAAGTTAAGTTTACTTAAAGTTGACATCTACATCACCTCTGTCAATTGTATAATGAGTCTGGAGCTGTATCTGAAGTCTAGACCAAGCAAAAAATGACTAATCGCCTTGGACAGAAACTGGATGACTGAAAAATGCCTTGAACCACCTTCTCCGCTAGCCCTGTTTCTGCCCAGACTGGCAAATAAGCAGATTCAGAGTTGCATTAATATAACTGAGACTGATGCTTATCGTTTAAAACTAACAGAATTGGAGCTTCCCTCATGAGTATGGAAACATTATCAATGAAATTAACTGTAGATTATATCTAATTCCTGTGTTAAAAATAATTTAGGAAGCAATCTTATTAAATGTAACAAATTGCTGTAATTAGTTTTTAATAGCTCTGGCCAGCTCGTGTGCTTTATTTTATACCCGAGACTGCAGAAATTACTCTCAATTCTGTTAACTGCTCCTTAGGCAGCCTGAAGAGGAGCAAAACTTCGGAGCAGGAGAGAAAAGGATTTTCCTTTGCAGGGTCTGAACAGGCCATTCATGCACATTGGAAGAACCACACAGTAAACAACTCATAGTAGCTGTGTATCTATCACATCCAAAACCACAGTAAAATAATGTAACCATGGGCGATAGTTGAAGGTTGGGTCTGGCTCACAAAACAAAGGTTTCCCAGAAACCATGAACTTCAAAACCCCGTGTTTATCTGCACTTCTTCTTCATAACTGCTAGGAAGTCCGTATTGAAAAGGGTTAAAGAAAATAGTATTTTGTCTTTGACATCTTCATACTACGTCGGTGGAGTTTTTAACAGTAGGAGTGACCCTGCAGAAACTGAACGGCCACGAATACAAAAGCGAAACTCTCACTCTTAGAGAGGGATTTTTGTCTTCTAACAAGAAGATGTGAGTACAAAATGACAAGCACAGCAAGACATCTAATGCAGCAGGCACAGCTCATTCTGACACATTTTTGAAAAGAGATGGCTTTTTGGATAAATGCCGCAAGCCTCTTCAGGCCCAACTTGCACCAATTTTCAATTAAGAACCAGGGTTCTCCGCATTGTGGTCTGACAGCCCGTCCTAGCTGCAGGTGAAGAAGAAACAGCTCCCAGGTCATTCCCAGCTCTTTGCCACCCATCCCCAGATCTGCTGGACTGTCAGCATGCATTTTTCACAACTCTTGGCAAGTTCTGTCAAAACGACCCTTATTAGGAACCATTTACCACCAAAAGGCATTTGAGCTGCCCCATGGCATTGACAGAAACGGCCCAGGAGAACTGACTGAGAGGAGCTTCAGGTGAGGTCATGACAGCAGAACCCAGGCAGTGGTACCCTCCCCGTATCAGGACAGGGTCAAAGAGCCAGGACTCTTAGCAGCAGTGCCACCAGGACTGAGGACATCAGATCTCCGTAAGAGACCAGAGGGGTCACCCTCATACTTGCCTTTAGCAGAGAACATTCTCAAATGTCCAAAATCTCCAAAATCTCTTTGGTGGCTGAAGGGGGAGACGCACGATCAAACTTTCAAAAGAGTGCCTTAACAGCTTATGTGCTCCAAAAAACACCCCCACTAAGCCATCTCTACATTTAGATGGGAAATACTTATGAAAATTTGTCCTATGGGACTCGCACATATCTGAAAACACATTTCTAAAAGCCAAAAGGGATTTTGACACCCAACTGGCCTGACCTCCAGTAGAGCTCACGTCAAAGAAGGTCACGAGCAATTCCCAGTAATTTTAAGTTTGTGTAAGATCGTAAGCTCTGTTTTTTGGTCTTGCGGGATGCTGATGTGATCAGCAGTCTGAGATAACAGTTTATTTATGAAAAACCATGGTAAAGCAGAAGTGCAGGCCAGCCACTTCCATCCTAATCAGATATGTACAAGATAACTAATTAGTCATTCTAAGACACAAACATGAACAAATGCTGATAAACCCACCGGAAATTGTGTTGCTGATTCTCACAAAGATCCTCTCAAAATCTGCAAAATCACTCCAGGAGGACTGGAACATGTGCATGAAACGGTTGATATAAAGATTCTCCATCCTAAAAATAAAACAAAACAAAACATCTCTGAAAAAAACCACAAATCATCTCCAGCTTCCTCAGTACCCTTCCCCATTCTTTCCCACCCTTTTATAAACCTAGACACAATAAATTTTCCAGTGGTGGAATGTGAGATTGGTCACCCTACAGAACTAAATTTGTGGGCTGTACCCTTTATGCAGAAGCCTGAAAGGTGTCTCAAGGGTCCAGTCCCTGTAATGGCATTTATTGACTTCCATTCTGGAGTTATTATCAGCAGCCTACAATGGCAGCACTTTAAGAACCTATGTCATAGAAAAACTATAGTCAGAAAAGCATCAGCTGAGAGTGCTAAGATCGTTATGAGCACCGGTTCAGAAAGGGGTTTGGTGACACCAAAGAGATTGAGTGATGTGCACAAAGTCAGAACAAACACAAACCCAGGATCAGTCCAGTCACTATACCCAAAGAGAACACCTCCTGGAAGTATCTACGTGACCAAGGTCAGACTGGATCCCTACAGCATGAGACCTGAGGTTTTTTGAAAGCTTTCTACTTACTTGAGCTGCTGGTTAAACTTGATGTTTATCTATAACCCCAGGAACCGAGTCACTTGGTTGCAGACATCACACGAACACGGTGGGGTTGGGAGCCAGAAATATAGAATCACAGAATGGTTTAAGTGGGAAGGGTCCTTAAAGATCATCAAGCTCCAACCCCCTGCCATGGGCAGGGACACCTCCCATGAAACCAGGTTGCTCAAAGCCCCATCCAGCCTGGTCTCGAACATCTGTCTTAAAGTACTAATTCAGCCAAGTATTCTTTTCACAAGACAGTCAAGCAAGTTCACCTCGTAGGAGATCACAGGTCCTAAAATTGTTACATAAATGCTAAACTGTTGTTATAAAACGGGAATAACTTCTTTTGTCTAGAAAGCAAATAATGAACTTGAAAAAGAAAGCTGGCTTTCCACTAACACTTCAAAAGCGCGAAAATAAACAAATGCATCAACAAAGATAAGAAGGGCAGATAATGGAGGAAAGGTCACAGTGTCACAGGAAATCCTCCCAAACAGAATATGTGGGAGGGAGAACACCAGGGGAGTGGATTTACAAACAGTAAACTAAGACTAGGCACCTTAAAAAGATCTGGTTTAGAAGTGGCTGAAGAGCACCAAATGCCTGGAAAAACTGCAGGTGATCACCTGGAGGAAGGCTCTAGACCAGCATGACCATAACCCAGACAGAGGAGCTGCTTCTGCACTAAGCCCAGATGGGATACACGCAGACTGGACCGTTTCTGCTGCTGCTCAGGGTAGAAGATGCCTGGAGGCACATTAAGAAGCAAAACTCATGCAACCTTCTAGCCTGGAACAGGAGATGACTTCTCCAGAGCTCTCTCCCCAGCTGACAGGGACGCAGAATGACCGCACAAGGATCAAAGGGAGGGTTAACTACTGGGCAGGACTTTCTGGACAGATATGAAGTGTCTAAATCACAGATGAACTTCTAGAGGAAGCATGGCCATGTGCCATTGGGTAAGCCTGGGGGCAGGAAGCACCTGTGTGTCATTTATACCATTAATGTAACTCCTTGTGCGAGCCCACAGCCACTTCTCTGGCGTAACAGCTAATATTGCATTAGAAAGCTACAACAGCACACACTCTACAGCCTGTTCCATCGTTCTCCTAACATCCTAGTTTGCACGAGACAGAAAGCCAGAGACCCCTGGTCTTCAAAGCTGTTCAGGTGCCTTATTCCAATTAGCTCTGAAATACCAGGTGGGCCATATATGCTGCAAAAACACAGCCCTGTTCATACCTGCTGGAGATTTGTTATGCTAAGAAAAAAGATTTGCTGATGTTATAAAGCATCAAAACCAGATCCTAGTGTGGAGGAGAGCAAATATTCACTGTTATTAAAAGCTGCAAGTTTCTCAATGTGGCTATCAAACTCCCAATTTTTTACACCAACCTATGCTTGATGACATATTCTCTCTCTGATCACCCAAATACCAGGAGGAACACCTTTCCAAAATACGAAGAGACCAGCGTATTAACAGAATCACAGATGTAGAAATTGTGGGTGATCTTGGGCCAGTCCTTTCTCATCTCAGACTATCCAACCATCTGATAGTACGGTGGGATGTTTGAGATAATACGATGCGACCTGGGCATGTGAAACAGCTCAGTAGGGGACTCGTGGGCCAGAGAGGTCCTGTTTGAAACACTACAGGGTTAATGAGGCTTAATTGATTATTCAGGCTCATCCAACAACCGGGACTTTGGTTTTTTTCAATGACATGACACGTACAAGTGGGTGGACAGTGACTTTGTTGCCCCAAGCAGATAACATTTAGATGTGGTTAACTGATGAGCTGCTCAGAGCAGCTTTTCTTCAGCAGGTTCTCATGGCTGCATTGATGACATCTTCTTTTGGTACGTGACTAAAAGACTGAATTATGGCTAACAGTCAGGGGAGAGAGGTATCTCTATGGGCAACTCTGAGAACTAAGCCAAAAGCCTAAGTTATCAGGTGCAATAGTCCTTTTTCCTATGGTTTTCCCAGTGCCTCCTCCACCTGTCTACAGCCAAAACAGTGTCTAACGAGAACGCAGTCTCAGTCAGTTCCCACTGTGAAAAGCTTAAAATATTGATACTTTAAAAAAAAAAAAAAAAAATCCCTTCAATTTTTTCCTACTTTAATTGGCTGCAGATCCAGCTGTGAGAAAAGAATCCAATTTGGAGATTTCAACGAAACCTAAAAGGTGGTGAGATCCTTGCCCTGCCCCAAAAGAGATTTTGCAAAACTCCTGAAGTCCCCCACGCACTTACGCTTTAGAGTAGTTCAGAATGAAGTCAATTCCTTTCTCGTTATCAAACTGGATGTCACGAGGCAGATCACTGTGAGAGTGGGCATCGATGCTCAGGGGAAAGCCTGGGTGCCACTCCTTCCAGCTGAGAACAGAAGAGAGGTTGGATTAACCACATTACCCCACCACCAGGAGAGCCATGTCTGCCTACTCTGCCTCTGTGACTCAACTCTACAAAGTGGCATCAGACTCATTTGGGCCAAAACCAGTGACTTATAGCACATCAATACCTACCAGTTCCCTACAGAATCCTGAAGTACAACGGAAGGCGTCTACTTGGCCACCCACCTTCCCAAAACTTGAAGTAACTTAATATCTGTGACATTTCCAAACTCTTGCCACATTTGGTTGAAATTGGGAGTAGCTTCAAACATACTGGGAGGGGAGGGGACAGAGAGACAGAGATCTGCCCCCCCCGATGCACACTCATTCTTGGGGCTACATTTTTGCAGAACCGAGATACTCAGACACATATTTTGGTCCCTCCAAAAGGCAACTCTTCGATGGAGACACAGATAGTCTTGATTCCTAGCGGTCACGGCACACACTCTCTGCCACGTGTGTTTTTGCACTGTGCCCCATTTTTACCTCGAAAAAAAAGACGGTGATTTGTAGAGAACACAGTTTCGATGGCATTTCCAAATTGCCTGCCACACACAGATAGCATTGTGTGTTATCAGTGATGCATTGGAATTGTAAATAGCTATTTCCCTGGAACTACAAACGGTTTTGCCTTCCTTTTTGCATACACGAGTAAAGTTTTGCACCACACCTCATTTTCAACTGTGTTTCCCTCTGCTCTATTTCCCATCTTTCTTAGTCAAATGATATCAAAACCAGACACGCCATGCCCCCATCCATCAATTCTAAATGGACCCTCTGTCCTTCTGATCCTTACGCTCACAACAACGATATGCCAGTGCAAGGAACTTTTGTTATTTTAACAGAGAGTGCGGCTCTAGGAAAAGGAAATGTCTGATGCCTTCTGGAGCTCCCCATTGATAAAAGATAGCATTTTCTCATTGTGACCTTGATTAGGAAAAAATGCCGATGACAGTATAAAGGTGGGTATCACACTGTGTCCTGGTAGCACATTCCAGGGCCGGATCTTCCACTACACCCCAGTGCAGGAAACAAATCAAATTAAATCTGGGAAGAGCTGACACGTTCAGACTGTGTTCCAAAACTGAAGTACCACTTGTAAAAGGAAAATGCTTTTGAATTTTGTGCTTTTGAATCTTCACCCTTAGCACAACTGTGTGCCAGAGGGCCCATGGAGAAATTCCGACTTAACCCTTCCAGACAGGCTTATCTGGGACTCAAGTATCTCATAATGCCACGTGCACCAGGATGATCATCACTTACAATGAATTCCATTTACGTAAAAAACATACGTGGCCAACATGGTAATTTATGCTTTCTCTTACTCAGCAGTCCAGTAATGAGAGCAATATGGTAATCTGAACATACTCTGCCAAACTCTGATGGGAACGGGCCCTGGACCTTCTGGGGAGCGATGGGGAAACTCACCGGTACATTTTTTGACGGGTCTCAAGCTCTTTGCGTCTGTGCTGCTTGAGAATCTGGGTCTTGTCATCCCGGGGGAGCTTTGCTGTGAAACAAGGCAAACAGACAGGGTTATGGGGTTTCTCTACCCACCACTGTGCCCGGGGCTTGGGAAGGACAGTCAAGTTTCCACACCTTCAAACTTCTGATCTGGCCTTAAATGGTCTGAATAGGGTCACGGCTATTAGATTTAACCAAATTTTCATCAATAAGAGAAATCACAACATTGTCCCAGCTAACCTTCTCTCCTAACAGACCTCTCAAGGAAACATCTCCTGCCCTCTCTCCTTGAGCTGTGCTCTCCCCTCTCAGCTTGGGGTGATAATCATATCTTCTTATCATGAGAACAGGAAGAAAAACCAGTGAGACTTTGTTTCCAGACAGCTTGCTCTTCTGACCATGCATTCACTACACCATTAAATAGCAGCCAGACTTCCTTAGTGACCAGAGAAAGGGCAAGGTACGTGACTCAATTTACATATGCAAATGGGAAGGCAGATAAATCCAGCAGGATTTTCATGGCGATAGCTTGTTTGGGTTGGAGATATCAGAGGTAATTCAACCGATAACAGACATGGCTAACGGTTTCCAGCTGGTTGTGTTCAAGTTACCAACAGGGTTTCACCTGTTTTTGTCCTTTACCTCACCATCCTCCAGGAACCATGCACAGCCACTTTCCGTGGAAGTGTCACAGTCGTTATAAATCAAATTAGGAAAAATGGAAAGTCCTTCCGCAGACAAAAAATAAACTAACACATAGTTGTGATTACAGGACAAAAAGCTTCCAGTGAAAAATTCCTCAGCCAGGAGTAGCCAAAAAACTTAATGGAAAGATAAACATTTATTTCCTACCATGTCCTATATTGTTTCAGCTTTCTCAAGGCATTCATGCTGCAGACCACTACAGCAGCCAATCTACCCTAGGAAGCACAGAGGGGAACAAGCAAACATCAGTGACAAATATCTGCCCCGACCCTGATCACAGCAAGTTTGTAGTCAGAGACAGTTAAAACCCAAGTTTCAGGCCCAACAGGCCACTCCAAACAGAGCTTTCTCACTTGGTCACCACTGCTCTGGTGAGACCCCACCTGCAGCACTGTGTCCAGCTCTGGAGTCCTCAGCACAGGAAGGACATGGACCTGTTGGAACGGGTCCAGAGGAAGACATGAAAATGATCAGAGGGCTGAAGCACCTCTGCTGTGAGGACAGGCTGAGAGAGTTGGGGTTGTTCAGCCTGGAGAACAGAAGGCTCCAGGGAGACCTTATAACAGCCTTCTGGTACCTGAAGGGGGCCATAGGAGAGAAGGAGAGGGACTCTTGGTCAGGGAATGTAGTGATAGGACAAGGGGTAATGGTTTTAAATTGAAAGAGGGGAGATTTAGATGAGTTATTAGCAAGAAATTCTTTCCTGTGTGGGTGGTGAGGCACTGGAAGAGGTTGCCCAGAGAAGCTGTGGCTGCCCCATCCCTGGAGGGGTTCAAGGCCAGGCTGGATGGGGCTTTGAGCAACCTGGTCTGGTGGGAGGTGTCCCTGCCCAGGGCAGGGGGCTTGGAATGAGATGGTCTTTAAGGTCCCTTCCAACCTGAACCATTCTATCATTCTATGATTCTATACTTGCAGCAGCCATATCCATCTCATCCTGCCTTCTCCTGGAATTGAGAACACGCAAAGGGAAAGGGTGAAAAGTGAAGTTGATGTTTCAAGTCAGTCTTTCACCCGCTGAGCAGCCTACTTCAGGATTTTATTTCACTCTCAAGAAAACAAGGCAATTTACAGACAATTAATCAAGGGCTTAGTATGAAACAAAGATGGGATACTAATCCTAACTAGATCAAAAAAGCTTCTAGCAAGGGAGATGTGGAGCAGACAAAAATTTGGCGTTAGGGCCAGCCTTCAAATTCAAGACTGGTGTAACAAACCAGTGTAAGGACTCTACCTCACACGTGCTTCTCTAAATACCCAACTCAACTGCCAGTGCCCAGCACAACAAAGTGCTCAGAAAGCAGCTCCAGGGAAAGCCCATTCCCCAGGAAGCAGAAGGCGAGTGGCAGTGGGAAGAGAAGACTGGGAGGTACATGGAAAAAGGGGAAGGAGGAGTGGAAGAATTCTGGATGTTCTGCAGGAAATCAGGTTTCTTATGGCTCTCACCTCTTCCATCTCGAAGGACAATCTCTTTTTCATCTGTAATCCAACGGTAACATGGGAACTCCAAGTAGTCACCCATCGGCGTTTTTACAGTGATGTACTTAAGGTACCAGTCATCCTGGTACCAGTATTTTCGTTTCTCGATTTTTATTAGCTGAATTTCTCCAAGGTCTTCCTCCACAGTCACATCATAGGAGTCAACCTGCAGAGCAGAACACAGACAATGATCCACGCCACGTGGGGGAAGCACAACCAGCACTACACAAGGGTACCTGGACTTTCCTGAGGTGGCATGGGTACGACAGAACTTTCCAGCTTCTGGTGGGTGAGAAAAGGACGATCTAATATTGGACCACGATGCAAGTTCCATGAAAGAACAAAGAAGAACATGTAAAACACTCTGGAGATGGAGAAAGATTTCTGTACGCAATCTAAAAATGATATTACTCCTTGAAATGTAGCCTCTTACTGCACGTGGGGACGGCACCCACCAAATGACAGTTCTGGTGGCACTTGCACTATTAAGCAATACCAGCATAGGAAGAAATGAGTAATCATTTCAAATACAACCAGGAAGACACCACACTGTGTGAGGCAATTAATAGGAATTGACTCTCACTTTCCAGGAGTGTAAACAGCTCCAGACAAGCGGGAGTAGCCAAGCACTCATCGTGACAAAGCTGAATGGGCTCTGGCAACCACGGGAGCAGCAGCCAAAGCCTGCTCTGCTCAGATGATCCTGCTAAGCTTCATGTGGTTACGAGCAGAGTCTTCCTCCTCTTCTGGTTTTTCGCAACACGGTCAACAATCTCAGAGACCAAGCGGTTGCCGGTGTCAAAAGGATGAGTTACGGCATGACACCCACCTGCAGAGACCCACCATCCTGGGTGAGCTCTGCCATGGGGCTCCTGACCTAGACACCACACTCAGCTTGTTGTTCTCAGGAGCGCTTTCTCAGGCTTCCTCAGGTATTTGGTATATGCCCACTGGTACTGTCTCCTACTTGCTAGGGAAATGCTAATTCACCTAAGGACCAAAGCTGAAGAGAGAAGAGAGACTAAATTCCAGACAGGAGAAAATGAAAGTAATTTGTAACTGCCTCCAGATGACACTTATGATTTCAACTGCTACAAAAGAAAGATTCACAGCAACTTGCACCCACATGATTGAAGAACACACATAAGAAGGATCCTTTGGGAACCTTTCCTCTCCCATTTTAGCCCAAGTTTCCCCCGTTATTGATGCAAAGTATTCTTTTCTATGAGCTATCCAGGAATTATCAGCTGTGATGATCATTTTGGGATGAAGACGTCTATCTGTCCACCGAAGTTTGGGAGGACAGACCTCAGTTCTCTCATAATGCATCATATAAAAAAAAACCAGCTTTCGTAAAGTTTGTCACATCTAATTGACTCACAGAAGCCAGAGAAAAATAAAAAAAACCCTTTAGGCTTTGAAGTCCATCCTGCAGACAATAAAACATTGTCCTTGCCTGTCTTTCCCCAAAGATGTTCTTCAATCAACTTTGAAACTGTCAGGTCACTACTGCTACACTGCAACTCATACAAGGCTGTTTCATACTAACAAGGTTATGGGGATTTCTTTCAACATGCAGCCTAATTTAATTTTAGCCTCAAATATTTAAAAAGGGCAACGATGGTGCTTATTCTGATTTGCTGAGTCTTCACTGACAAATTTTAGTCTGAGCTATATTCTCCCTATGCATATGCAATGCAAGCAATAGACATTGAACTGTTTATTTTAAAAAGGAAGCCCGTCATGTCTTAAATAAAAAATTGGCAGTGTTTCTGTCAGTAGCACACCCATACACACCAGGTGGGTAACAAACCACTTCACAAATAGCACAGTGGTCCTCGGTGAGCTTGGGCTGACAGCATCCCTCTGCTAGGACATGAGCTGACAGACGAAAGTCACAGAGCTGAGATTCCAACCGACTTATTAAGATCGTGCTTATCACTTTTCCTTACATCTCCATAGCAGAAAAGGAATAGTTTTTTCTGTAGAGCCAATAAATATACTCATTTTAAACACTTTTTGGAAGTTTGCGTTGCTGACTCTTCAGCAGGATGTACCCTCATGCTCTTGGCTGAATGAATGGAGATTCCTCCCCCCCACAACCACCCCGATCTTTGCCTGTCACCCCACGTCCAATATTCTTGGCTTCACTCTTGTCAATGGACACAAAGAATTCTGGAGAATGGCTAGAAAATATAGATAACGTGCTCAGATTGTTTCCCATTCTTCCAATCTTCTTTCCAGAGACAGGCAGCACGTGAACCATTTCTGTTTCATATTCATCTCCTGGTTTTCTCAATAAAACCAGTGTCAATAAACTCTTTAACAGGCTCAGCTTTTGCACTGAGTCAGTACTTCTGCAATTTCGTGTGCCCTTCCAGGACCAGACGGCACTTCGCAGAAGGGAGTCCATCATCACAGGCTGTCATACCACGTATCTCAAACCCGGCCACTTCCTGCTTGTGCAGCTTTTTCTGCCATTACAGACCAATTTCTGCAACTACAAACCAAACAAAACCTATTTTTAAGTACATGGACATCCCCACCCTCCCTGCCCACCCTCACCCTGAAATCCACTAGAACCCCTTAGCGCCAGTAGAGGAGCAAAACTTGATAGACAAAACCAGAAATCTGACTGCAGTAAGAAGGAAACAAAAGGGATATATAACTTCCTTAAGTATTCAACACCTGATGTCTTCCAAACCAAAGCACATCATCCTCATTATTTAAAAAGGGAAGACGCTTTATATGTGTCTCTCAAAATGAATCCTCTCTTTCAATTTTACCCTCCTCTTGTTGCATCTGGCTGTCAGGAGCTGGAAAAAGCCACCTTGAAGAGGCACAGTCCAAACCAATCCACAAACCTATGTGAATTACAATCCATTTACGTTCGCCAATATAAAGGGAATTTAACCACGTAAAGACCAACGCAACAACCTACAGAAGCAAGAGATAAACCGCATCTGGATTCAGATTCGCTTTGTGTTCAGCTGCTTGGGATTTTTATGTTCCATCTTCTCACTCATTTCCAGCTCCAGGGCGAGTTGTGCAGAGAGGAAGAATAAGGTGACCAAAGACACTGTCTGGATAGGGGAAATGAACATCACTATTTTTAGCTCAAGTCCTCATGAGCGCCCGTTGCTGTCAAGCGATTAGTATGGCACAAAGTCTGAAATAAGTCTCATCTTCTCATCAACTCCATGTTGCCCAAGATACCTGATAACCTTTTTTTTTTAATTCATCTCCTTTAAAGGTTCAGCTAACAATTTCATTTTTTAAAGAAAATCCTCATTTACATGTATATATTTCCATAGTTCTTATAATGTCACACCTATATGTACATACATCTAAGATTGAAATTAAAGAGCAACGTGAATCAGATCCAAAGAGTTGATAGAAATGTCACAGTGGCAGCTGACTTTCGGAAGAAACTCATTCCTCTGGTAACAATCTCTTTGCTAATATTACAAGAAAATAGCTGCACAAGTCACTGTCGATGTAATGCAAAAAGGACATTTAATTAGCCTAAATGTTCCTGAAGCTTTATAAGCTTTTTATGACCATGACAGCTCCCATTTTAATGGCGCTTCTGAAAGTGAGGGTTCCCTCCTGATATCTCACCCAGCTTTTGAAGCCAGTGATGCCATGGGCTGACCCGAAATGACAATTTTGCTAATGCAGCAAAGGTACAAAGATGGTTACAAAGATGGTGCGAGGTCCTGGTAGGAACTGGCAGCTGGTTGCTCAAGGTTTCTATGGCATGTGTTGGATGAGGTCTCCTGGCGAACACATGGCATCCCTGATAGCTGCACAGTGAGCCAGAGATGCCATGAGTTTTCACAGAGTTTGAGTTCAGAGTGAGAGAATAGAATTTATGAAGACTATTGGACCGTCCAAACTCCTGTAGCATCCTGTCCAAGCAATTTAATCTCAGGCAAAACCTAAGCTCTTTCTTTTTGAGGAGAGAACCTTTCAAGGCCAGGCTGGATGGGGCTTTGAGCAACCTGGTCTGATGGGACGTGTCCCTGCCCGGGGCGGGGGGTTGGAACTTGATGATCTTTAAGGTGCCTTCCAACCCAAACCATTCTACGATTCTATGACTAGTCTAATATTGCAAAAATGATGACACAGACAACCCCTCTTCCTCTAAGCACAAAACTCTCAAGTGGAAAGAGCTGTATTTCCCTTCTGGAAATACTTGTGAGGGCATTTCTTTCAACAAAATCAAAAAGCAGATGAGGGGGTGACAGGAAGAAAGCCGAGCGACACCGTAACACTTGCTTTGAAATCACTCAGCACCCACAGGAACTTACTCAAAAGACAGCGAGTAAAGAAAAGCAGCTCCGGTTTTCTACATCGCCCGGGTCCAGTCCTCGGAGTAAGTCAGGCAAAAACCACAACTGAGCTACCATTGTGCAAACCCCTTCATGGGTTTTTTCCACGTCCCTTTCCCTCGATCAACATCTGGCATGCAAATCCCTTACTCAGAACTGGCCCAAGCCCTCATTCGTCGTTTCTAGTAACGTGCACAATTTGCATTAATTCAAACGAAGACATTACCAGGATAATGGTAAGGACACGGACCTCTTGGAACCGGTCCAGAGGAGGGCGACGAAGATGTTCAGAGGGCTGGAGCACCTCTGCTGTGAGGACAGGCTGAGAGAGATGGAGTTGTTCAGCCTGGAAAACAGAAGGCTCCGGGGAGACATTATAGCAGCCTTCCAGTGCCTAAAGGGGCTCCAGGAGAGATGGGGAGGGACTCTTGGTCAGGGAATGGAGCCATAGGATGAGGGGTAATGGTTTTAAATTGGAAGAGGGGAGATTTAGATGAGATCTCAGAAAGAAATTCTTTGCTGTGAGGGTGGTGAGACACTGGAACAGGTTGCCCAGAGAAGCTGTGGCTGCCCCATCCCTGGAGGGGTTCAAGGCCAGGCTGGATGGGGCTTTGAACAACCTGGTCTGGTGGGAGGTGTCCCTGCTCAGGGCAGGGGGCTGGAGTTAGATGGTCTTTAAGGTCCCTTCCAACCCAAACCATTCTATGATAATGGAACTGCTGAGCCTGACCCAACATTGAGAAAAGAAACTGGAAAGTAGACAAAACCTTACAAGATAATACTGTAAAATTCTGGTCAACCACTGAAAAAAGTGCTTTTTTTTTTTCTTTTTTTTTTTTTTGCAAATGTGATTGCAATTGAATTGCTTTGCAGAGAAAGGAAATTATAGAGATGCTATTGAAAGAAACATGAAAGGCAGAATTGTGAAAGCGGTTGCTACATTTTACAAACCAATCAACCTGAAAGTCTTCTGGCCAGCTTCAGTTTTATTTTTATTGGTTCCATATTGCTAATTTTTCTTTTCTTTCCTTCTTTCTTTGCCCAATGTATTAGTAAGACTTACAATGTTTTGGGCACGATGCTACCTGAAAGGGTGCCTGGAGGAACACACTGGGCTCCCCAAGAAAACATCCTCAACAACAAAACTTAGCGCCTCGTACAGCAAGTGTCCAATGAGCCAGACACTTTACGGAACACAGAGTTATTCTCCTTCTCCACAATGAATACGTGCTGAAAAATATGACTGTGTGTTTGAAGTATCAAACACATAGTGAACAGAAATAATAAATTTGAATGGGAAAAAAAGCTGTCGTCTGGATTTAGCCAAGAACCTTTGCACTTGGAAACAAGTTTCACCAAAAAAAAAAAAAGAAAAAAAAGAGAGACGGCCCCCAGTTCAGAAAGCCAACAACATATTTTATATAAAATGCCAGGACCCGGGTGAAGACTTTCAAATGTGCCTAAAAGCTACGTTCCCGAGGAGATGCAATTACTCCTTTTAGGTGCAGACATCCTCTGCTGTAGTGCTACCAACACCCACAAAGCCCCCTTCTCCGCTTCCTCACCCAGCAGGGTCCGATGCCCACAGGTACCTCTGCTCCTGCTGGACCTGGTCCCACAGCAATTCAAATTCAATGCTCACGTCACAGCATCTTCTCCCTGTGACAGGAGCCACAAGGTCGCTGGAGACCCTGGTGCTTATCTCCTCATCCAGGAAGGGCTTACCCCTCCTAGAAAAGAACCCGAAGTCTGAGGTCTTCTTCAACCCCTCTTGCCACCGTTGTTAAGCTTTGCTTAAAATATGTGACTATTCACTGGATGAGAGAGAAGGAATGGCTGGATGTCGCTTTGGGAGATTGAAATAACAAGGTTCTAAGCTAATGGATGTTTAATCATGAAGGAAAGTAACTTCAGTGGCTGGTAAGTCCCCACACCTGAAGCTGCTAGAGCACCTCCTGAGAACATCGGCTATAAATATCCGGGGACCATATCTACACACACCATCAACACCTACTCAGAGTGCTGACTCCCGTTAGCCATATGTGAGATGTCTAGTGCAGAAGGGACCGGGTTTCCCACTCGGGCTGTGGACCCCGTGATTAAAGAAACATACCTCAAGGCAAAGCAGCACCGTGAGAGAGAGATCTCACTTGTCTATGCAGCGGCAGGTCTCATTTCCACAGAGACCTAGGAGGAATTTGTTAAAATTTTCAAAGCTGCTTAAACCTCGCCAGACCTTTTGGAAACACTGAGTGAAGTTTCCAGAGAAAATACACATTTTGGGAAAATAATTAGCCGAGTGTACTATTTCCACAGTGGACAATAAGCAAATAAATGAATGCCATTCTAAACCAGTGCTCGGAGGAGAGGTGATCACAGATGGATGGTGTGGACATCTCGAGAGGAGCGCAGAGAGGACAGGGCACCACAAAGGGGAGAAATCAAGGATAGAAGGAATACCGTAGCCGATGTCCCAGCCCCAACCCCACTCTCACACCGGCATCTTCACGCTCTTTTCCAGCTTCCACTGAAGTTGCCCTACGAGTTGGAACGCCCGACAATTCCCGTGGGAAGCTCTTCCCTCCTTCTCTAATTCCTTGGAGATATTGGGACTACTAGTAAATACTGACCCAAAACGTCACCTAGCAACGGGAAGCACACCGCTTTGCTTAGTATTTGGAAGGAAAACAGGAGGAAACCTGCAAGCCAGAAACCAGAGGAACCCCCCGGAGCCCTGGACTCACCGCACCGCGCTCGAAGTCGTTGTAGAAGGGTTTGTCCAGGAGGTGCCTCTCGCTGCAGCCCGCCGACCCCTCCAGGCTCAGGTACACGTAGTCGTCGGTGCCCGCGAACCACTGGTTGCCCGTGGCCACCGTGACCGTGTAGGACGGCATGGTCCCACCGGCACAAAACCCCCCGACGTGACCCGACCGGCTGCAGCTGAGCCGAGCTCCTGCCCAGCGCCGCCTCCTCCTCCTCCTCCTCCTCTTCTTCCTCGGTCTCCGCCCTGCCCTGTCCTGCCCGCCCCTTCCCCAGCAAACCCACCCC
>VXAK01015039.1:155334-260299 GCA_013399435.1 Arenaria interpres
CCCCCACACTGTGCCCCGGTCCCGGACCCGCCCCCCCCAACACCATGCTGCACCCCTGTCCCAGCAGAGCCACCTCACACTGCACCCCTGTCCTGGCACAGCTACCCTGTGCTGCACCCCTGTCCTGGCACAATTACCCCACACTGTCACCCTGTCCCAGTACAGCCACCCCACACTCTGCTGCACCCCTGTCCCCACACAGCCACCCAACCTGCCCCCCCCTGCCCCACACCAGCTCCACTTCCCACAGCCCTTTCCTCTCCCTGTCCTTCCATGGCTGTTGCACAACCCAAGGCAGCGCTGACAGCCCTGCAGACCCTGCAGGGCTCGGTGTTCCCCCGCCACCTCCAGGCTTCCAGGGGTTCGTCCCCGCACCCCTCAAACTGCGCTGCGCTCCGTAACCTCGCCTGCCAAGCACCCCGCCTGTGCTGGCACACGCACTCGTCTGTACCCAGACCTTGCACACGTACCACACCGACTCAAGGCACCACCACCGTCTACCCCTACACTCACACCCTCCTTCTGCAACACCAAATCTGCTGAATCCACCTACAACTCGCCCTTTTCTCGGGTCCAGACCCCCCCCCTCCCCCCGTACACACTGCTGCTGCCATGCTGTACTCCCTGCCTTCCTCTAAGCCTCACGAACACCCCGTTGCCTTTGCACAAGCGTGTGTAACACCCACTGCCAGCGTGTCAGCACGTCAGAGTGGTACACAGGCAACCGCCCTCCCCTTTCCACAAAGCACTCGAAAAAATCCCCCAAGTTCACAGTCCCCACCCTGAGTACAACCGAGCACCTGCCGTCATGAAGACACTGTCATGAAGACAAGAGAGGACCTGTCTGTGCTTCTTCCCAAGTCCAATCTACCCCAAAGGAAACAACCCCACAGCAGTGGCACCGCACACCGGGCACCGAGACCACCAACGCTGTTCTCCTGCACTTCCATCAGGCAACCAAACGCCACGTGCTGTCACCACTGTTGCCTCACTGGCCATCTTCCTTCAGCCCCTGAGGAGAAGGACTTGGGGGTGTTGGTGGACAAGAAGCTCAACAAGAGCCGGCAAGGTGCGCTGGCAGCCCAGAAAGCCAACCCCATCCTGGACAGCACCAAAAGCAGCGTGGCCAGCAGGGCGAGGGGAGGATTCTGCCCCCCTGCTCTGCTCTGGGGAGACCCCACCTGGAGCACTGTGTCCAGCTCTGGAGTCCTCAGCACAGGAAGGACATGGACCTGTTGGAACAGGTCCAGCAGAAGCCATCAAGATGCTCCAAGGGCTGGCGCATGTCTCCTGCGAGGACAGGCTGGGAGAGTTGGGGTTGTTCAGCCTGGAGAAGAGAAGGCTCCGAGGAGACCTTAGAGCCCCTTCCAGTCCCTAAAGGGGCTCCAGGAGAGATGGGGAGGGACTCTGGATCAGGGAGGGGAGCGACCTCTCACTTTCATCATGATTTCCACCTTCATTGATTTATCCATATTTACTGTTGGTGGAATTTCAAAGGTTTCATAAAAAAATGTGACAGGATGAGTAAAAACAAAGCCAGCCATTTTATCAAGAGACCACATTATTTCACCCCTGAGGAGACCAACACTGCATGAGACTCCAGCACGATTCCCTTCCATGTTATATTAGATAGCTGCTTGATGTCAAACAAGAAAACCACTCTTGGAAAGACCAGTTGGATCCCATAGCTGGATCCACAGCGCGTGTCCTAAGGATCAGGCCATGGGATCAGACACAGGCTTGCATTGCAACGTTTCCCCTTCTCCAACACCAGCCTGGATCCCCCTTGGTCCATTGGAGAAACCGCAAGGGAAAGATCCTGCTGCACCCGGGGATGGAGAGAGAAGCTTGAACTGCACGGGACGGGGGAAACCCTGACGCCACGTCTCCAGCTTCCTTTCCGAAAGTGCCAACTCAAGGCAGATGGTTCTCCTCACCACTTCTGCCTGCTCTTCCAGCGCCTGCCTTTTAAAGACGACTACGGAGCCCTTTGAGAAGATGGAGGAGGGGATGGAGACCATGGGAGATGCAGCCTGTAAATGGAGGAGGGGATGGAGACCACGCAGCCTGTTGGACACATGGTGGGACCACATGGCTTCCTGGCCAAGGTGCCATCCCGCACCGGGCACCGGGGACCACTGTCACCTCATCCCCAGGACTTTGGGCCATGGAGGGGCTGACCCCACAACCCCCCCAGCTCCCTCTGGCCCTCGGGGAGAGACCAAGCTCCCCTCGACCCGCCACCTCTGGGAGCCAAAGGGGGGGTCCCCAGTCGCCTCGGGGCGTGTGGCCCGGGACCCCCCCTTCCTGCGGGGCGACCTCCGTGGAAAACACCCGGAACGGGGACACTGCGGGGACATTGCGGGGCGCCGCGCGCCGGGCGGCAGCGCCCCCTGCTGGTCACTCCAGGAACAGCCCCGAAGGCCGGTGGCCACCGGTGGCCACCGAGATGGCGGCGGGGGGGGAAACTGAGGGGGCTGCTGTGAGTGCAGTGCGAGGCCACCTCCTTCCCGGTGTGAAAAACAGAATAAAAATAGGAAAAAAACCCCAAAACAAACCACCATTTTGGATGGGGCTATTTTGCATTCTCTTTTGAGACAGGGCTGCCTTTAAGGTGCTCCTTTGGCAGGGTGGGAAACGCACAAATTGTCAGAGTAATCAATCGCCAGTCGCTATCGATACCTTAATTGGTATCGCCTTAATACCAGGCTGGGTACCAAGACCCGGGGCTGGTTCCTGGCACCCACCCGCAAAACCAGGCACCCCGTCCCGTCCCGCACCCGATGCCGGCACCGACCCCGGGCTTGTTTCTCCTCTTATTTCTCCCTGGGGAGGCAGGAACCTGTGTCACCCTCTGCCCTCCAGGAGCTGGCAGCCCAGAAAGCCAACCCCATCCTGGGCTGCATCAAAAGCAGCATGGCCAGCAGGGTGAGGGGGGGATTCTGCCCCTCTGCTCCGCTCCGGTGAGACCCCACCTGGAGCACTGTGTCCAGCTCTGGAGTCCTCAGCACAGGAAGGACATCAACCTGTTGGAACAGGTCCAGAGGAGGCCACAAAGATGCTCAGAGGGCTGGAGCCCCTCTGCTGTGAGGACAGGTTGAGAGTTGGGGTTGTTCAGCCTGGAGAAGAGAAGGCTCCAGGGAGACCTTAGAGCCCCTTCCAGTCCCTAAAGGGGCTCCAGGAGAGATGGGGAGGGACTCTTGATGAGGGAGGGGAGCCATAGGACAAGGGGGAACAGTTTTAAACTGAAAGAGGGGAGATTTAGATGAGATCTCAGGAAGAAATTCTTTGCTGTGAGGGTGGTGAGACACTGGCCCAGGTTGCCCAGAGAAGCTGTGGCTGCCCCATCCCTGGAGGGGTTCAAGGCCAGGCTGGATGGGGCTTGGAGCAACCTGGTCTGGTGGGAGGCATCCCTGCCCAGGGCAGGGGGGGTTGGAACTGGATGATCTTTAAGGTCAGGGTTCAAGGAACACCACCTCAAAAAGGGGACGGGAAGTTCAGGAGGAGAGAGCAACGCGCAGCCCCTTGCAATCTGGATGATCCCTCGCAAAAAGGGTATAGAAATACTGTAATAAGTCTTGGTATCATAACTCCATTTGGGGTTTGTGAGACATTCAGCTGGTATCAGAATTGCCATTGCCTGGATGGCAGAGAAGAAGGACACGCTGTCCTGAGATTTGCAAGTCCCAGAGTTAATTTCTGGGCCCTGTGAGCTGGGGCAGAGGCAGGTCTATGAACAAGGAGGGTTTTTTTCCCATTCTGGTGCAGCAATACACAATTAGCACCCATATGTTCTCGGCTATTAAGCCCATGCCCCTTAGATTATTTATGTAGCTTGGAAATTTCTGTAGGCTCTACTGATCCCCTCCTTCATTAGTTAATTACCATGTTCTATCATTGCTCCCCACTCCCAGTCCCCTTACTAGCATATTTCCAGAGAGCCATCTGCCCACCCAAATTGCCTGTAGCCTCAGGAGGGCTATAAGATGTGACATCTTCCCAGAACAACCTTGTTTTTCACTGGCGTCACAAGGAGATAGAGAGGGCCAGCAGCTGAATTTCTGCTGTGAATTTCCATGTGGTAAATCTGAGCGATGCCTTGGCCAACGGGGGCCATGAATAACAAGCAGCAAAATCTGTGGCAGACCATCATAGAATCATGGAATGGTTTGGGTTGGAAGGGACCTTAAAGATAATTTAGTTCCAAGCCAAATTCGTCCCTGAAATAACACCTCTAACTTCTACCACAGCTTAATTTGGTCCCGGGCTTCTAGAAAGCTGCTCAGTGGGTTTGATTTATTTTCCACCTGATTTCTCCAGAGTGCATCAACTGCCTCGGTGTGGCCATGAGTGGTCCTGGAAGCAGTTTTGGGATAAAATGACCCATCGTCTCGCTGGCATGAGAAATGCTGACTTAGCTAATGCCATCATCAGAATCAGTCCTCTTTTAATGCAGTACTTTCAGGAGCAAGAAGTTAAGCGCGAAGAGCAAGGCAAGTGGTGAGCCAGGCTCCAGAGAGACCTCAGTTTATCCATGGGAAGGGGACAACGGCGCTTTGTGAGTGAATTTGGGATGCTCAGGGCTAAAACACGTGTGAAATACTGCACCCACTCTCTGACAGCTGTGCTTTCTCAGTCGGGATCGAGTCATCAGCCAGAGGCATTTCCTATTCTCTCCCAGCCACAAGATAACTGTTCCCCTGGACAGTGGGACCTGCTGTCCCCGGCACCAGACCCTATGGCTCTCACAGTGACGATTTCTCCCTGCCCTGTTTGCAGGTGGCCTCGGAGACAGAGGGGATGCAGAGCAAACCAGCTCAGCGAGGTGCTCCCAGTAAAAATGACTGGGAGGTTAGTTTTAGTGAGGTCTTAAAACGTTAGGAATTGTAATCCCGATTCCTTGAAGCTCGAGGATTTAACCACCCTGAGCGCTGCTGTCCCCTCTCTGCTCCGTGCAGCCTCCTGGTTGTTTCATCCAGTTATTTCAAACCCTCCTCTGATGTTAAAGCTTTTGAGACAACTTCACTCAGCTCCTTAACACTCTCAAGCAAGGTCTCCTCTCTGTTTTCAGCTTTCAGTTCCTCTGCCACCAATCTCCCCTTTTCCCTAGAATACACTTTAAAAGAGTATTCTTCACGTTTGCCGTAACTTCACCCTGAGAAATGTTATATTTCCGATTATTCTACCCTGCGTAATGCGCTGAACTTACTCCCTGTTTCCTTTACCCAGAACTATCTAATGAATTTTGATTTTTTTAAAAAAACCTCCCCTGAATCCCTTCTATTTCCTTCTCTCTCCGTTTAGATGAATGAATTTCTCCTCTGCTCGGTTCTTGTTCTATAACGAGATATTCCTGCCTCATTTTCTGATGTCATCCATCCGTCCCTCCACCCCAAAATTGTTAAAAAGCATCCTCTTCCGACTGTCAATCCCCAAATGCCAGAGAGCATCCTACGCATCAGAGACTGATGTAAATCCTCAGCCTAGAGGATTTACAGGAAAAACTGGGACGGCGGGTGCACATTGAGCACCTTGTGTCACTTCTGGGTACTTCCACGGTCATCCCTGTGACTCACACCCTGATTGTAATTCGGTTCCTCCGAACACAACCCTCCCTGCCCAGGGGCCGGCTGAGAAACAGTGGCGGTGGTGAAAGAGGAAGAGGGGGAAGAGGAAGGAAATTCAGGTTGCACAAGGAGAATGAATGGAAAGGGCCAAACACACCGTGATACGTGGCTGGGGACAGTGACATCTGAAACAGAGGGGGTGGGTGACAGGAGAGCGGTCCTCAGGGTGGCTGTGGGAAGAGGGGGACCGGAGGGGGATGTCCTGTCCCTGCAGGATGGGCTGAGCAGCGGTGCAGCCACAATCCAGGCTCTTGAGACCCCTTGGGGCTTGGTTTTTAGGGTCAGGAGCTGGAATTCCACCGTTTGACACCTCCACAGCCTCCAGAAGGCACTCGGGTGGATCTTCCCAACCCTGCTGCTGCCCTCCTGCCTCCCCACAGCCGCCCTCTGCCCCGCTCTGAGAGGCAAGTCACGCTGGTCGCCACCAGCCAGGGACCAGTAACTACTCACCAGACGGCTCCAGTTCCTGGGAACCCGCTGAGAAATCCTGCTCCTGGAGTCACGGCTGAGCCACGTGCCGCTGTCCACTGCCCTGCTCCGCCGTGGAGGTGGACACACTTCACACGGTGACAGCCACGGTCTTTCAGGTGAAAATGTGGTTTACAAGAGGGAAGTAAGTTATTTTATAATTAACTCAAGGTGCCCGAACCCGAGACGAGGAGGAGCACTTTGCAGCCAGCAGCCCGCTGGCTCGGCAGGCTCCCTCCTTCAAACCTTCTATCGGCTCTCCATCCCGCAGACCATCAGTCAAGCAGCAGCCCCTGGAAACGATCCCAGCCTCTCCCCAGCAGGGAATTGCGGGTGGGTTTGCAAACTTTATGCAAATAGCCTCATTTACTACAAGCGGACCCGCTTCGCTAACGAACACAGGACAGAACCCTTCGTTTCGCAGGGGAGACGCCTCTCTGGGGCCGCATTAAGGTTTCTTCCCCCTTCTCACCTACAAGAAAATTAAAAAGCTAACCACTCCTTAAAAAGAAATATCAATCAGAAGAGGTTTCTTGAGCCCCCCTTGTGCCTGTCACAGACACAACTTTCCAGATCTTACACGCTCTTTGGCATTTATGCCTTTTCTAGCGACTGGTGCTAGAAACATATTCAAGAGAAACTGCTGAATTCTTCCTGTTCTGAGGCTCGGTCCTGGCATGAAAACACAGGGAGCGCTGCCATCGCGCCCGTGGCGTCGGCAACGAGGGATACATGCAGCCATCCACCACCCCACGCTCACACAAAATTCCTTTTTCTTTTTAGAGGAGCCTCATATTAATGAGCCCTGCACAGGAGCCCACGCGGGTGAGAACCCTGACTTCAGTAGCAACGCTCGGTGTCCATTCCAGAAGCTCCAGATTTTAAGGCCCAGAGAAATCCTCTCTTGCGCGGCACAAGCCAGAAAATTCTCCCCACGAATTCCTGCATCTGAGCCCGAAGCACCTGCACGGTCACATCTTCTCACGGCATCAGGGTCGCCCACTTACTCTGATGGTTAACTGTCCCTTTACCATTACCAATCATTTTAACACCAAATCGTCATGGGATGCTACTCTACAAGGGCCTGCTCCGCTGAAGACCCATCAAGTTCCACGTTTACACCAGTGAAAAGTAACTCACTTCAATCATCTTAAATATTAACCTTAATTTTCCTCTCGCATGGGCCTCTGATGCTTTTTCAAACAAAACGGATACTGTAAGGGTTTTGGTTTGTTCTGGGTTTGGTTTTTTTTTTATAGAAACACTTTATTGCTGCAGTCAATAACCCTGTGTATCACACACAAATAACCAATTACAGTTTGAGAAACTAAAAATAATTCTTCAAGTGGTAATACTGAGAAAAATGAACATACAGGAAAGGATACAAAACTATACATTTAAGTTACTAGAAATTTGCTAACTAAAAAAGTTCTGCAGAAGTGCGAAGTGTCCTGTATAAACTATACAACACATGCCAGTGTAAAGTTGTTTAACATTATACAATTACCTATCTACCAATGTTTTACCTAAACACAAGATCAGCTGCAATTTTTCTCTTTTTTTTTTTAAACAATTACCTTCTATACAGAGACAAGTGCTTTCAGTACTCCATCGGAATATACACACACTGCAATATCTCAAAACTAAAAAGATAATCACGAAAGAAAAGGTCCCGCGTCGAAGTTTTCTTTGCGTATCTAATGAAAATCCAACCAGCGATATCCTTGCTTTCGTATTTGCCCTGTTTCACCCATATTTGAGATGATCCCAAGCCAGGGTCACCAACCTCCTCTCCATCGCTGGCCGCAATCTCCGACAGCCGACTGACACCCCAAATCTGTCTCTTAACAGAGCTCAGCTTCAGCAGAAATTTGGAGCCAGGTCCCACTTTGCCACAGATACTGACCCACCCACAGACAGGGCAGAAGCAACGTGTCCGTGTCCACGGACCACCAGTGGCATCCCCCTTCCTTCCAGCACCTCCACAACCGGGACTGATGCCCTGGCTGGTACAGGGGGATGGCAGAAGGGGGCTTGGACAGGGACTCACTATTGCTTCCCAGGATTTCCCAGGCCCAGCACTTCTCTAACCCCTCGCAGACTCGGCGTAACCTCCGTTGAAGCCCTCTCGCTGAAGCAAAGCCCACCTCGATGACCTTCCACCAGAGGAAGCTGTTCCCAGGTCTGGCCATCTCTTCAGACAACAGGGCAACACCTTAAACGCCACCCCCGCTCCCAAAATACAGGGTTTTCAGTTGAAGAAAGTCCTGAGAATTCACAGGAATTTAACATCTCGTGATGTTTGAAAGGGGAGCAACCTCCTGGATATCAGAAATGCAGGCAGCACCCGCTTCTAGCTCGAATAGAATGCATGTTCATGACCTGGCAGACAGACCAAATATGACACGGCAGGGAAACTTCCTTGGCACAGCCGGTGGTTTTTTGGACAGGATTTATTTAAGCCAATAGACTGGGAGTCTGGTCAGATGTCTGGAGCACGGGGCATGTCAGCAAAGGCTCTGGCAATCCCGGGATGGGGTCGTAGCAGATGGTATTAAGCCTGTATTTCCCCCTTCAATTAAATTCTGGTCTTGGTAACGTCCCAGGTAACCCAAACTAACTTTGGCCAAGGAACAAGGACTAAAACCAGTAAAATTCTGACTTGTATTTCAATCATTTCAAAAGGGGCCAGGAGGAAGTGTTGGAAAGCCTGACCAGACAGGGGGTGGTTTTTCCCCTTACTGATGGGAAGGACGGAGCTCACCTGAGCTATACCATCAGTGCCTCGCAGCTGGAAGCTGAAAACCAAGTCAACAGAATCTCCTCGAGGAGAAAGAAGGAAAAAGCACCATTCCGCCTTCTCACACCATTTGATGGCACCACGGGGAAGCAGAGAGCTGCAGCTCCAGAAGCCCACTGTTACCACCAAGCAAGGACCAGCATGAGAAGCGTGACCAGCATCAACGAACACCCCGGACAGACAGATCTCTCCTGCAGCCCTTCCTGGAATGAGCCCTCCTAAGCAGTATCAAGAGTTTAAATATTAGGCCTTAACTTCCATGCAGAAAAAACCTGCTGGGAGAGGGAACGGTTAGCAGCAACACTGGCCAGAACAGTTTCATCCGCAAAATATTCCTCCCCAGGTGATTTCCCTGGAGATGCTTTTTCTTCCCAAGTTAAGATACACGGGGGCACAGCAAAAAACCCTCCGTATCCTGAATACACCGACCACTCCCCGACCTGTGCCGCACGGAGCCTCCAGAACACCAAACGAGATCTCACCACGTTTCACCCAGAACCACCTGTGACAGCCACGGAACCAGCACCAGCACATTACAGCGTGCCAGATCCATGAGAACATTGGTCCCTCTCAGGGGCGAGCTGGAGAGCACCCAGGCTTCATACCAGAACTTGGCCAGTTTGTGTTTCACCCGCTGGCCACAGATGGGATGAGAAGGTGCCCGGCATCAGTCGGCAGCTGGTTCTGTGCATCTCGCAGACGCATGGAGCCTCGTGCTCTCGGGCATTTCAGAAGAACATCACGAAGGTGTGCAAGACCCGATATTCAACCCACCCGAGTTTATCCAGTAAATCTTTTCACAGAGCAAAACAGAAAACAAAACAAGCCAGCGTATTATCTGGGTTCTCCCAACGGAAGAGGATGGCCCACAGCAGAGTTTAGGAAAAGGGCCCCAGTAATTGCACTTTAAATTACGGCAGGCAACAAACTCTACCCGCGGATGGTCACGAAGCCTGCTGCCCTGAGACCAGAGTGTGCGGGGTCTGTCTGCCTCTGCCGCCCGGGCATGGGTCATCCTGACACCTAGCACGGTACACAAACCCATGCCAGTGCACTTTGCCTACAGGTCTGGGTATTTTCAAACATCTCAAGAAGAAGGTACCATGTTGTTCGTGAAGATCACAGCCGCTGAGCTTCAAGCATGAGGTCCCGCAGAGGCACACACAGGCTTCTCCTCTGACAGCTCTCGGAAACCACCGCTGTGTGTTCTCTTACCACACTCCCTTCTCTGCCTTCTTTTAAAAGATTAATTTAAAAATAAATTAATATTACATTTTAAGAAAAGAAAAAAAATAATCACCCATCTCTTACTGTTATTCTTTGGGAAGCCTTAAAGCAACTTCTTTTATTATGACAAAAACTTGCTCGATGAAAGTTGTACTTGAAAAAGACTAAGTAAAACCTGAACCAGAGCTGGGGATTGAGTTCAGTATCCCGACACATAAACTTTTACCAAACTAAGGAGTCCAGGCAACTCCTGCTAAGACCAACCAGGAGATTATTATTGACTTTACGGAGATTCAGAGAGGGCTCAGGTAGAGAAAGTGGGTTTTCAAGCGCAGAGGCCCCATGTGCTGACTTTTGGTGGGGCTTCGTTTCCGCTCCGGTCGCATCAAGGCTTTGGTTAAACGAGGGCTTGGAGCTGGACGGGGGGAGCTCAGGGATGCAAATTAACTGCAGACACTCCAGGCTTTGGCAAAACTCTGTCTAAAAGCCCCACAAACAAGTTTTAAAGCTGCCCCTCTCTTTTCTTTGAGGCTGATGGATCAAAAAGCCAGTCCCGAATTCAAAAACACAGGCAAAACAATTCTCTGAGCACGTAACGCATCACACCAGGACCAAAACCAGGCAGGTATTTCAAAACTCATCCACTTAACACAACATTTACTTCCTAGACCTCGAGGTCGGTATCTCCTCTGACAACATCAAACTCTTGGTTAATTCACACATGACACAGCACTAAAGAAGGAAAACCAATTTCAGCTGTATTGACTAAGGATCTTTTACGTTTTGTTTTTTCCATAACCGTTCACATTTTTACCAATATAGCAACAAACCCTTTTGCCAGTAGTTTGGAATGAAAGTTACATCAGGTTGTGTTGATGGTCTGACCTATTAAAAAAAAAAAAGACCAAAAAAAAAAGCAAACCCAGTCCCCAAAACAGAGCATTGAAACCATTACGCCTTGAAACCAAACACTACGCACACCCTCTGCTCCCCGTACAAGTCACAAGTGCAATACCCTTCGAAAAAAAAAATTGCTTCTCAAAGGAAACCCAAAGAGGCAGAGTTTTTTTTTAGTGTTATGTTTAGTAAGATAATGTGGGCATGTGTCGGAAACCACAGGTTGGATTTTTTTAAATTTTTTTTTTTGTTTTTTCTTGTAAGGCAAGAGGTTTACGTTCCAGAAGAATATATGGGGTAAAGAACGAAGAAATGTTTCGAAAATGACACATTCTTTCAAGTTTCATTCTCATTTGACATACATATTACAAAATAAAGATTTTTTTTTTTTTAAAAAGTGCTATATGCTTTGTAAGTCTCATCACGATACGTAAAGCAAAATTTTAACACCTGCTGCCTAAGACAAAATGTTAGTGGCAGTGTTAGTGGCAGATTAGACTGTAGGGCTCTCATTTCCCTCGGTGTCTGGGACAACCTCCTTCATCAGGCTTAACGAACAGACAAACAGACAAACCAACCCCACTCTACACATATTCCAGAATCGTTTAGAGTCATCTTCTAAAGTAACAGACTCCATGAAGTTGACGGCAGTTCGCTGGCGGCTTTGCTCGACACCAAACCCTTCTAGACCCAGGATCCTGTGGCTCCTGGATGGGCCGGTACGAGAGACAAAACGTCGAGAGGTATGAAACCACGATGACATCGATGTGCCAAAGGGATTTAAAAAAAAACATTCTGACGAAAAAGAAATGTAAAAAAAAAATAATAAAATCCATCCGCCAGCCCTCAGCTCTTAGCCAGTTTTAAAAAGGTAGAGCAGTTTGCAAGTAAACAAAGGGATTTTAAATCTTCGAGGACGTACAGAAAACACCCCTCCCACCCGGCAATCAGACGTGAAGGATTTCTGCAGCACAGTCTTCTGGCTCCGTGTAATGCGAAGAGTTTGTGTCTGAATGGTGAACCCCAAGCATTTCTTTACTTTCAAAGTTTGGCTCCATTAGTGCAGGTTTTTCAAAAATATTCTTTTTGCTAGTTTCCGGACAGTTTTGTACATATATTACTCGGTTATAAGCTTTAAGTCTCTTCCACAGCTGTACGTACACTTTGCATTGTACATACATGAACAGAAGTCCTCCAGTGAAACCAATAGCCACAACCACCAGCTTAGTCCAAAATGGCCATTCTAGAATCCCTGGGGAAAAAAAAAGGAAAAAGGAAAAGGATTGGGTCAGTATCTGCTGGAATACACTGGATCTCTCAAAAACATCTTTTAAAGAAACTGTCACAGAGTTTGGGCCACTCAAACTGTTGTTATTCTCCCATTTTTCTCAATTGGCCTTTTTTTTTTTTCCCCACCTTCAAGTCAAACACCTGCAGATTTTTATTTTATATATCACATTTATTCTCATCCAGAAGGAAAAACAATGATCCTCTGTGCTGAACAAGGGCTCAGGCACAATCACAAACAGAGTGAAGGCGACAGGCAGTAGTAAGTTTAGGTCCTTTTACATTTGTTTTTAAATGAAAACTGGATCAGATTATGGAAGGGATGGTATGGCGTGGTTCCCTCTTCACAGCAGGAGGCTGAAGTCAGTGACCCAAGAAGTCTGTCCCACTCCATGATCACACAGGACGTGGAGTCTTTAAACTCACAAGGGACCGATTGTTACCCTCTAGATTGACACGTTCCTTACACAGACTGTCCAATTTTATCTGCATCAGCCCCAGGAACCTGCAGTTGGAACCAGAGCATCTCTTCTGATGCACAACTGCAGGTGATGGAGATGCTGAAGCATTCTGGAGAGTTTAACCTCCGTATTAAAAATGACCACCGCTACTTTTCCTGAACTTACCTAGCTTGAACTTTTAGACATTGGACCTTGTTACATCTCTATCGACTGCTTTTAAATGAGAGACTATTCACTTTATACATCTCCTGCTTACATCGCTCCTGTACCCACCCAATTCCTCTCCTCTTTACAGATAAGCAGCATCACAAGGTCGATATGAAACAATGCTGAATCACCCCATATCAGGTGTCTCGGTGAATAAAATCATGGCCTCCCAAGTATTCAAAGTGTTTACCAAGACACAGGCCAGTGTTCTTTTGGAAACACAGGGTAGCGTGGGAGGAATGGAAATATTTTAGGCCCAAAATACAGAGGGCACTGCAGTGTGACTACTGATGAAATCCCACTCGTGATTAATACCTGAACGCCTGATTCACAGGTGAGCAATCTGATGCCATCTGTAGCAGTGATAGCACATAGTTGCCCCTGTGGAGACGCGAAGATGTACCCACACACGCTCCCCTCACCCCCCCAGCTCATTACAGGACTCCCCAGATTGAATATCCAAATGAAGGAAGCAAAGGCAGCATTGGGACAAGTACTAAATATTCCCACTGAACCTCCTATTCGCGGTGATCTGATCTATCTCTTGGCTAAAACAACCTGGAGAGAATAAATCGCATATACTTTTCATCACCCTATGGTAACCTTATACTGAAAGGCCAACAATTTTCAGCATAGATGAAAGAGATGGGGTTGGATGGAACAGAACCGCAAAGATTTCATTCAAAGCAGTTCCCCAACTGAAGTCATGAACAATCCAACTACAGCCCAAACGAGAAATGATCAGTTTGAAGTGTGAGTCTGTTCTGAAGACACCGTAAACAGCTCTGTGGATCTGCAGGTTTATTGATGCTCAGCTGCCTCCCCAGATGGTGGATGCCCCATCCCTGGAGGGGTTCAAGGCCAGGCTGGATGGGGTTTTGAGCAACCTGGTCTGGTGGGAGGTGTCCCTGCCCAGGGCAAGGGACTGGAACGAGATGGTCTTGAAGGTCCCACCCAAAACCATTCTATGTTTCTATGATGCTCTTCAACCACCAGCAAAACATTTTCCAACTGTGAGTCCAACTGGCACGCAATGCTCTGTGAGCAAGGACAAACTGCTCACAGAGGGATGCCCATCCCCACCTTCAAGGACACCGCAGCTTCCCAAAAAACAGTTCTGTGACGGATGCAAATTCGCAGCCCAGGACACCCAGGTAAAGGGATTTAAATTTGGTGAGTTTACAGCCAGCACACTAAAGAAAAACCTAACATTCCAGGAGCAGAGACGTCCCTGCAGTGGGGTGGCAGCCACCACATGAACCTCAGTGAACGTCATCTCAGCTGCATGAACTGGAGTTCTAAGAATCAGCCTGAATTTCTTCTGCTTCAGGCACAACTGCTCAGAAAGATTTCTCCAGTCTAACGTGGCTCTCACAGGAAACCTGTGCTAACCCACCCCACAGATGACCGAGTAGAAGGAAAACCCTGTTCACCCTGATTTACCTCAAAGATTTGGATTTAGGTTCCTCTTACCGCTTCTCTTTTCAGAAACTGTTCTGGTTTTGCTCAGTTAAAAGGTAGCCATAGCAGCAAACAAATGCCTACATCCTTATCTGCTCAGTAAGTGTTCCAATTCAAAATCAAATTAGCTAAGGCAGTGCAATTTTGTTTCTGGCTACAGTGGATTAGCTCTGGTATCTCTGCATTTCACAAGTGCACACTAAATTGACTCGAAATAGGCTTAAAAAGCACCCACAGATGAACTTACACTGATTTAACTAAACCAGGGCTACAAAGATGATTAGGGGCCTTGAACATCTCTCTGACGAGGAAAGGCTGAGGGACTTGGGTCTTTTTAGTCTGGAGAAGAGAAGACAAGATTGAGGGGTATAAGTATTTACGCCTATAAATACTGAAAGGGTGGGTGTCAGGAGGACGGGGCCAGTCTCTTTTCAGTGGTGGCCAGGGACAGGACAAGAGGAAGTGGGCACAAACTGGAACATAGGAAGTTACAACTGAACATGAGGAGGAACTTCTTTCCTGTGAGGGTGGCAGAGCCCTGGAAGAGGCTGCCCAGGGAGGTGGTGGAGTCTCTGTCTCTGGAGACATTCAAACCCGCCTGGACACGTTCCTGTGCAACCTGCTCTGGGTGACCCTGCTCTGGCAGGGGGTTGGAGGAGATGATCTCCAGAGGTCCCTTCCAACCCCATATCATTCTGGGATTCTGTGATTTTAGAACTATGCTTTTCAACCAACCCAACCTGAGGCTAGAGCTGACGAGTCTAATTATAAATATTACCTGTGCCTTTGTGCTCTGCATCCTCTCTGCATTCAGGATAAATAATTATTCCAAGAGACTAAGTGGGAAGATAAGCAAGTAACATACCGGTCGTCTGTCCCTGTTTGATCTCCTCCGCTGTCCTGTCTATGAGGACGTAGAGAGACCAGACGACGCAGGTGATGGCAATGATATGGAATGTTACGGAGCACACGATCTTCCTCCTCTCGCTGGCCGTCATCTGCAGCTTCTCCCACTGCGAGAAACCCAGAAACAGAACAAGAGATTAGGCGTTTGCTGCCGTTACTAGAGAGTAGGAAAAGAGAACGTTGATAAGAACAAAAACCAGGCAGGAAACCAGTTTCCTCCGAAGACGGATTTTAAAAGTCAGACGGGATTATTGCTCTGAGCACAGCACGTGTGTGACGGCGGGCAGCCCACCCTGGGCTTTCACTCAGTCTTCACTCGTATTTAACACTACTTACTGCAGCGACACCCGTATTTTATTTTCAGTTTCAAGTGCACTTAAAGACATGTGTCCTAAGAATATACACCAGAACTGGACAGCTTTTCTAAGTGAGAGGAGGCAGCAAATTAAATCCCTGGACCTGCCTCTATCCATAAAGTTTGTACAGCCCAAATAGAACCCCCAAAGTCAGGCTGCAGTCACTTAGGAAAGCTAAAAGAAACTATACAATTATTATAGATGCTTCTAATAAGCAAGGAATTGTTCAAAACCAGCTTTTATTTTTTTCACCTGAGACACCTGGAAGCTTTTTCTTAAATAATTTTTTTTTGGCAATTTCCCCTGTGTATATGATATAAGCTTTTGCACGTGGGTTGTACATCCCTCGGTGCATCTGCTTGGAACAGAGAGTTAAGATGGGCTTTTCTCACCCTTTCACAAAATATAGGCTGGGGCACATAGGCTTCTCATACCCGTGTGCTTCTAGAGAGGTGCATTTGACGTCTCCTAGAATAATTTGCAGAAGGACTTTGAAAAGGAGGTGTTTACTTTTGATAGAAAGCATAATTTAATTAATTTGTCAACATGTAAGTGTGTGAAATCTATTTGTGAACGCTCTTACAGAGCCACAGGCACTTGTATTTTGACTAATTTATATTTCTCCTTTCTGTTCCACAGCTTGAGCTCCTCCACTGGACAATCTCTCCTGTGAACTGCTGGCTCCACAGCCACCAGACCAACTCGTACCATCTCATCTCCTCAAGAGACACGACTGCACAGCAAAAAAGAAGATAATTCTGCAAACTATGCACAGGCCCAGAGAGGAAACTCAAATCTATAGGTCCCTGCTGCATTATTCCGATGACACAGCATGTGGTATTTCCCAATTACAATTGGGAAGTCAGCATTTCTGGGCTTTTGAAGTGCTGTTGAAGAAAAAAAATTCAGCAGAAAATTTAGATTTAATGTCTTTTTTTTTTTTTCCCATTGAAATTTTAAAACAAAGCATCCCTCTCTTGTCTCCCCCCATCTTCACTTAAACCATGATACATCTTTTTTCTCATCCTCTTCCTTGAGTAACTTGGTGTTTGAACAGACCAATGCACTCTGCTGTGACACAACCTTAAGATGCTGAGGATGTTTAGTTCCACTTCCAGCCTACGGACAAGCACAAGCCCTGTTATTTGTCCCATCCTGTTCATAATCACCAGTTTCAGACTGTTTTCTCCTGACTGACAGGCTACTATAAGGGCTGAGTTGAAGATACAGAGGCAGCTCATCTTCTGGCTGCAGCTGAACCTCTATGAGATTCTTTAGAAGTACTTAAGAGGTGAATTCCTTCTCCTTCTCTTTATGGCTCTGTCCCTACCTTCTGGCATCTGGTCTCTTTCCCACAGGTGACCTGTTCAGTTATAACGAATGATGAAGGACGCATTTCTGATGATGCCCAACAGCTTTTTCTCACAGGGCATAAATACTGAGAAAATGTTTCCCACCCACTCCAGGAGGAGAAAGCACAGAAAAACCAGCAGCCAATGGCCAACTACAGCAACTCTTTTCACTTGGGATTCTCTAGAGTAACTCCTTTAATATCCTATAGATGGGCTGTGCCAAGTATTGTCTGTGCAGATAACAGAGCCTGTGATGGCCAGTATTGCAGCTCAGAGGTATTACACTCTGTGCCAAGGGGCTACCAAGGAAAAATCTCCAGTTCTTAGAAGGCAAGGATTCACTGCAGACATAAGCAGAGGTTGTCCTCTCATCCTGTGAACCAGACACACTAAGCCATATACTTTGCTGATTGTGTATCTCTGTAAAAAGCATCAAGAAGTGTTTGAAAGCTGCTCTATTTTCTGCTGGGAGTCACTTTTAGGAACTGGACAAGTTCTCGTAACAGATTTTAGATGGCTGCAGCCATATATGTGGTGGACTTCCCACTCCACATATAACGGCCTCCCAGTCCCTAAAGGGGGTACAGGAGAGATGGGGAGGGACTCTTCATCAGGGAGGGGAGTGACAGGATGAGGGGGGACGGTTTTAAATTGAAAGAGGGGAGATTTAGACTAGATCTCAGGATTTCTTTGCTGTGAGGGTGGTGAGACACTGGAACAGGTTGCCCAGAGAAGCTGTGGCTGCCCCATCCCTGGAGGGGTTCAAGGCCAGGCTGGATGGGGCTTGGAGCAACCTGGTCTGGTGGGAGGTGTCCCTGCCCAGGGCAGGGGCTTGGAACTGGATGATCTTTAAGGTCCCTTCCAACTCAAACCATTCTGTGATTGTATGATTCTAACCTTACCAGACTTACTAAGGAGCCCCAGAAACACAATAAATAGGTGTGGGGCACTCGTGGGGAAGGGCTGCTTCTTTTCAGAGCGGATCTGTGCCTAACGAAGCCTTTCCCTGGGGAAGCGGGTCTCGTCCCTACCTTTCGCAAAGGCTTCAGCTTTGTCTCCATGATGAACTCGTACTTGCAGAGCTCGCAGCACCGCGTGTCCGAGCTCTTGATCCACTGCTGCAGGCAGGCCTGGTGCACGAAATGAAGACTTCCCGTGCAGTGACAGGGGGTAATCAAGGGGCTCTCATCGTCTCCTTCGCAGTGACATATCCTGGATCAGAAGCAAAGCTGCTCATTAGGAGAGGAGGAAGCGGAAGGGAGGAGGGGGAGGCATGTAATATCTGTGATCACACGCGGCCGTCCCGCTGAGGAATCCTGAGACATACATATCAAAGGGACGCGTTCCACAAAGGAGCTAAAACTAAAGAACTCCGTCGCCGAGCAAGCACATACACAGGCACAAAATAACTGAGCACAGACACCAGGCAGCTGCTTTCCAACAGATGAGGCGGACACGCCGAGCCTGACAGAAATGCGGTACCCCAAAGGGAAAAAAAAAAAAAACGAAGGGAAGAAATGACAAGGCTTCATCCAGAACAATAGCACTTAACTGAAAACAGCATTTAAACAGATCAGACAGCACTTCCCAAGACAAAAGATGCACAGAGAGGTGCAGCTACTCATGGATTACGATCTGAAACAGAAGATAAAACAAAATTCCCAAACCCATGGTGAGACAGCACACCTCTGTATCACGAAGAGTTAATTTAGACAGCCTAGAAGTGATTTTTTCTAGTGCCAATTGCTGAGAGACAGATCCACGCTGGAAAGCACTGAATCCTCTCCAAAATACACCTACTCTAAATGGACTAATGGTTTTGCTCTCCGATTCCTGCTTTGCCAGGAGCTGCTAAGAAAGCATCAGCTCTGCAGAATTCCCCGTTTCCATCAGAGTTCAAGCGTGCAGAGGGCAAGGACACCCGATACAGCGTTACTAACAGGTGCTGCCGTTTGATTTCCAGCTTCAATTCATACACACAGCCCTTGGGTTGCACCAAACATCATCACCCGGTCCTTCTAACCACGTAGGAGAGGCCATGAATTGAAAGGGGGCAGGAGGGATGGATAAGGAGCTCGGGGAATGAATATATGTTACTAAGCATATGTGAAGCACGTCCTGGCTCGCTGCCACCCCTGTCTAATACTGAAATCTCCTGACTGATGTGTAGCATCTTGCCTCTTGCAACCTTGCTGAGAGCTGGCAAGTGGAAATGAGGGAGTGGGCGGATTGCAACAGCGTCTTGTTGATGACAAGCCAGCACGGAGCTAGATTTTGCTGGTAATGAGGGGGAGAAATCAAAATAATATTGGCAAGTAGTAACAAAGGCAGCTTCGGAAAGTGCCGCCAGGGAGGAGAAAGATTAGGGTAGTAAAACACTAGGTAGAGGGATGGGACATTTGCTCCTGTACTTGGTGACTCCTGCTCCTCAGCTGCATTTTGGAGCTGGGATGGGGCACACCTGCAGAGAAGTCACCATGAAGACAGTCCAGAGCTGGCTGATGATTAATCCTCTGTAGCTGGAACTAGGACAGCCATCCTTTCTGGGACCTCACACTACGGACATCCCACGGGCCCACCACTAACACCCAGCCCTCAGATCCCCCTTTCGACTAAGGCATCCAGGAAGCCCTTTAAAAAAGAGTGTGGTGGGAGACAAACTATGAGAAAAAGATGAAGAAAAAAATAAAAATCTTAAGCTATATTGACCTGATCTCAGCAGCAATTCTCAAACAGTCTGTTTCCCTCCTGACTCCCCACCCTCTGGCCAAAGCAGCAGCGACGGTCAGGACAACACATCGCTCACTAAAAGCTAAGACAAGTTCACCTTCACCTTTAATTCTCTCACGATATTCCCAGTTTGGGCACTGATAAGAGAAAAACACCATCTCAGAACCCCCAAACCCCAAACCAAATAGCAATTTATTTGACTCCAAAGGAAATTCTTTTGCTTAGTAGCCTTGTTAAGTGCCTCAGAGGGGTGTGGGACAGCAGAGAGAAGGCCGCATGCTGCCAATCACAGGTATTAAAGCAAGGTGACAGGGTGAGGAGGGAAAGACAAGACACGGCACAAAGGCAGGGGGGAAGCAGAAGGGTCACCACCCGCACGTGGGAGGGCTCGGAGGCCGGCGGTTCTCTGGTCAACCAACCTGCAGGTATCCCCCGATGTGGACACAGGGGAGAGAGGGGGGAATTTTTCTGAGAGGGGGGAAGGACAGTCAAGGTCACTGTCCTTCTCAACGGAACAGAGCGGGGCCCGCTGCTCTTTTGTTCTCAGTTTCACTGAGGTGCTGTCCTCGAAGACGTCGTCGTCTCCCATGTCATCGGAGCAGAAGTCTGTGCTCTCCACCAGCACGCTGGAGGACTTCTCTGCTTGGAAGTGACTGGAATAGCTCTCCAGCTCGTGGAACTTATGCAGGCTGCTGGTGCTGGAGGTGTGGGAGAAGGAAAAAAGGTAACGCAGCAGTTTTTTGCTCCTTGAGGTGTCATAGTCCACTTTGTCCTCCAGCAAGGGGATATGCACAGCGCTGTGGTTCTCGGCTCCTCCCGAGGCGCTCGAGTAGTTGGAAAGGGAAGGGATGTAGGAGTGCTTAGAATTGCTAAAAGAAAGAGGCCTGAGACTGAGCGGTTTCCTCTCTTTAAGATGAAATTTGTTAATCCTCAAACTCTGCTCTTGAGCCGGGATCAGTTTGCCTTCCGAGCGTGTCCGCTCCACGTAGTCAAAGCACTCGCTGGTGCCCTGCGCCTTCTGGTCCACGTCGTTGAGGGACTTGGAGAATTTCAGGGCGCGGGTGGGCTTTGCGTTCTTAGCAGACCTGAGCGCCTGGCCCCGATCCTGCCCACGGGAGTTTCTCTTGGCCGGGTGTAAGGCGTCCTGACAGATTACTGTCACAGTGACCCCTTGTGTCAGGGGGCTCTGGCAGTGAGGATTTTTCAAGACAACAGCGGACTGCACTGGACTGTGATGACAACACTCAGAAAACACTGCACTGGAACTGCATGCAGAACAGTGGAATAAAAGCACAGAAAGTGAAAAAAAAACCCCAACAGATCACGTAAGAGAACACGTATAATTAAAAGCGAAGAGATGAGAATTACGGCTAGGGTGGGAAGGGCAAACATAGCGGGGCCGAACGGTCAGTGGGATTCAACGAAGCGGTGTTAGACAGCAGTCGAGTCAAACAAATGGGACACCTCAAACGGGAACCCCCACATCGCTTACTTCCCCGTACACATGTGCTTTTTCAGTGTGGGTTTTGCTTAATTTGGACCTCTCACGGACCTGACTGTAGCCCCGCAAACAATAGACTTTACCTGCAGATGTCCTGGTTGGATGGGGTAACAGAAGTCCGAGAGAAGCTATGGGGGGCAGAGATGGAGGTTGGACTTCCAGCCTGCAGTGAAATTAAAACAAACAAACAAACAGCAAGTCACAAGCGGGAAGAGTTTTTGGTATGTACAGCAATCGCCCTCGGGGTTAAACACAGCATATGGAGGCAGATATCGCTCTGTATCAGACGCTCAAGGGCCAGTCGCAAAGAAGTGGCTTTACTGTAAAATGCTAAAAAGGGAGGTCACGCAGCCTCTTCCCTGGAAAAGCAGTAATCAGATCAGAAATGTTTCCACCCAAGGTCACACGCGGCCATCTCTGGCGCGGAACCTGCCAGCTGTCAAATATCGCACGAAACAATAGCTCAGGAAATGAGCAACGCTACGGTAATTAGAATAATTAGATGGAGGTGTGTGTATAGACTAGTCGGAATTTAGCTTCCTCATAATAGCTAATTCTTCCACTTATAACGATGTCAAGAGATTAGAGGCTTGGGTTGGGTTTTTTTTTGTTCTATTTCACATGGCAGTAATTCAGTCACTCAGACACTACTTGGGGCTCATTTTCCATCCTGGCATATGCACATGAGCACCATCTGCCAAACCAGACCATTCCCCAAAGTACTCTTTGTACTTCGTGAGGCCTTTCATCCTCCTCTCCCTCTTGACAGGGTCTTCCACCTGCTTGGAGAAGAGCTGCGGCAGCAGTCACGTTCATAAGACCCACCAAGAGCACAGTGAGAAGTAGAATAATTGAAGAATTCGGCTGAATTAACTCAAAAAGATAAAGTATATTGGCTTATTAAATACTTAACAGACAAGCCTCCAAAAATCAATATGGTGAGAATGATCATTGTCTCAGGGCTGGGACTCGATGGGCCGTTATTCCTGCTGCTATATTCTGTGGGTCACTAACTGAAACTTCTCGACTCTTGCTGGAGGTCTCTTCAATTCTAAACTTCATTTATTAAAACCCCCTATTTAAACAAGGTGGCTGCAGGCTTTTACACTCTCATAGCAAAAGCAAGGTCCCTCGTCACCCAACATACTCTTCCTCCTTTGTGAGAGAAGCTGGGTACACAAGGACACATACACACAACTTCATAAATACAGATGCAGCCATCGTCTTCCGATTTACAGGCCTCATCTGTTAAGGTTTTGTTTCTCTACCCAACAGCACTGCAGCGGGCAACGTATCTGGCCTCACATTGGGATGTCCCAAGCCTGAAAAAACAGGTATCCATTTACCACTGGGTCTGCAAGAGTCGAGGGCAAGACTCCAACACACACCTCCTGATCTGCAGGAAGACTCTGTAACTTATTTCACAGAATCCCAGAATGATATGGGGTTGGAAGGGACCTCTGGAGATCATCTAGTCCAACTCCCTGCCAGAGCCGGATCATCCAGAGCAGGTTGCACAGGAACGTGTCCAGGTGGGGTTTGAACGTCTCTCCAGAGACAGAGACTCTACCACCTCCCTGGGCAGCCTCTTCCAGGGCTCTGCCACCCTCAAAGGAAAGAAGTTCCTCCTCATGTTCAGTAGGAACTTCTTATGTTCATGTTTGTGCCCGTTCTCTCTTGTCCTGTCACTGGGCACCACTGAAAAAAGCCTGGCCCCATCCTCCTGACACCCACCCTTTAAGTATAAGTAGTTATAGGTGTTGATCAGATCCCCCCTCAGCCTTCTCTTCTCCAGACTAAAAAGACCCAAGTCCCTCAGCCTCTCCTTGTCAGAGAGATGTTCTAGTCCCCTCATCGTCTTTGCTGTACCCTCTCCAGCAGTTCCCTGTTCCCTACCCCACCCAGCTAAATGCATGTACAGAAAAATCCCCAAGAGAATAACCTTGGGTGAGAGAACAAGCTGACCTACGTTACATGATTGCGACGAAACAAATTAAGGACTAATTATTAGCTTTGTCCTGGACACTATGCTTCTTCCCATTTTACACCGCTGGCACATATTGATGACAGACGATGCTGATCACACAGTGAGATGAATTCAGGTATGACTCAGAAATGTGTTCTCTATTTAATGCTTAACCTCTCCTAAATGCAGGTACCTCTCTGACTTCAAATCCTCTCTTTTAAAATGAGTTTGTGTGGTAATTACTTTTTTTTAAAAGGAAGACTGACAAGTTAGTGAAAGACCTGACACACTATAATCTGCTGCTGTAATTATGCAAATGCAAATTAATAAGACTGAAATAATGAATTATTTAAAAAGACATATTTAGCAATCTTCTAAAAACAAAATATTGAACCAGTAAAACAGCATGTTGCATTCTGCCATGGAAACAGAGCCATATAGTGCTGGAAATGGAGGCACAAATCAATTAATAAATCTGTCTCGGGTTTTATTTTATAAGCAAATCACAGAAGGTAACCTGCTTAGAAGGAATCCGATCTCTCTACTCCTTCACTTTAGCAATGAAGCTTTTAAAAAAAAAAGAGAAGATGGGTATATATGATATGAGTGTCTAATAGCAGATGAATAGATTCAATGATCCAAAATTTCCCTTCTGAAACCACGTTCCTGGTTTCTTGATCCGCTGGCACCAAGACAGCGCCAAAGTCTTGTCACTTGGGAAACTCAGACGCTGGGACAAACAAGAAATTGTGGCATTTCATTTGCATTTCATGCTTACTATTCCCTTTCTGTTCAGGACAGCTTGCAAAAACCCCGCATCTGAGGCACGCTTCCTTTTCCTCCTCTGTTCCTGCTCCACTACAGGAGCTCCTTTGCTCCATCTTTATACATAATGCAAATACAACCAAAATAGGAACAGAAGCTACCACGCTTGGAAAGGCACCACAAAGCGGAACAACAAAACACTGGAGGAAGTTTCGCCCCCACCCTGGGTTTAAGCTCACGTAAGCTGTGGGGGCCACCAAAAGCCACCGCTCAATGAGCCTCCAGTCTCCCGGTCCATCCCTCCTTTCCTTCCCACGCTTTTTGCTGGTGAAACTATTTACCCAGCTGCATTGCAAATCAGATGAGGGTGGTGAGGTGAGGGAGAACTAACCACTTCTTTGACTGAGCTTGTTTAACGCCACTCACTTCCCCAGCTTCAGGTGCTGGAGGAACATCAGTCCATTAGGGCAATGAGCCTCCAACGGCGAGGCACAACTCAACGGCAAGACACAAACTGCTGCCAAGAGCCCAAGATATAAGTTCTGCCAGTCCTAGAAGCAGAGGTGCACAGGCACACAGCTCGCCTGGGTTTACTGACTCAAATACAGCAGCCATCAGCCCGAGAGGTGCCTCAGAAAAGAAGAAACCTGGTGGTCTTGGGCCAGAACAAGACAAAGAAGAGGGAATGTGATGGGTGAATGCAATAGAGAGGTGGATCCAGCTGCCTGGAGCTCTGAGGTTGCTCCCAGGCAAGGCTCAGCTCTGAAGAGGCTGGGAAAATAAGCAATTAAAGCCTTCACTGCTCTGTAGCTTCTGGTGCACACGCCATCCCCAATGCCCCACCAGCAGCACCTTGGCTGGACTGGCTACTTACAGTGGTGACAACAGTAACAGGTTTTAAAGCACTCCTTGTCACAGGGGTTTTCTCCCATGCTCATTACGTGGTGGGTGGCCTAAGCCTCAACCCTTCTAACTCCACTTGCTGAATCTCTGTGGGCTTTCATGCTCTTCGAATGGCGGAATATCATCACCTCCAATGAGGAGCACCAGGAGTTACGTGCTAGCGACTTACTCTGAACAGCCAGATCAGTTGCCTAAAACAGCTCAGGAACTAAAAGTCAATAGTTAATTACGTATATTGACATTCCCATCTACTGCAATTCAGTGAGGTCACAGCGTGGCCTTCTACACTGGTGGGGAGATACTGGCAGTGACTCTGAAGGCAGCAATTCCTGGAGGTGATTCTACCCCTCTGCTCCGCTCTGGTGAGACCCCACTGGAGTCCTGCTGTCCAGCTTTGGAGTCCTCAGCACAGGAAGGACCTGTTGAAACAGGTCCAGAGGAGGCCACAAAGATGCTGAAAGGGCTGGAGCCCCTCTGCTGTGAGGACAGAGGTGCTGAGACAGTTGGGGGTGTTCAGCCTGGAGGAGAGAAGGCTCTGGGGAAACCTTAGAGCCCCTTCCAGTACCTGAAGGGGCCTCCAGGAGAGATGGGGAGGGACTCTTGATCAGGGAGTGGAGCCATAGGATGAGGGGTAATGGTTTTAAACTGAAAGAGGGGGAATTTAGATTAGATCTCAGGAAAAAATTGTTTCCTGTGAGGGTGGTGAGACCCTGGAACAGGTTTCCCAGAGAAGCTGTGGCTGCCCCATCCCTGGAGGGGTTCAAGGCCAGGCTGGATGGGGCTTTGAGCAACCTGGTCTGGTGGGAGGTGTCCCTGCCCAGGGCAGGGGGGTTGGAACTCAATGCTCTTTAAGGTCCTTTCCAACTCTAACCATTCTATGATTCTCTGTACGGTTGCCATCAGGAAGACATATATCTTTATATAAATGTGTGTGTGCATATATATGTACCTATGTGCACATATATATACACACACATGTGGGCTGCCACAGCTGGTTGTTCTCCTTCTCCCCCCACTCCATGAACAGCGTGATCTGTTGGTGAAGGAACCCGGCCTTTTCCAATTACCTACTTTGAGTACACGCTGCACAGTGAAAAGCAAAAACCCCACCCTGCCTCCGAAAATAAAATCATCTTTGACGTGAGCCACAGTGAACATGTCAGTGGCTTGGGCACATTCCAGGATAACCTGATTATCCGAGATGGCACTTCTGGATATAGTTGCTGTCGTCTCACTCTGGGCTGCACTTTAGTACTAGCAATTACACCTCATTTTAAAGAGCAGGGCCTGTCACAGTCTAAAAACCTTATTAAATTATTCATTAGAGGTTAAAAGTTAGAAACAACTTCACTCCAGAAGAATTCCTCCACTGATTAGAAATCTGAAGGAACTTTAGCACAAGGAGCTTCAGACAAATACAAATTTAGCAATAGAGCAAGGAGCCAAACACTCCACAACCCAAATTTCAACCTGGCGCCTTCATTATGGGTTTGCCCTTATTTACACTGTGATGAACCCGTTTCAAAGCCATGATCGCCTGTTGGGCTCAAATAAAACAAAACAAGAGAGAGTGGTTTCCGTCTGCCTCTCTTTCCCATCAGAGCAACAGGAGCACAGTGAGGGTCTGAGTATGCTCAGCCAACTCCAAGTACCACCATCCTTCTGGGGATTAAAGAGACACCTTAGCAGGTGTTGGTCAAGTGGAGGCATCTCTCACCACTGTCCCAGAGCTCTCCCGTCCCAAGCACAACCAGTGATGGATGCCCACCACCTTCAATCACCACCACCACCACAAACAACGCCCCCCTGCCCAGTGATGCTTCTTCAGCACTGAGATCTGCCATGAATGGGCCACCGGGAGTTTTGTTTGACTCAGATTTGTCTCTCCTGGTATTAACACATCACAGTGACAAATGTGGCAGAAGCACATGGGAAGGACAGAACCAGAGAGCGGGTTATCACACCCTATGTTTTAGAAGAACTGATTTCCAAAGAGCTATTTTATCTCTCTCACACAGATCCTATTTACATGTGAATTAAGAAGGCAAGGCTGCTGCTAGACATGGACACGGCAGGCACTTACCTCGCATGATGCCATCTCCAGAGGCCGCAAAAGCCCCAGACTCTGCTCCCTACTTTGTTTTACACCACAGAAACCAAGACCAACCGCCCCACACCCATTCCTCCGGCAGGATCTAGGTACAGACAGTGATCTCGCAAAGAAAACAGCACTGATGGAGGCCTTGTGAAAAAACAGGCACCAAGTGCTAGTGCAAATAGCTCCACAGCTCACCTGGTGAGTCTTCAGAGAGGGAAAGGACATCTGCACAGAGACCCAGGGAATCTGATTGTTGCGCCACCCCTGCCCCATTCACCTCCCCTCCCTTTGACAGGGGCAGCCCCAGCCCCGTCTCACCCACCGTGGCAAAATTCAGCTCTGCCTGCTCTGCTGGAGAAGTCCTGAGCCTGGGCTGAAGGCAGGCAGGGAGGTCTCGATTAAACCCAAGGGATAACATCCATCATTTCTCTGGAGCCACTTGCAGAACAGAGAGATAATTGCTTGGCTCCAGCCATCTGCCAGGATGCAACATATTTGTGTTTTCCTGCTTTCAGCAAGTGCCGTATTCCACAGACACGCTGGCTGAGGGCTCTCCCTGAGGTTCACTGCAGCTGTAAGGTCTCCAGTGTTCATCTCTGGAACAGACACGGTTGTGTCACCACACAAGTGCCAAAGGAGGCTTCCAGCTGAACCAGCACACCAGGGCAATGAGACCAACCCGCCGTGCCAAGTGTACTACCCTGACATTGAGATAGCCACAACAGGGCACCACGGACAGACTGGGTGTTGGGAAGGGCAGAGAGACTGGTTTTGAGAGCTTTTCCTAAATACCAGTGGGAGGATCAAACACCAGTATAGAATCATAGAACCATAGAACGGTTAGAGTTGGAAGGGACCTTAAAGATCATCCAGTTCCCCTCTGCGCTGGACAGGGACACCTCCTACCAGACCAGGTTGCTCCAAGCCCCATCCAGCCTGGCCTTGAACCCCTCCAGGGATGGGGCAGCCACAGCTTCTCTGGGCAACCTGTTCCAGGGTCTCACCACCCTCACAGGAAAGAATTTCTTCCTAATATTTAATCTAAATCTCCTTTCTCCCAGTTTAAAACCATTACCCCTTGTCTTGTCACTACAAGGACCAGTAACTTCTGGTCTTCTCCATTAAATTCTCCCTCACCAGGCTTGTGCCATTTTGACTGGCAGCCCATATTAAAATCAAGTGTCTTTAGCTGGGGTAAGGTGTATTATTAGAATGGAGAGTGGTTAAAAAAACTGGGAGAGGGAAGAAAAAAAAAAGATATGGGAAAGAGGTATCTGAAATTTTCAGGATCATCAACTCCACCGTGTAATTTCGGCAACAACTGGATTGGAACCAGCAGTCCACTGGTAGAAAAACTGCGTTGCATACTTGATATAACGCGTATGACTATAATTAAGATTATGGCTAGAAACTAGGATCAGAGCTGAAGTCAGCTTCGCCTCATTCTTCCTGAAAAAATCTAAAGGAGGATTGCGGCAGGAGCTCTCTCTAGAGATACCAGAGCCGGAGGCACTGGAGAAAGGAAGCTATCTATCCTTTCAAAATCTCCCCAAGCGTAATTCGACCTGCCCATAGCACAGGGTGAATGTTGACCAAACCCAGTAATAACTATACAGGTTCTTCAGGGAGAAGGAAAAAAAAAATAGCACTTTGACTTAAAATCCTCCTCAAAATACCTTGAACGGACTGAGGGAACAAAAGGGGAAACTCCTGCAGGTTCCTCCTTCACAGGGGGCCCTCATAGCTTGATGAAGAAAGAATCCAGCCCCAGGAGAGGGGATTTATCACAGCACAGAGCGACTATCGCACTCCTTACCAACACGACTGCACCGTGCCCCAGCACGAGATGACTGCCTCTTGGGGGTGGGGGGGAAAAATACACCTTAATCCTCACACTACACATTTTTTTCCTGTCTTTTCCTTTACCCAATAGCTCAGTGGAAGGATTTTTAAATTTATTTCTTTTTTCCTCTTCCCCTACCCCCAGGCTCATGTACCTGATCAGAACACCAGCTCTTTTCAGTAAGCCGTGGTCATCTGATAGACTACAGGACAGCTAAGCTCCGCCACCGAAAAACCCAGGCCGCTTTTCTGCGGCCGAACGCCCGCTGAATCCATCAAAGCTTCAGGCAGCAGCGGACGTGTGTATTCATATGCTTTGCTAAATCTGTTCCGAGCTGATGAACAGCCTAAATGGATTTTAAATTTCATAGCAAGCTTAGGCTACCACTTTGCATCTGCACTGGCTGCCATTCAGCCCAAGAATAATTTAATACTTTACACTGCGCTTCTGCTCGAAAGATAAAACTGTACAGGTCTTCAGAAAAGACAAAGCATTTACATTTTTTTATGGAGTGCGTTTTTGATCCCTTTGCGGTGATCTCAGTCTTAGCATTTTCAAAGTTTATGCCTTAAGAGTGCTACGAAAACAAGACTACAAAGTGCTTCCTCACTACGCTAAAATCAGCCCTCAGATGACAGGAACAGCACACAGATGACCTGAGATATTTCCATACATCACATCACCAGTTTCAGGATGCATCAGACACTTTAAAGCTAAACAATATCACTAATTTCGGGGCAAGTCTTCACGGACCAGCTCTGTTAGTGACCTCATTTAATCTGCTTGTAAAGCACAATTCCTTTAACTAAGAGCAGAGGGCATGAATTACCACCCCTGTGAAAATCCCTTTTTTTAGCTGCTGGCAGTGACTCCCTGTGTTTTAGGGTCAATTTCATCTACATTTATAGGACGACGCTTCTCTAAAGCTTAATTATTTCTCTGCGTGGCTTGTAGGATGAAGTCATTTACCAGCGAACAGCGGCTTCTTGGCAGAATCGCCAGCTTTGGGTAAACAGTGGAGATGTGGATGTGGGCTGTACACACCCCCCCCGTACCAATCGGGGGGGTTCAATCAGCATCACTGTGCTTGAACCGGGCAAGCTGGGAATCGGGCTGTGGCCAAGTCCCATGACTAAATCGATCCAACCTGCCTAAAAAAAAAAAAAACCAAAAAGCAAAACCCTTTTTTTTTTTTTTTTCCCTTTTAAATTTCAAAACAAACGCAGAAAAGATTCCAGAAATCCAAACGTTTCACGTGGAACAGATTTAAAAGGAGCGTTTGAAATACACATGCCAAAAAAGCCAAGAAGGGCCTGGAGGACTGGAGGAACGCCACATCCCCCAGCGGGCAACAGACTGCTCGAAGCCCAATGGCACCACGTGAAGATCCTCCTACATCTTATTCCCTACTCCTTTTTTCTGCTGCTTCTAGCCAAGAATTCAGGTGATTGTTTTTTCTCGGCCTGGCCACACGTCCTAACATCTCTTCAGCCTCTCTTAGCATCTGCCTCTTGGAGAACTGCCTTTTGGTCCCTTCCTCCCAAGGGACGGCTCCACCTGGCTCCAACCCTTGGGGTCCATGTTCGGAGAGGTCCTCCCACCTCTCATTTTCAGCGGCACCATCTGTCTGCCTCCCTCCTCCACCACTTTTAGCCCTTGGGCGTTGCTTTCCTTGGTGACACCGAGCCACACAGCATCCTCTCTTGGCCGGAGGCTGAGTTCTGACTCAACCCTTTCCACTCATAGCACATTCTGCAACCGAGAGCAGTAGGAAAGACACGCAGTAATAATCACAGCGGGTTCGTAATGACACAGCAGCCCCAGAAAGGCTTTGAATTGAGTGCCAGTGCCAAGCCTTTGTAGCAGATTTGCTACATTGCTACTCTCTAAGTTAGATTTGAGTGGAAAAATAATAGCTTGAACAGTCACTTGCAGGAAGCGTGATCATTATTTCCGTACACACGCACATCAACATATCTGGAAACGCAGCATATAATTGATTAAACTCAACTTTGGTTAAATAGCTCCTCTTAAGATGTGTAGTATCAACAAGCTCTGAGGATTTCAGAAAGGGCTATAGAGGCACCCAAGCGTTTCCATGCTTCTTCCTTTCCAATCTGCCTTTTGCATCAGGTTGTTACACTATTCTAAATGAAAAATAAAAGGCACCTTGCCAGTAAACCTCAGAACTAGTGAAAAATTTTCCACGTACTAAAGCTTCCACTCAGCATCCCACTACTATAATCTTCCTGTTTTGTCCTACAGGTTGCTTGAAAGAGCCAACCCACCCGTAGATGGCAAAATAAATCATTGCAGCATAGAACTGAACTGCCTGGACGTGCAAGGAAGCGTTTGGGTGTATGAGGCAAATCAGGGGAATCATGGAATGGTTTGGGTTGGAAGGGACCTTAAAGTTCATTGAGTTCCAGCCCCCCTGCCCTGGGCAGGGACACCTCCCACCAGACCAGGTTGCTCAAAGCCCCATCCAGCCTGGCCTTGAACCCCTCCAGGGATGGGGCATCCACAGCTTCTCTGGGCAACCTGGGCCAGTGTCTCACCACGCTCATGATGATTCCACCCATGAGACTTCCACCTCTTGCCCTTGTTAGAAGCCACCTCCAGAGTGGGGTAGATGCATGGAAGGGATCAGAGGTGACAGAGGAGCAGTATGAACATCAATACCTCTGGGAAAATCACGTTTGCAACCAAAAAGTCTCACCGGTTGAACTGGCAAAGCTGACTTGCCCCCCTTGAGAACTTCAGCTTTTGCAACACACAGCAGTCGTGTTGAACCTTTCAGTGGACGCAAATATTGATGTCTCACTTGCCAGCGCTCCCCGGGAGAGCTTTGCCAGACTGCAAGGTCCTTCCTGCTGCACTGCCAAGCTAGCAGTTCTCCATGCATTAGGGATGAACCATGGAGCTTCATCTGGGCACCAAACTGCTGCTGCCAAGGGGCTTGTTGGGCTGAATTTCAGACACTCTGGGAAAAGTACAGTGACACTTAATGATAAAACTACCGTCTCTGCTTAACAATGCCCAAAAAAACCAATTAAGGATCCCTAAGAGGAAAAGAACCAGGGTAAGAAGGAACAGGCACAGTCCCGTTTTAGAAGAGCACAGATGAGAAGTTATACTTGACGTGATACTTATTTCGAAACACAAATCTGAATGCCCATTTTCTGATGCTGAATGCAAAACACAGTCCCACATCACTCTGTGATAACACCACCTTCAGCTCGGCCAATACCTTGTGCACTGGAGAGTTCCCCTTCTCGTTACTTAAGACAGCCAGTAATCTTGTCATTCTGCTCCAAAGTGGAAGTTGTCCATGCCCATATAAACCCTAAATTAAGTGCAGCCACTGTTTCCTCTGCTGGAGATAGACACGAATTGCTTCCTATGTCTTAAGGTACTCAGAATAGAAAAAAGGGACTTGAGCTTGTCACAGCCACGATGACTAAGTCTCTCATTTAAAGCCACTATCACAAACGTCATCAAATGTGGCAACGAAGGGCTGAGGCTTAGCACCCCCTGCAAAACACTGGTCACCCAGCACAGCCTTGCTTGCACGAAGGCTTTAAGTGTACTTGTGTAAGTACGAAAAGGTGTCAGGCTTCCAGCTAATTAAAAAAAAACCCTTCTCATTCGTAATGCAGAAGTAGGAGTAGGGTACGTACTGTAATAAGTTATCTTGGACAGAAGATGTTGTGCTTTTGACGTGTCCATCGCACGCAGAAGTGTGACTACACCAGGCAGAGCATCGTGCTTCCCGTGCAAGGTCAGGGCTTGTAATAGCAAACATTTAAAAATACTTACACAGTCATGGCCGGATAACAATGCATTTAGTGATGTGGACAATAATTCAGTGTTGAAGTAACAGTAAAATAACGTTTAGCCACATGTCCAATACACGTTACGGGATGCACAGCTATACATATCTTACAGAAAACATTACATCACATAGCTTATTGTATAAAAGAACATACTGGAGTGATGTTTTTGGAGCGAATTTCCCCCCAAGATAAGATCTGTCATCTATCTGGCTCATACCAAGCTACGGAGGCTGACAGTGTGAAAGAGAAAACCTGCTGTAGCTTCCATTTCATTTGACCTGTAAAGAGAGTCTGCAGCACACCAGAGAGCTCTAACGTTTCGCGAGTGACTATCAATGACAGACAGGCACAAGAAGCATTTCTACTGGCCACATTGCCCCGTGTATCGCCCCAGTTTCGAAATGAAAAGCGATCCCAGTATCCCCAAGTTTATTAAAGACCGAACTACGTCAGGGAACATACCTTTGAGATGTTACTCGAGCGGCTCACGGAATGCCCCAAAGCCTTCTCATTCTGAAAGAGGAAGAACAGGATCATTGCAGCAACAAATCACAGTTAGGAGGATATATTAAAGCTGGTATTAGAAACCAAAATCTATGAAGAAAGTCTTACAGTTGTGGCTTTTTAGGGTGATGCTTCTATTGACATATATGATAATCACTAAATTGCTTTGTTTGCTTAACAAGGTATTACCTTGCAGAAAAATCACAAAGGCAAGAAAAGTACAAACTGAGAAATACTAGAACAACCATTTCTTCCCTCTACGAACACTGGAAAGCTCTTATCTCAGATGGCATCTTTTTTTGGAAAGGGTACTTCTCAGTCCCGCTTCACCTACACCTAAAGGCAGACATCCAACCACTAAAACTGAAAGCTTTTGCTTAAAAACTTGCTTAAAACCACCCAAAAGTATCAGAGTGATGTCTGGAGACAATTGTGAATAATCCCATGCATGTCATTTCAGGAGACACAGCAGAATTACTGAGGAACTTCCTATTTACCAGAGAACTCAGAATTAAGCTGGAAATACCGTATAAGATGGAAACACAGAAGCTGCAGTTCTCAAAACTGAAATCAGTGACGACTGTAACTGCTAATTACTTTTCCGTGCGTGGACCCTGAATGATAAGGGTGATGATATTATCTCCTCCTAAAATAAACTGCAGTTTTCACCAAGATATTTCACCCTTTAAGGGGTCCCAGTTTCTGAACATCAGTTTGCCATAATTGTAACTGGACTCAATTGCTCCACTGGGAAGAGCCTAGAAATTGCTCTGCAAAAACTTTTCTGAGTGAAGTCTGAGAAGAAATACATTTTTTCCTACACAAATATTACAAACAAGGCAAGTCATAACATTTGGAAGGAAGATAAGTATCTATCTTCCTCTAAGTCTGTGAGGCTGGGACGCAAATTGGTTTGAGATTTAAACCTTCTGAAAAAAGGATAAATTTACTACTTTCTCCTATGAGCTCTACGCTGGGTAAGAGTTTCCAGAAGTACATCTTTTCACATGGGGTTTTAGGAACCAAACCCTTTCACCTTGATTCCTGAAGATAATTTAACTGAACAGAGACACTTTGACAGCACCCTCTTCCAGTTCTCATTGCACTGATCAGACAGAGCTTGAGTCCTTTGCATACAACAAATGGGAACACAGAAAAACCACCCCAAAACAGTCAACTGCAGTTAATCCTAGATCAGCTTGGATATAGCACACTGGTTTCAGACCCCCTGACCTATGGTTTGTCACAATTCAAATAATGTTTATAGAATCATAGAATGGTTTGGGTTGGAAGGGACCTTAAGATCATCCAGATCCAACCCCCATGCCATGGGCAGGGACACCTCCCACCAGACCAGGTTGCTCAAAGCCCCATCCACCCTGGTCTTCAGTGACTGAAGCCCACATCAAGTCAGGCCAGATGGTTGGGCTCATGGATGCTACACCCATGCTTGGAGATCCCTGTCCTCCCAGACACTTTTTCCTACCTCACATCCCCAGAGCAACTTCAGAGCTTTGTGTTGGGAAAAAGAGAAGGCAAGCCAACAAACTTCAGCATGTGCTACCAAAAGCAGGCAGTCCCTTCTTTCCACCACTGGTGGCCTCTCAGCGCAGTCCTGGACACTGCCTCAGTTCACAGATATAAATTGCACTTCCTCCCTTAAAAATGTGAGGAAGCAAATACAGTGCTCTGAAATCCTCTGTGTGTAGGAGTTTGAGTACCCAGAAGACAGTAAAACAGTTTTTCAGAAGAACAGAGGAGAGGAGAAGCGAGCAGGGAACCCCCCGGCAGTTTTAACTGATGGCCAAGGACCACTTTAAGGTCTGGACCATCAACTTGAATGCCAGATTTGCATACTGCAAGGCTGAGTTTGATTTTCGAGATGACCATGAGCTTTTGCTGCACAGATAACAGTATTCCTGGAACAGAAATGAACACATAAAGACTGCTCCCTCTCTCCCCCCCAAAAAAATACGGACATGATGCTTACGTCAAGACTAACATTGGATGGGACTACTGCCAGAACCAGTATGGCTAAGAATTGCCTCCAACCATAAGGGAAGGACCTAGCTGATTCCATCAAAGGCAGTGTAACTATAGCAACAGGGAAAAAAAAGAAAAAAAAAAAGAAGTTCATTGAAGCTTCAGAAGATGGGAGGAAGAAAAAAGGGGGCAGGGACACATTCTCAAGCTATGACGAAGAGAGACCAACACAAGCTGGCGAGCACAAAGACTTGTCATTGCGTATGTGTGAGGTGTGGGGCTGTGCTTGGTCCTTCTAGGGACGCGTGGGAGGTAAACAAAGCACGGCTATGTGGGACAAGGGAAAAGAAAACGGTGGTGAAGACCAGGACCCACGGCCAAGAAGTCTGCCTGAAGCACCACATACAGCTCCACACCGGTGACAGCCCCAGAACCAGCCCCAGGAATCAAAGACTTCCAGGTGACATTCCTAAAGACAGAATCAGACAGAGCAGAGGTTCCTCGCACTAACTCAACACTCCCCGAGTACCACTGTGTAGCTGAAAAAGATGCCTGCAAGGGAGCACGACTGAACTTGGACAGGCACCTGTGTTGAAAAGGATGTGCTAAAATCCAACAAGCGCAAACAAGCTGGAGGACAAGACCTGCATTTGCACAACACAGTAAATGATGCAGAGCAAATATACCCTTCGCCGCGCCGCAGAAACTAGTCTTTCTGCTCTGCTCCCACAGCTGATTTCATCTGGTGAGTGCCAGGAGCCTCTAAGCGACAGACCCTCATATTATCTGTATTGATCTATAGTTGGGAACGTACCCATCAGAGGTTTCGGTCAGCAGATGACTGCGAACAGTTGGGTTTGTTATTGAAAGAATGATCATTTTTAAACAAAAAAAAGTGGTCTTGAAAAATATTCCCTTAAGGGTTATGCAGTCCATGTGATCATATATTGAAGTATGGGTGGGTTTTCTACAGGACTCCTGGCCACCTAAGTGCGCTTTCACGTCTCGGAGCCTTTAACACACAAAGCTGGTCTGTAAAGTCAACAGGAAATTCACTACACCTATAGCCCAGGTTGGCCGAATTCTGTACTCTACTGGGCGACGTACTGATAAGCAGAAGGAGCACCAACTCACCAGTATTTTCCAGGAATGACAAGTGACCCAACAGCAACACCAATCAATACCAAGATCCAACACAGACTTGCGGGTATACACACGTTCTCCAGTCTGGTTGGCCTGTCAAGGACCAAAACAGCCCCATCACCCAGAGAAAACTGCTCCAGCCCTTGGACACCAGCTGACCCTGTCTCGGCCCATCTTCTAATCAGGAGCGTTTTATGAAACAGCAGATCCAAGTTCCCCAGTCTACACACACATGGACTTTAAAGTATGTTGGGCTGAAAGCAGATAAACAGCTGAGTTTCCCGTTCACTGTGACCAAAGAGCAATTCCCCGTTCACTGTGACCACTCAAGTAGCTCCCCCGCGGAAGGAACGTACAGTCCTTCCTTACCAGCTTCTGCACAGGACCAAAAAACATATTTATATTTTTTTTAAAAAATCATTAAACACCAACAAACGCCTCTAAGAAATACAGCTCATGAAGTCTAGCTGTGCTGCTCAATTCTCTTTTACAAACAAAATAATAACCATCTATCCTTCAGGAAAAAGCTTTGCAGAAGCTATTAAACAGAGCCAGTGCTGGCTGGTGTTTCCCATGCTGCGATACATTAAGGATGCCATATGTTTTCCAGTCATTAAGACCGAAAAGAGCTGTAAAGCCATGGAAGGAGCTCCTGGAATAGGTAGATTTTAATCATAAAATCACAGAATGGTTAGAGTTGGAAGGGACGTTAAAGATCATCCAGTTCCAACCCCCTGCCGTGGGCAGGGACACCTCCCACCAGACCAGGTTGCTCCAAGCCCCATCCAGCCTGGCCTTGACCCCCTCCAGGGATGGGGCAGCCACAGCTTCTCTGGGCAACCTGGGCCAGGCTCTCACCCCCCTCACAGCAAAGAATTTCTTCCTTATATTTCATCTAAATCTCCCCTCTTTGAATTTAAAACCATTTCCCTTCATCCTATCACTGCATTCCCTGATAAAGAGGGACAATTGGCAGACACAAGTACTAAGTGAGGAACAGAAACATCAAATAGATAGAAATTATTTTAAAGGCAAAAATCCAAAAGCTCACTTTTCACACCATATCCATCACTGGTACATTGGTTCTGGGATCTTCTACCAATTATTCACAAATTAACACTGACACGGGAGTGGCAAGGCTAAGCTTCTATTTTGCTACTATCACTGCCCAACAAATAAAGGTCTTTAGAGACTTTTTGTAGCATGTTCTCATTGCGCAGTGATACTTATTCTAGCCTGGTAATTACAGCTCCAAACAAGCTCTCCTTCCTTGTGGCAAAAGAGTTTGTCTCTGCACTTGAACGAAAGGTCAAGACAGACGCAGCATCTGCCAGCCCGGACCGTGCAATTATCACTAGTTAAAGCGAGTGTCACTCTACTCCAGCAGATCGCTCTTTCTGTATGGGAGAAAGGGAATCCTGCTTTTCAAAATCATCCCACTCAACTAGAACCACCTGGCAGGCACTTAAAAAAAAAAAAAAAAAATCTAGATAGGAAAAAATTACAAGTGCAACCTGTAACTTCTCCTGAGCCACTCACTGCCAGCTGCTGCTCCGAGGCCCCCATCAGAGCCTGGCTCGAGGGAAACAGAGAGGAAGGCAGAAGCAGGGAAACGACTGAAAACCAGAAAAACTGCTACATGTTTCTCTAAATTCTGGATCCACTTGTTTGCCATTGCCTGAATCCTCCTCCCAACTTCCCTTTCTTTTTCTGTCTTCCCTTTGAATTCGCTCCCTACTGTGAGAGACCAAGCTGCCTCCTCCTTCAGCAGTTGCTTCACCTCGCATCTGCAAGGCTCCTCATCTCACCTTCTCCACCTTGCTGGCTCATTTTTCCTTGGTTACTCTTGCATGACACCGCAGTTCGGAGATCTAGAAGCCGACACCTCCCTCCCATCTTTCCTTTTTGCCTCAGTCTTCCATATTCAGCACTTCAAGTTGTTTCACCCTTGCTTCCCAACCATAACATACTCATTTTCCACTAAGCACACCAGCTATGTGACTTACACAGTAAAACCCAGAAGCCTTGTGAACCCCAAAACACCACTTCCTATCAGCTGAGCCAGGAGAAGGCTTCCTACCATGGATAACAATTCATAGAATGGTTTGGGTTGGAAGGAACCTTAAAGAACATCCCACCCCTATACCATGGGCAGGGACACCTCCCACTAGACCAGGTAAATTCAGGCAGCCACAGTTGCTCTTGTGCACTGACAATCCCAAAGCATCACGTTGACCTTTCTCCAAACTCACCTGTAGACTCAATGCCGCCTCAGCAAGTGGGCACCCTAGGGAAATACCGCTTGGATGTCCTTGCCAGGATGGAAGGAGAAAAACACCTTGGTAAAATGGTTTGGGTTTTATCTTTCCAACATTTTGGTTTTCAGTCGTCAAGGCAGGTAGATAGAAGGCAATACAGCAAAGTAGTCTCATACCTTCTGTAGCCTTCTTCTGGCTACATCTTTGACCACACACCTACATTCAGTCCTAATTATGGCTAATACTAAACCCATCTTTATCTCTGCCAGAAGATCTTGAGAAGAAACTGCAAGCCAGATCCCAATGTTTTAGCAAGGTGACTTTTATTCTCTTCCGTTCTGGGAAAGGGGGTGTAGAGGACACCAGAGGAGGGTTCTCCTTCCTCGTCAAGCCACCAGTGGTTCCGCATGAAGCCACCAATGGTTCTGCATGAACCCAGCATATGCCCGACATCTTAATTCTCTAACACATCAGTGACCTGATAGGGCACTATATTCCCCATTTTGCAATACAGATTTTACGTTACATTATCTTACATGATAAAATAGATTGAGGTCCTCATCTAATGATGAGAGTTCTCCAACTAAGATCTCAGTAATGAAAAGCAAAGTCCCTTCTTTTGGACAATGTTCTTACTGCAGTGCCCCAGCAGCAGATCCCTAGGAGGTAAGTACTAATGCCTCAACCCAAGAGAGACACAGTTAAACAAACCAGGGCAGAGCGGCCAGGGCACTGCCCATTTGTGGTTTTTGACCTGGCGTCTGAAAGCCATTTTAATCTTATTTAGTGCATTACAATTGCATTTTACAATGATAGTTTAAGCACAAGATCGATATGTAGTGAAATTAGATACTGACATCAACCATGAGTGGCTCGGGCACCATTTCAACAAAGTCTTCTGGGTAAATGGTTGCTTTCCTTAATAAAAAACTTGGCAGAACATAATAAGTAATAATTGCTCCCATTTGTGCAGCAATTCTCATTCTTAGCCCTTATGAGAATTACAGAATGGAACACAGAATGGCGTTGCTTGAAATGGTGAGGATCTGAAGCGCCGAGTAGCCGAACGAGAGCTGACAAGAATCAGAGCTACAAAGACGATGAGGGGACCAGAACATCTCTGTGTTGAGGAAAGGCTGAAGGATTTTGGTCTTTTTAGTCTGGAAAAGAGAAGACTGAGGCCGATCTGATCAACGCCTATAAATACTGAAAGGGTGGGTGTCAGGAGGATGGGGCCAGGCTTTTTTTAGTGGTGCCCAGCGACAGGACAAGAGGAAACGGGCACAAACTAGAACATAGGAAGTTTCACCTAAACATGAGGAGGAACTTCCTTCCTGTGAGGGTGGCAGAGCCCTGGAAGAGGCTGCCCAGAGAGGTGGTGGAGTCTCCGTCTCTGGAGACATTTAAAACCTGCCTGGACACGTTCCTGTGCAACCTGCTCTGGGTGGACCTGCTCTGGCAGAGGGTTGGACTAAATGATCTCCAGAGGTCTCTTCCAACACCATACCATTCTGTGGTTCTTTGAATGACCCTTGCACAGCAAAGCAGGAAGTCAGGAGTGAAACTCGGTTCATTCATCAACTCCCACGAATGCAAAGCTGTTGTACAAACACGCAGTCGTACACACCCAGGTACTGCTTCAGGTTTCATCACTCTGTCAGATTTCCTAAAAATCTCTTCCCAAAATTTATGCAAATCTCGCACTGCAACCTGCACAGTAGAAATTAGAAAGAACACAGGCTTTTGGTTTGAGGGAGGGGTTGTTCTTGTTGTTGAAGAGATTGGCATGTGCACTTAATTGTCTGAAGGGGATAGAATGAGAGGCAAGAAATGGGAGAAGGCTGCGTGAGCTATTTTCTTCATATGTCAAAACCAATGGATTGTCAAATGACAAAAGCTTTGTCAGCATCTTGTGACTGACAGAACCCAACATTTAATTACTTCAGTAGGAAACGGTATTTTGCATCATGGCAACTGAAGATGGCCTTTATTTCTTTGGCGGTCACCAGGTCATCACGGAGGAGCAAGAAGCTTACTAGAAGTTTATAAAGCCAGTGCTTGGCAAACTTTTAAGCCTTGCTCATTTCAAATTTTTGTCCATAAAATATGAGGAAATATCATCAAGGTTCATCAACGATTCTTGTGTGCAGCTGGAAGAGTAATGGAAGGAAGAATAACGGCATCTAATCAAAGACCAGTAATGGATCTATGCCTCGCATCCCTGCTCTTGCAGAGTATTTACCCCCAGACACTGGAAACTGAGAGGGGTCATGGAAATCATTCCAAATATTCCCTATTTTTTTTGCCTTCCTGGAGACCCAGTATAAATACTGAAAAAGGAATCCAAACAATCTTCCCCGTCCATTTACTCCAGTATCTCCTGTTCTTGGATGATCCCACTTGATTCTCTGGGACCACGAATCCACGAATGACAGCAGAAGCCAAATATAAGTTTTCAGATCTTCCATCACAGTGGAAAAACCTATAGCAAGTTGATTGTGGATTACACAGACACCTCACTAACTTGCTCATTCATGTTCACATCAAGCTGCTTCACATAGCGGGAGACAAACTCAGAAAAACAACCTGAAGGCAAAAACCAAGGCTGGAAGTAAACCATAGGAGAGTTAACGAGCTTTATTCCAGGCGCTGAACTTACAGCTGTGCCTGAGAACATCAGCAACAGAAACAAAATCACCGGATCATATGGCTTTAACAGGGAAAAAAAAAAAAGACCAATAAAAGGAAAAGACGATGGATCAAATGGCTTTAATGGCAGAGTTCAGGGAATTCTATCCTTCTATACATCTGCTTATGGATAACCTGCATTTCCAGCTGCCATGTCAAACTGGAGGTCTGATCCCCATGTCCCCATCTCAATTGTTTGAGCCAGAAGGTGGCTTAAAAACCTTGAGGATGGCTTTAAAAGCCTTCCTCTGGCTGAGCTGGGGCTGCCTCACCTGGAGAAGCAAATTTTAATTTCTGCACAAGACCATCAAAATCTGGTACCTTTCACTAAAAAGGCAGTCTTTTGCACACTTTCTATTTTCACGTGCCACATGCCCAATTTCTAACAAAGAAAGAAAACTGCGAAGTTTGGCATCCAACATGTTTTATGGATGTTCTTATCTTGCTGTTGCCAGACAACCCGCCTGAACTGGATGCATGCCTTTCTGTGATGCAACACAGAAAAATGAATCCTTCCCTCGGGGAACAAATTACACAAAGTACAAAAGACGTGATCCAAAAATATGCACCTTTCTTGATAATGGAAGCAGCGTGCTTTAACCTTACCTGTGCGACAGCAAAAATGCCTTTTCAAATAAATTCATCTATTTAAGAGCAGAAAGAGGGAGGCAAACACCCAGGAAGCCAGCAATTATAAACAGATTAAAAGGAATAGCCTTCTATCTTTTGTGAAGTAACTGCATTTAATGCAACTGCTGGAATTCTCATGGGACGCTACACACGTCAATACGCCAAAGCAATTGACTGTTTTAAACATTCACAGATTAAAAAAATCAAACACCCTCTCGGCAACTGGTAATTTGGAATTTCTCAAGCTGCCAACAGCTGCAGGAAGCCGACAGCCCAGACGGACTCTCCGAAGAGCTGGCCTTTCTTGGTGGCCACAATTGGTGAGGGACCAGGCTGCGCTGGAGCTGGTGGCCCCGGGGCAGGGTGGCAGGTGGCCACACAGCCTCGGACGTGACACAAGTGCCTCTGCTCAGCAAAAGAGGTCCACAAAGTCGCTCTGATGTCCAACTCATATCATACCATCGAAATACACTGTTAAAACAGTGAATCACAGAATCATCTCTCAGCCAAGGTTGCAAAGGGCCTCTCGAATCTAAAACCAGATTCGGAACGATACCAGAAAACTGGATACTTCCCAAAGCAAACTCAATACTTCAAGTTCCTTCTACTTTGCTCAAGGATTTGATCTTCTTTTCCTCCCGTTCCATCTTAAGATATTCAGATTGCTTATTAACCTATTTCTGACTCCACAGACCGTAAAGGCAAATGATATTCCCTATAGCAACAAGAGACATCACTTCCCAAATGATGCTGGGAAAGCGTTCAGGGTATTTTTGGTAACATTTAACATGATATGGCCAAAAGCACATGACAGAAGAGATCTCGAAAGAGCACTTGTAGATATCAGACCTGCTCAGTAACACCTACTCGGTACAGACCAGCTTGGTTGTGCCTGAAATTTCACCTTCCCATTTTTATCAGTGCAGTTTGCAAAATATTCTGATCTGCAGCATTTCAGACTCACTTAGTGTTAAACGATCACACAAATTTAGGTAAATGAGGAACTGGGCCCTACGGATCCCATCAAAGTCACTTTGCTAAACACGGGTTAGAGTTATATCCTTCTAAAAATCTAACCTGTAATGTTCTGGAGAGCTTAAAGCACGTTAAATTTCTTACAACAATTATTTTTAAGGTCAGGGAACACACAAAGAATAATATATGAGAAAAACAACACATTCAACCATCCTTCCTTACAGAAATAAATCAAAACTGCTTAAGGAAAACACTGCTCTGGGAGGAAAGATGATTCACAGCTAAGAGAAAAGGTACTCTCCGTTTAAAGGGTAGTGCATTTAAACTGCAGCACAAGAATCTTTTAAAGCATAAATCTGCTAATAAAAAATTATATTAAGTGACCGTTCAGAATTCCTGGCTAATTATCCAGGAAATTCAGGTGTCAACTGACTATTTACCCCAAGTCATTTAAAGAACATGCATATGTGAACACATAGAAACATTATGCTTTTTAGTTAAAAAAAAAAAAACCTACAGAAAGCATACATGGAGCCAACGACCCCTTTTTTCCACAAGAGAGGGAATTTCCCCAATTTTTCTGCAGAATTCAGACCTGAAGAAGCCAATGTAGGTCTCTTGCTTTCGCAGGTCTTGGAGGACCATTCCCCCTGCTCACAGACCCGCGCCAACAGCAGCAACTCAAGGTGACCACTTCTCACAAAGCAATTCTGTGATTTGCACGGTGCTAAGAGCTGCAAAAACCTCTTCTTTCAAACACAGAGGATTTAACATGCTCTAAATATACTTCTTTTTTAGCCTAAAAACCTGTAGTCATTAACTTCATTTCCACATCCGGGGCGCTGCACTTGAAACATCAAAAAATCCAGTATAATATTAAAGGAACTGAGGGTGCAGGTTCCCAAGAGTCGCGGATAAACAAGTTTAAGAAACCAGCAAAGAAGAGGTGCCCTGAGAAACGCTGCGTTCTTCGGTCACAAGCAGACACCCTGGCACTCACACTCCATGGATTTTAGGACCTGTTACTCATAGGAGAAAATCCTGCTCGTTTTCTGGTTGCTTTCCAACCATCCAGCAGGAACAGGGAAAGCACAGCACCACACACCACGGATAGCAACGAAGAAAAATGGAAATATAGGGAAAGGAAAGGAGAGAAGCAGAATTGTAATGTGCTCTATTAGTCACACTAATATCACTCATTAAGTGGGTCCCCTGATATAGGAGCAGGATAAGAATTCAGCATCTAACTGCAAGTCAGTTAATACCACCTCTGTCCATCTCTAACAGCTGATGGTTCCCAGTTTACCCAGTTAATATTCATCACTGGTACATGTGGACATCGTGTTCCCACCCTCTTCACTACATCTGTCACGGTAGCTCATGCCCACAAATGAAAATCGACCAAAAGAATCTTTTTGGTGGAAGACAAGCGGTCAGAAGGTTTAGATTCTCTACATTTTTGCTACTTGTCCTGTTCTCAGAGAAGATAAGCACAACACAGGAGGCCAACAGAATGAAAACAAAATCCTACAGGAAGATTTATGTTTCTTCAGGACAGCTATTTCTTAGGAAGGGCTTTGAGCAACCTGGTCTAGTGGGAAGTGTCTCTGGCCATGGCAGGGGGGTTGGAACTCGACGATCTTGAAGGTCCCTTCCAACCCAAACCATTCTATGATTCTATGATTTCAACTTTTTTATTTGAAGAAGCTATTGAAGAAAAAAAGATGGTATGGCCATATAGAACCAGGAGAAAGTCTCCGACAATGGCACCAAAAGCAAAATGGTGAGCTTTTCTCTCTTCAAGATGTAGCAGCAATCAACAAAGCAAACAAAATGCCAACATGGAGAAGAAATGGGTGGAAATGAACACTGGAAAAAAACAATGGGAGGTCATCAGCTTTTGCGTATGGTCACTAGAGGTTAAATACTGGCTTTATGGAAGTCAGGGGGAATTCCACCACTAATCCTGGCTTTATGGAAGTCCAGGGGAATTCCACCACTAATGTCAATCAGTCAGGAGTTCGGCCTCTGTTAGTAAGAGATGCTGCAGAAATGCAAAGAAAGAGTTCAGCAACAAACAACTGGGGTGGCCAACAACAAGACAAGTCCTTCTATGAAGACAGCTGAAGCAACAGATTATTATAAGTAAATAAATAAGGTGAAGAAAAGACATGTAGCTAAGTAGCAAGACCTGGCAGTTTCACACCTTCAGAAGACGACCAGGCAGCAGGTGCCTCAAGCCAGCTATTGCTGGCTGAAACACATACACTTGGATGAATTGTTTCCTGGAGGAAGCAATAAACCAGCACTCCACGGGGACACAGCGGTCTCACCAAAACCAACAAGAAACGCCTGTGGTCTCAGGAAGACTCAAGACTGAGCCACTATCAACATCCTGATCCGAAAAAACCGAAGTGTTTCAGTAACTGCAGCCAGCAGCAGGGACAGCTGAGCAGATCAGAACATAAAGCAGTTTTAAAAATACTGACTTGCCTTGAAGCACGAGAAGCAGAGAAGAAGAAACTGCAAGAGTCAGCTAGAAAAACATGTGTTCGCCTTTGCACGTGGAAGTCTACATTTGCTCCACATTCAGCAGGGAGAAGCAGGAGCACTTCTACAAGAACCCCTGTGCAGAAAGGGATCCCTGTGCAGGGCTAACACTGAGCCACAGTGAAGCCAAGGGAGTTGCCTTGGCTAAATAAAGCAGGGATGAGGCCAGTGACCTGGCACAGTAGGGCAGTCAACTGGAAGGCCAACAAACAGTAAAATAAAAAATAAAAATAAAAATAAAAGAGGGATTTTTGAGCAGATGGTGCAAATACAAGATACGATGCTCAGAGCACCCTTAACTACCACTCCTGGTCGGGGCAACTGCAGCTGAAAAAGAGATGCTCTGTGTAGGCAGCCTTGTTTCCCATCACTGTAATCCTAAAATCATCAGATTCCAGCAAAAGACCATCTCAGGCAGTAAGATGAGTGATGAACAAAACCTACCTGAAGGCTGAAGAGAAGAACCCTCTCAGAAGAGCATTGCTCCTCACCCAGTTTGGAATCACAGAATGATATGGGGTCGGAAGGGACCTCTGGAGATCACCTAGTCCAACCCCTGCCAGAGCAGGTCCACCCAGAGCAGGTTGCACAGGAACGTGTCCAGGCGTGTTTGAATGTCTCCAGAGAAGGAGACTCCACCACCTCCCTGGGCAGCCTCTTCCAGGGCTCTGCCACCCTCACAGGAAAGAAGTTCCTCCTCATGTTTAGGTGGAACTTTCTACGTTCCAGTTTGTGCCTATTTCCTCTTGTCCTGTCCCTGGGCACCACTGAAAAAAAGACTGGCCCCATCCTCCTGACACCCACCCTTTCAGTATTTATAGGTGTTGATCAGATCCCCCCTCAGTCTTCTCCTGTCCAGACTAAAAAGACCCAAGTCCCTCAGCTTTTCCTCATGAGAGAGATGTTCTAATCCCCTCATCACCTTTGTGGCCCTTCGCTGTACCGTCTCCAGCAGTTCCCTGTCCTTCTTGAACTGGGGAGCCCAGAACTGGACCCAGGACTCCAGATGGGGCCTCGCTTCAGCGAGGGGAACTTCAGCACAGTCACAGTCTGATAACGGAGGGCTGAGGCTGTCGTGTGTCTGAATGAGCCGAACGCCAGCAGCTGCGTAAGAACTAAATTTACCACCGCAGTCCCAGGAACGCCTGCATTTTCTGCTAAAATAAAATCTCTGGGCCATTATAGCCTATTGGAACAGAAGCTTTTCCACTTAACTGGAGACATTTACTCATTCTCTCTCCGCATCCCTCATGCTCCAGTTCCAGTAAAATCCTGCTTGGTTTCAGAGGGTTTTTTTATGGAAACACACAGTACTGATATTACGCGAGTCGCATTAAACAATTCACATCCCTGGGTTCTTCTGCCTCTCGCATTTATTCCTGTGACACAGAAAATGAAGTGCAGCTGCCCGAGCGCTGGCTGACCTCCTGGGGACCGCACCGCGTTCCCGCACACGTGCTGACATCGCGTTTTCTGAAGTCTATTTCCCAAGGGGAACGAGTTATAAATAAGTCTCGTATTCACAGTAAATCTCCTGCCCTTCATTCCCTAGAGCTTTGAGCACCAGGGGGGGGGTTTGTCACAGGAAATTGCATCAAAGTTTTCCAGAAAAAAAGAAAAAAAGAAGGAAAGTGTACTAGCTGATAGGATTTGCTTTTGTCAAACTGCCTGTAACTTGACCCCCACCAAAGCTCGAGTTTAAAAATACACTTTCAGTCTGCTCTACGTTCACTGCTCTAACACGCTCATTATCTGCAGAAATCTGGGCATCTATGAAATCTGCATCTGTTTTGGAAGATAATAGATTAAAATACGTTTTTGTATTTTTTAAAAGTAACTTTTAGAAACCCACAAAGAACCTCTAAATGATTGAAGGCATTTCCGTACACCACCTGAAAATGCACAGTCAGATCTCTAGGGAGGCTGCTTTCTCTTGGGCTCTGTGCTTGGAATTGAGTGAGAAGCTGGGGCTCTGGAATCCAGCAGAGAGGATTCATTTTTGAGGCAGGATCCTCAGATTGTCAGCTTTTATACCTGGGCCATCACATTGACAAAATATCTGCTGATCATTACAACAAGGTGATGATCCAGAACTGGAATTTCCCAGTCCATGCTTCCCCCCAGCCCCCCCAATCTATTTCTGATTCCTCTTAGTTTTGAAAATAAAAAAGAGATAATTATCCCTAAATGTAAGTACTGTCCTTCCAGTTTGAAATGGCTACTGAAGTATTTTCTAGGAGGTTAAAGAATAAGTAACTGCCGCAGTGAAAATCCATTTTTTTTAAAGGCCAAACCCCAGACAAGCAATATTGCCTCTCTGGACATTACAAAATGTCAAATTTCTCTCTGAGATTGTAGTTTTAAAGGGGCATTTCAGAAGGCATCTGGTGAAAAAAGAGAAATACCAGATAAAGCACAGGCATCAGATGCTGCTGAGCTGCATCTTGCAGGAATAAGGATGCAACCTGCGAGAAAACCGCTTGTGCCCTGAAATATAGACATGAAAGTGTCAAGACTCAAACTAGAAGATCCTGGTCCATGTTGAGACTCTCTCAATACAGACATTTGCAAATGGCGAGTGAATTTGCAAGGAAAGGCTAAGGGTTAGATATGGCTTTTTGCATTTTTAACCCTTCGCCTCCCTGTTACCACTCCATACATAAGTGCTTTGCTTCAAGGAAGTTACAAACGTCACTGTGCTTTTCACAGGCATCCAGGAGGAAATTCATGGATGGGATTAAATAATGTGTTAGGTCAGGTAAGACCTGAGGATGGTGAGCAGGGATAGAATCATAGAATTGCCTAGGTTGGAAAGGACCTTCCAGGCCATCTACTCCAACCACCAAATGCCTGGAACAAGATAAGCATCGTGGACGATGGGAACCAATTCAGAGGAAAATGCAGGAAGGACTGGCACTTGGAAAGGGTAACCACTTCAAAACTGACCCAAAGGTACAGTTCCCTCTGTAGTTACGACGGCTACCTATTAATCTTACAGATTAATTTTCAATAAACCTCAAAACAGGGAGATAGGGACATCTAAATGTCAGGTCTGGAAAAAGCCTGTGGCTCCTCATTGCATGTGCTCCTCGAGGGCTCTGAATAAGCTTCCCTTGACAACTCTTGTTCAACACGTGGAAGGCAAGAAAACATCTCTCCAGAGAAAAGGAGCTGGACAAAACTCTTCCAGTCACTCTAAAAACTCAAAATAGTGAAATAGCTAGTCTTATCCTGCAGCTAAGAACAAAAATAGTACAGCAGAGAGGTAAATTAGAAAAGCAAGAGTTCAAAGCAACAAGCTGCCAATTCTCCACGAACACACTCAGAAAAACTAATACTTTTCTTGCAAGGTTCCTTAATACCATCTGCTGCTAGTACCCCGGAGGAAAAGAACGGATGACTTTGGAAAGAGGATGTAAAATTGGAAGAACCTCTCTTAATGCACACATGCATTTAGGTAACTCCCCAATCGTCCCTGAAAATAAGGCTGCACCACAAAGCTGAGACTTTAACACACAGTGAACGTGCTTCTTGTACAGCACCTTTCCTCCAAAACACTATTCCCTCCCCAAAGGGAAATGCTGCAGTTATTCAGTCCTCAACAACAGTAGGGAGCAGCTCAAAACAAGAGCCAAAAAAGATAATATCTAAAATAAACTGAGAGGGACGTGATGAGACCAGTTTGCAGTTTACAGCCTCTTGCAAAATACACTCCTGGAGTTTGACACCAGTATCCTGAAGTAGGCAAATGTGGTGGTCACTTGGCAGAGGAGAAATTATGCTGCCTTGAGTGAAATTCAGCTCTTCTCCTTCTCTCATACGCAGTGTTGCTCAGCGTCACCAGCAGCAGCTGTGTCCTGTGACAGGGACATGGCTCCACGGCGTGATTGGTTTGCGCAGGATGAGTTTCACACACACCAAAGCCATGCCAAAGCGAGGAGAACGTGACCGAGATCTTTCCCTTCCATTCTTCTTGGTCGTAGAATGCAAATCTCCAAGATGGGTCTTCCTGTGGAGTATCAGACTTTGGGATATGCCTGAAGAGCTGCCTCCTGGAACCCACCACCTGGCAAAAGGGCTTCCTCCAAGTCAGAAGAACTCTCTCCTTCACCCCACCCATCTTCTTTCCCCCGAAACTTTTCTGTTTGTCCCCACCACTCATAAACGTGGTACCAAATTCTCCTTGCACTTCCCTGGCTGTACAATGGCCTTTAGATCTCTTAGATTCTCATGGTGGTCCATGAGAATGTGGAAGGTGCTCCACAAGGCCCTCATTCCCATGCATGGAGGCAAGCAAAGCAAGAGCAATACAAACAATAAATTAACACTGAAAGATGCCTGATTTTTTTTTTTGGGGGGGGGCAGGGGGGGGATGGGGTGTGTTACAGGGGAGGCATCACGGCATAAGAAATCTACAGGATTTAAAAAAAAATAATAAAGGGATTTGGGATGTTGGGATCTTGCACAAAAGTTGTGTGGGGACTCCTCATGGAGGTAGTTTGATATTTAAATTTTCCCAGCTTTTGGCCGGTGCAGAAACCCTGCTGCCCGTGCTCCCAAGCAGAGGGGCATAACTGGAGCATAGTGGTGGAACCGAAGTAAGAGGATTACATTTTCAGGAGGGACATGTTTCAGTGTGAGACGAGAGGCTTAAGGGGATTAAAAGGCAGGAGCTGCTTTGGAGAGTGACAGGGTGAAAACCAGCAAAGCCCACGCAAAAACATTGCCTCCAAGTAAGAATTGCTTTGTGTCCTTCGGCGGCAGAGAGATAAAGCGAGCCGAGCAGCAAATGAACCAGTGACCACATCAACTGCACCTTCAGCCACCCTCACCGTTCCCAGCACCATCCTAACTCACGTTGTACCCGCATCTTCTGTCTCCTCGTGCCTTCTACCACCCTCATTTCTTCTCAGCTGCTGCTCTTCCCACATGAACCAGCCCCTTTCTCCCTTTCTTTCTGTTATTATTTATATTGTCTTTCTCTGTATCATTCCCTGTCACCACTGGAAAACAATTTGGAAATGCTTTTTAATTCAGTGCAAGAAAAGGACGTTGGGATGCTATATAAAGGACGATGAGTTCCGTGTCAAGAAGGTAAAATGGACAGAAACATCGTTGTCTTTATAAGATCTAATCCTGGGTACACAGGGGAACTCCTGTAAGCTTCAGAAAAAAGGACCGCAATCATTTTTAAATCCAGGAGGATTTTATTTTTCTGCTGGCTAACACTCCTTAAAGGTGAAGCATTGGATTCGGCTTCCAGCTCAATATGCCCTTCTAACAAATACTTAGAGAAGCGCGTAATTTTATTCCCTGAAAGATACGGAGTTAAACTCACTGAGGAGAGTTACAAACGCCGGAGGGCCTGGTATGACTGGAACATCCATCCTATCTGGATGTAATTTAGAAATCAGAAAACTGTGCCAAATTCAACCGATGCTTTCAAGCAAGAAGAGAATTCAGGAGTCGGGCTCTGCGGTGCCAAGCACCACACGTGGCAAAAGGCTGGACTTGCTTCAGAAAGCTTACAAGAAAATTTAAAGACAACTACAGCACAGAATCTTCATGGTTGGGAAGGGCCTCTGAGATCACCGAGTCCAACCATTCACACACAAGAGACCCCCACAATCTCGGCCACTAGAGCATGCCCTGGAGTACACGTCTACATGTTTCTTAAATACCTCCAGGGATGACAACTCCACCACCTCCCTGGGCAGGCTGTTCCAGTGCCTGACCACTCTTTCAATCAAGTAATTCTTCCTAATATCTAATCTAAACCTCCCCTGCCGCAACTTCAGACCATTTCCTCTGCTCCTGTCATTATTGCCTTGGGAGAAGAGGCCAACCTGACAACAGACATTGAGAAGGATGGATACTGGCGTAATGGGGAAAAGCTGCCAGGCATATTTATGTCAAAGGCATTAAAATACAAACACACACACGCGTACATATATATTAAAAAAAAAACCACAACCTACAAACTACATTTTGGTTTCATTTCATGGAAAGAATCTGCACCAGGCAAGGCGGAATCCCAAGGGCTGCCAAAAACTAAGCCAAAGAAAACCTCCCCAAAAAGAAGTCCTTAGAATCATAGAATGGTTTGGGTTGGAAGGGACCTTAAAGATCATCTCGTTCCAACCCCCTGCCCTGGGCAGGGACACCTCCCACCAGACCAGGTTGCTCAAAGCCCTGTCCAACCTGGCCTTGAACCCCTCCAGGTATGGAGAAGATGGATGATCTTCCTTCAGTTGGTCTCCAAACTTTTTAAATATTAAGATACAAACAAAACTGAAAAAGAAGCCATACTGCAGGTGTCATCTGAATTGTAATGACAAGGTAATTGATATTTCATTTGCATCCCAGACAGCACCAAAGAAGAGCAGCAAAGGTGAGGATGACCACGGAGCCAGGGCTTGGGAACCAGAAGGTTCCCTTGCTATCTCCAGTCAGACCTTTGTGGCCTTGGATACAAAAAGAAAGGGACAGAAAGTCAGAGGTTACCTCTGAAAGGCGCTGACAGGTAGGGCTGGTTCACATCTATAAATGGCAAAGAAGAGGACAACTTGCAAAAATCCTCACATTACGCTGGGAATACTTAAATTCTCTTCCACTGCTGGTCAGGAGCTCGTGTTTCCTCCTTGTTAAATTCACACTTCTTGATATTGCAAATGCTCTGGTTTTGTTTCAAATATATCTGTGTTCACCTTTCTTTTCCTTTCAGTGAAAAACATGTTAACATCTTCCCCAGGGTCAGACATGTGAGAAGGCTTCTGAATTGTGCTTCCGCAAATCCAAAGCAGCTGCTACACGGCACGGCACGGCACAGCAGAAGTGAAAACTCTTCTAAATAAAAAGCAGAAGAGCAAAAAGGGGAAAGGAGGACAGAGAAAGTAATAAGCAATATAACCTGCAATAAAACCGAGGAGGAGAAAAACAAAAGAAGCAATCCTCCTCTCTGCCTAGCTTTTTTTGTTTTGTTTTAGTGGCAAGATGACTCTTAAATTTCCTTGTTGAATTTTGGATGAGAAATGTAGGTCTTCTGATGACAGACAATTTGCAGAAACCATTAAGTATGGCTTGAAGTCTCAAGAAAAAGTAGAGTGAAGGTCCTGCTTCACATGTTTCTTTGTGGGCTAGGGGACATCTAATGGCAGAAGAGAATGAGGAATTCCCTTTCCGACCATACCCACCCAGGGAACGTCCTTGTCCCTGTTGGACCTTGCCCGCTTTCGAGATAAGGGGCTGCAAGAAAAGAGACTGTTAATCCATCCGATAGCTGCTGCACCTCACACATCCTTTGGCAAAGGAACCTCAGCTCCCACCACGAAGTCTCTTCCAGTTGTCATCTGCCATAATAATATGGTGAGTTTGTAGAATACGTGGAGTTTCTTGATTATAAGAAATTAACGTGTCATTTAAAAACATAAGAGACAGAAATCCGCCTTTGGGTCTTTCTTTTTTTAAAAAGGCTACTTTTGTTTTATTTCTTGAGTTATCACCTACATTGCTTTATGCCAGTTCCTCTCCACCAGGGACAGTGAACACTGGCTAACCCGAAGACAAGTCTTAACCTGACCTTTAAAAGGGCTTTGCCTCAATAGAGCTGAGAGAAACAGAGAAGAAAAAGAATGGTTTATAGAGAACAATTCAGCTTGTGATGAGCTAGAAATCTCATTATCTGTAACATACGCAACACTGGTGCTTACAGTTTATTAGGAGGACTGATGTCCTCTTATTTTCAAATAACCTACGTACTGGGTAGGTTAAGGCTCCCTCAGGAATTGGCACCACTCTTCAACTCCCCACTTAACATAGCATTTTTTGAACTGAAGAGAAAATGCCTAATCTATAATTAAAACTTGAATAGGGTTGTAATTCTTTTAAATGTCACAGGTATGCCATGAAAAAACATGGTGCAAAAGCAACTTATATCCACAAAAAATCTCCCTGTCTCGCACAGCCATAGTACATAAAACATACTAGCTTTCCAGTTAAAATAAGCTTTATGGACAGTGAGAGATCGTCTTAGTTATTCTTTTGCCTGTCTACAGCGTGTTTGCCATTGAGTACAAGTAATTGTGGTAAATGAGGAGCCTTCAAAGTACAGCTCAGGTTTTTAACTCTCTTACCGTTCCAGCCATAAGAAAAACAAAATGATAAAAAGTCTTTTCATTGTGAAAATGCTCCCAGTTGAAATAACGCAGGCAGCCTGAAACAGCTGGTCAAGTGGGGGCAAGTCACACAGCTAAAATGCTGATGTGGCGATGATGGAGTATAGTCACAATAACTTGTCACCAAAGTTCATTACTTTAAGGTTGATGAAAAACAACAGGGACAGTTCTAGACCGTTGCGCCTTTGAAATCAGCAGCTCCCAAGCTTTTCCATGCACAAAGCCATTCCAGGGACGTTGACCGCAGCTGGGATCGTAATTTCTTCATTTAAGAGCTTCTGTCCAATTGTAATAACTCCAAGAGAGGACAAGACAGACAATTGCCAAGTCAACTCCTGCTGCGACCCCTGATCGTAACCTGGGAAATGGGACACCAACAGAAGTCGAGAGACTAATTTGACCTGAAACGAGGGATACTTTTTAGGAAGAACAGCACACATGAAGACCAGAGTGCGTGCAAGGCCACAATTATGGGAGAGGGAAGTACTAAAACCAAAAAATTTAGCAGAAGCATAGATCCTGAATAAAGCAGAGAAAACAGAGGGATTATTACTCTAACCACGATGGCCCAGCCTGGATTTGAAAGCAGAGCTGATGCCTCAAATAGCCTACGGTATTACATCTGGTTCTTCAAACTAATCTGACCCCTCTGAGACAGACAAGTACTTCCTTGGGAAGAGCGTTGTTGCATTTCAAAGTCCTAATGTCAACCACTGACTGTCAATCGAGATAAAACAAGCACCCCAATGAGTCATAAAACGCTAATTTTCCATTAGCCAGCAAGAGAGAAACCGATGACAAGAAACAACAACAAAATTAGCCATTAACAGAAACCAGATGGAATGGCAAAAACTATTCAAAGAAAACTATTTACTTAATATCAAGAGAAAAAAATAACAGTGTGTAGTAACCACAAAATGTCTCAACATGGAGACCAACCAACCATCAAGGTCAACATAAGGAGCTTAAATTGGTTGGTTTTGAGATTTCTTCCTGTTACGCTAGGCTAAGTTGGGAACTTGACATTAAATTATACAGAAAGGGAAAAAAAATAATCCCCAAACAGGAGAAACACAAACCTCCATGTTGAACGTGCAGAAACCAGGCCCTGGAAGAATATTTTAAGGACATTTCTTCCTCTTCCTAACACCCTCCTGCCACCTCAGTGCCATCTCCTCTTTTGAACTGCCAATTTCTATCACTGAAGAGCTTCAGATTCACTGTTACTAAAAAAAAATAAAAGATAAATTAAAATAAAGTGAAAGATTCACGTCTCCACAGTCCACACAAGGACCTAGCGCTACTGGCTCTAGTACTCAGAAGCCAAACTGTTCCCCACTTTTTAGACAACTACAATCCAGTTTCCTCAACATCTGATACACAAAACCCAACATGACTCAAGTTTCAACATCATGAAATTAGCTTAAAATTCATAAAAAGCATGTGCACGTCCCCAGTCACAGAGGCTGAGCGCACCAAAATACACATGATAAAAATAAGTCAGCAAGACTGCCTGGTAACTGCAAGAGACAGGAAGAAAATCTTAAAAATACATGTTTCAAGCGTTAGTTTAAAAAAAAATAATAAATGAATAAGATTAAAAAAAAAAAAAAAAAAAAAGGAACTTTTATCTTCCTAACCTTTCCTTCAGTTACACACAGGAAAGATGCATGCATATGGTGCTTCCATGCTCAAGCCAGAGATCACAAAATTACTATTTCTTTTAACATCATCACTGCGTTGTTTCAGTACCACAGCTGGAATTTTGCTTTTCAAAGTGTTACATCTCAGGAAGAAGCAACAGAGTGGTTTTTTTTTCCTTTTTGGCTGGAGAGTGGGGATTTGGGTTTTTGTTTGGTTGTTTTTGTTGACCTTTTTTCTTTACTGGGACTGAAATTCAGGTTTGGGTTTTTTTTCACCAAATAGAGGTGTCATTCGTAGAGAAAGGGCTGACTGAGGTTATCACCCAACCAATAGGTTGAAGTCATTCTGTCCTTTGCCACACGCCAAAATGGAGAAACAGGATGAGACAAAGCGTGGTGGTGGGAATAATCCATCCAGTCTTCCAGCCCCCTCTCCCAATGCCCCTCTACAGTCCCTCACCTTCCCTGAGACAATAAGCTCTTTGGAGCACACCCCATGTCTTTAGGCACTTCTGGGCAGCTTTACAGCATCCTTCTGGTGTCTGCAGATAACAACCAAATAAGAGAACTTGGAAGAAACAGCATCTGTGGATTTTCTGCGTCCAGCTGTAGGATGAAAGGCTTGAGTTGGGCTCTTCTCATTTCCTCATGGCTAATCTCACAAAGAAAGCATGTTAATTTAATTAATCCAAATGAATGAAAAATTATTCACTACTAAGCAGGAGACAAAGTTCAGGGAAGGGTATTTTAACTCATTTCAAGAAGGGCAACTCCCAGGCAGAGCCTGTGAAGCCACACTGGGAGAGAAAACTGCTAACCTCCTTCAAACCCATCGTGGAACTGCTCTTGAGAAGCTAAATCACTTTGGTGAGAGTAAAAGGTGACATGAACCTCACAGGTTTTCCTCCTGAGAGAGGCAGAGGAACTTTACAGCATTGACTGAAGAAAAATAGCTCTCTGAAGATCTGACTCACTAAATCCTCATTTCTAAGGCGACTGGCAAAGGCATTGATTTCTTGGCTGCTCTTGATCACCTCAATCTAAACCGTGAAGGTTCCCACACACCTGTAATGGCCACTGAGCAAATATATTTGGCAACACTAGTTATTCGGTGAGGTAATAAAACGATGCCAGGAAAGTCCCTCCTCATGGCCTTTGTCTTTCATCAGCGTAGAGCAGACAGATGAGACAGGGATGTTGCCAACAAAGAAACGTATGGATTGCAAGGCACGTGACAAAAGAGTATTTTTAGCAAACGCAACCGTAAGAAAGACGTAGCGTCAGCAACAAGTGGAAAGAATCTTTAAGCGAAAACAACGTGCCCAGAATTGATGTTTAACAAAAATTAAATCCCAATGTCAAAAACACATCAAGAAGAGACATGAAAGGGAAGGAGAGGAAGCCACAAAAAGACATCAAAAAGTAGAGGAGGTGGGAAGAACAGCGTCATCTGAAATTCTCTCTGTTCTTTACAGATTTATGATTGTTAAGGATCTAGACAGAAAAGATTTCTCTATTTTCTTTTTTTTTTTTCTTTGTGTATCTTGTTTTTCTCAGCAACTCAACGTAATAGTAACTTAGCAAAGTTTAGCTCTGCTCTGTGGCTCTGACTGAACCGTCTATTGACAGTTGCCTGGTTTTGCCCTTCTCCCAGTGCTCTTCTCACACTGTCACGCCGCGGCAGGGTTTCACCATTTCCATGGGACCTGACAGGACTCCTGCTCTTCCGAAACGTTTGCAGTCCATTGACGTGGCTCAGAGTGAAGGAGCCTACGTGGCACGGGAAGCATTATTAAGAAACACAGAAGGTACGGCTTGGTAGCTACCGCGATGCGTTTTGACAGAGACACAATTCTCTGCCAAACCATTTTTACTGGAAAACCTCTAGCAATAAGCATCACCTCTTAAAACGTTACTACCAGCCACCCTTACTGAAAGCCGTGGGGAAAATTTATGTTTTTTAAGAAGAAAAGTGTGGCCAGCCAGGAGTGCAGTTGAGTAATGTTCACAAAAAGATGGCAAATTATGCTGAACAGAATCACCAATATTAATGAGGGCCAGGCTGAATCCATCACTGAGTCAGGGAGATACGTGTTTATGGATTCATCGTTGGTTTTTGCGTGCTCCTTGGGCAAACCACTTCAATTTATATTTCAGTTCCTTAAGGGTAAAACGGAGCAAGCAAAACATTTTCTTGCCATGCTCAATTTTTTAGACTGAAGGTTTTGAGAGATGGAAGATGGGCTTTTTCCTACGTATCTACAGTACCTAATACCTAGTAAGACAGGACATAACATGGGGAGGTCTTCAGTGCCACTGTCACATGCCACCCAAAAATAATGCTTGAAGAGTGAAAGTACCTGGTCTCAAAAGTGACTTTAAGTGAAGCCCTGCTGTAAACTCTACAAGGACTCCAAATGTCACCAAAACCTGGAAGTGGAGCAGGCAAGGACCATACTAAGAGCTGACTGTTGCTGCAAGAAGTCCGAAGGAGTATCTGGAAGGGTTTAAAACCCAGAAGGGTAAAAAATATTTCTGAATAAATCAATAGTAGTAATAATTCCCTCAGACAGCTCCCCAGTGACACCCCAACGAAACCAACTCTAGTTTCAGGAGGAAACGCACTCATACAGAAAAGGCAAGTTTTGTACTAAGCCAAAATCTCTCCTAAATCTACATCCCCAAAGACTCCCATCAAACCCTTGATCCCTGATAGACTTGAAGACCCTGTTACCCTCCTGCTGAGATGCTTTGTTTTGGGGGCGGCAGGATGGGGGCGCTACTTCATTTTCAATTAGAAGTTGAATTTTCTCTTGACATCTGTACATACAAAGCCCAGGCGATATTAATTTCACAGCCATTTGACAGACCAAGCCTGTACTTCTATTTACACCCCCCTACAAAAAAACAAACCACCACCAAACAAAAAAAGGCAAGCAGGATTACTAATTGACTGAATTCATATTCCAAGTCAGATGTCAAACATTTTGTAACTGAGGGGCAGAACTTTTACTAAACAATTTCAAAGAGGAAATAAAGTTCAAATGGATTTTTTTTTTTAAAAAAAGAAATTACTAACTCTAAAGAAGTTCTAAGAACTGCTGTGGCTCATTTTCCTTTGAATTCTTCCGTTTTCAGCCTATGAGAATAAACAAGAAAACTTCAACACTTATAACTTAGACTCATCCTTGAACTAGATCGGAGAAAAGCTAGTAGTCTGGGATAAAATGGCAAAAAAAGAATAAAAATCCAAATGAAAAAATAAGATTTTTTTCCAAAGGAAGCTTTGGCAGCATGCAGGCTGGATAAATGTCAAGTGACAATTTGAATTTTACATATTCAAGGCGGGGGTCCAGGTACTTAGAAACACAATCTTCAGCTTCTAGAAGTAATTATAAAAGTTGTACAGAAACATCAGCTCAGTGCTTGGTGGTGGCCTAAAAACCCGCAAATGTTTGTAATTATTAAGGAAAGGACGGAAAACAAACCAAAGAATCACCGGTGTCTCCTACAAACCCAGAAATGCTATTTTAAATACCGTGTGCAGTTCTCACCCCTCAGAAATCAGACAAGAGTTAGTAAGACTGAAAAGTATATCAAAAGGGTAGCAGGGCGACTGAATAAATGTATGATTGGTTTCCATGCAAGAAATGACTAAATAGACTGAGGATCTTTAACATGGAGAAGGATAACAGAATCATGATTGTCTCGGAGAAGAGGACTATTAAACAATCACCCCTCTCTCCAGTAAAAGGGACAGGGAGCATCCAATGAAATGAACAGTTCAGAGCAAAAAAAAAAAAGACTATTTTTTGTACAATCCATAGCTGATGGGGGAACTTTTTGCCTCAGGTGGTTTTGGACGCTCAAAGTTTTATTTGGGTTCAGAAAAAGCTGTCAGAGGCATTAGCAGGAACAGGAATCTATTGGGAACTATTAAACGCTACCACAAAAGAGTCCTTGAGCTATAAATCAGTGAAGGCTGGGAGAGCTTTCTTGGGAGGCATCACTATATCCTTGATGATGTGCCTACTTTTAGATATATTGCATAATTACATGCCTGTTTTTACACTGGTCCCCAAGCATCTTCTGTTGCCTGCTGCCACAAAGGGCTCTGGTCCCATCAATTCTCATGTTCTCAGTTCTCGCTATGATCTTGGCTTTGCTGACAACTTGAGCATTCCCAGTATCCTGAGCGTAAGGGGTGATTGGGTCTTTGAGTCAATTCCCTGGAAGCATCATCGTTCATGAGATACGTATTTAGTGCTGCAGGTTTCAAGAAAACATTATTTCGTACTCCTGTATAAGAGACTATTGTCTCCAGAAACTGAATGTAGACTTTAGTGAAAATAGGCACATCGGAAAAAAAACAATTCATGAACAGGAAGGGAACAGGGAAAAAGAAAAGATGCCACCAGTGCCTGAAATACCTATAGTGCAGGGACCCAGTCAGATGAAGCTACCCTGGGATGACCCTATAGAGTGGATAGTGCTCCCCTAAACAAAATAAAATCAGATTCCCCAAATCCCAGACTGCAGCAGTTGCTGTCAGTTCCTTCCTGACCTCCACTTGCTCGGCGCTTCCATGCTGCCAACCTTCACCAGCTTCACACAAACTCCTCCAGAAGCCTGGGAGAGGCACAATGGCCACAGCCCTCTCCAGAGTTCAACACGGCGGTGGTGTGACTGGGAGAGGTCCAACTGGCCTCTCCGTAGTCATGGTTTTGTATCCAAGCCCAAGGTCATAAGCATCTGTACGCCAACGTTTACAAACTGTGTTGAAATGTCTCTCTGTTAGCTTTAGGCTCGGATGTTGTGTGTGTCTACAATCACCCCACCTTCAGGATTGTTCTCAAAACATCGCTGAAAGGCAAATATACAACCGGGGAGCTCCAAAGCATAACTGCAACGACACACTACCATGTATTGTGCACAAAACCTTCCAAAACACCAAAACAACACCACTTTACCTCCAAGCTGCTCATTTGCTGTTACTTTAATATGAGTGCACGCAAAAAATGAGACCAAATCAGAGCCAAGATTGCATGTCACTGAGCCCTGTGGCCGAGACTGGCTCAAAGGGAGGTGGTATGTGGGTTGGAACATCTCCACACTAATGTGCTCGCACAGTCTTTGCTTGGGCTTGCCCATATCAGCAGTCAAGTCAATACCTGGAGTCAATCCACAGAGGTACATAAGGTTGTCTTATATGATAGAATGGTTTGGGTTGGAAGGGACCTTAAAGGTCATCCCGTTCCCACCCCCTGCCCTGGGCAGGGACACCTCCCACCAGACCAGGTTGCTCCAAGCCCCATCCAGCCTGGCCTTGAACCCCTCCAGGGATGGGGCAGCCACAGCTCCTCTGGGCAACCTGGGCCAGGCTCTCACCACCCTCACAGGAAAGGATTTCTTCTTAGTTCTCCCTTCATTCAGTTTAAAACTGTTCCCCCTTGTCCTATGGCTCCCCTCCCTGATCAGGAGTCCCTCCCCATCTCTCCTGGAGCCCCTTCAGGGACTGGAAGGGGCTCTAAGGTCTCCCCGGAGCCTTCTCTTCTCCAGGCTGAACAACCCCAACTCTCTCAGCCTGTCCTCACAACAGAGGTGTGTCTGTCTCCACCAGCCCTTACACAGGGTCACTTCCCTGCTGGAAGGTGTGCGTTTCTGCCTGCCCTGCCGTCATTCCCAGGAGGAAGGAGAGGATGGACACCATGGTTGCAGTCCTTCCTGCTCAGGTATCATGGTATCAGTGCATCCTCTGCCTTTTGGACAATGAGATGCAAAGGTTTGGGGAGGCTACAAAATCAGAATCAGGAACACGCAGTAATACCTGCTCCAAACCAGTTTTACATCATTTGTCATCATGAGCAATTTGCTTGCAGCCCCACCACTGCCCACCATTAAGCGTACTGGGAGACAGCCTGGAGGCAGAAGGCCCCGAACTGAAAAGATATTCATTTTGCAGTACTGAAAAACTTGACTTTCCATCTGAATTTATTCTTCAGGTATTTTTTAAATTGAAAAAAAGAAACCCAACGAAACAAACCCAAACTTACACCTGTTCTCGCCACAGACTTACCTTTAAAATTCCTTATCAGCCGAGAAATAAAAAAACCCTGAACTTTCTCCGCTGCTTGATCGGTCCTACAAAGAGACAACCACACTCAGCCTTCCCCGTTTTTTACTACTTTTCCCAGCGACATCACAGCTGCAGCCATTTCATTTAAATGTTCTTACAATGGGATGCTGCCTTTCTATCATCGAACTGGATAATAACCCCTTTTCATTCTCTTTAATATCAGCATAAGCATACTCTTCATTTCGGTTTGTATCATTTCTTGCTGCTTCCAAATACTGAATATTTTAATTGTATTTCTGACTCCACTAATAGGAAACTTCAATAATCTATTACAAAGAGACACTGAGACAGGAGATAAAGCTGGAAAGGAGTTTTATCAAATAAGTCTCAGTCCTGTTCCCTGTCTCAGTCTGAACACAGAGAATGATGTTTCCTGTTCTGGTCTGATTCCAGCTCTTCACAGTGATCTACAGAAAAATAACCAAAAATTGGATTTCTGCCCTTTTTTCCCCCTTATTCATTAGCTGGGGGTTTTTTTGGGGTTTTTTTTTGTCGTTTTTTTTTTTTTTTTGTTCAGTGCAAACTCTTACGATCCTGGATCTGTAAGTAGTGCCTGAAGTGCTCTGCTCAGCCCAAGTATTTTCCTCGCTCTTGGCTGATGGAGCAAATCTTTAAGAACTTGTGTAGAGGTTTTGATCCAAAACCTTTCCCAGGCATGTAAATGTTCCTTATTTTTTGCTATTATTATTAATCATGTCTGAATTTAAAAAAAATTGTAAACACCAGAATAAAACTCCTCTCCCCAGAAGCGGGTTTGTATCATCTAGAGCATCATAGTCCATCCAGGCCCCTCATGCTTCAGCTGCACAAGGATTTTGAGGAAGTTCTGAAGGATGGGCATAAGTCTGAGGGCTTTCAGATGGCACATCAAAGATGACACTCTTACATGGGCCCAAATCGCTCCCAGTCTCCTCTGTGCCAATAAGGCCGTAATTGCTGGTTTGTGCTACAGTGACAGTATTAAATCTTATTTGATTATTAAAAAAAAACCACAATAAATCAGCTGAGTGGGTGGCAGGAGGGGCCGAGTACAGACAAAATCTGAATGTGGGTAGTTGAAAAAGAGTAACACAGAGATGCTTTTAGAAAACTTAATTTTAAACCATCAGCCCATCAGCTCAATACATTAAAAATGCAGAAATAACTTCCTTCCCTATATCCTGACGACTAGGAACCACAGCTCTGGCCTCCAGGTGTAACTGAGTAGTGAAGCAGCAAAATACACTTTGACGTTTAAAAATAGGTAAATAAAAATCTTACAGTTTAAATCACATAATCCCAAATCCACCTCTTAATTCCACTGACTTCAATCAAGTAACTGAATGCGCGGGACCTCGCAAGTCTAATAACATCAGATAAAGAATCCTGCTATCGAGCTTCCATGGAACAAGGATCTTATGCACTGAAATCTGTCCTAAAAGAGTTTTGGCCTGTCACCTCTCTATCTCATGACAAATATTGAAGCATCTGCAAAATTCAAGTAGGAGATTAATTTTCGCTGTTCGTACAGCACATAAATTTCAAGAACTTTAACGCATGAAGTCAAAAGGAGCTTTCTGAGGTTTTTAAAGTGTCAACAATTCAAGTTATTCAGGACTCCCCAAAGTACTGGTGTGTCCTCCACTACCCCCAGCCCCGCAGCTACAGTCTGACTGCGTGTGAGACAAAATATTGTCACTTCCAGTCGCTAATAAAAGGAAAAAATACTAAATATCATATTCCTGTGTACACGCAAATTCTATTTAGGTGATCAAGTCATCTTGGAAGGCGACGCAGTGGCAGGCAGTGTACATTTAAGCTTCACCAAAAGCACGTGATCGTTAATCTCCTCCTGGGGGATTTCACATAAAGCTGACAATTTCGGCTTCCACCAGTAACGCTTATTTACTAAACCCTGGATTGGACTTAAAGCTCCCGTTTTTCAAAGAAAACAATTTGTCCGTACAGCACAGCACCGCTTCGTCCTCGTTGTCTAGCAGGGACTCTCTGATTTTTGCACTTTTAAGTTTGGGGTTTTTAGCAGCCCATCTAAATAAATAAAGAAATAAATAAAATCCCCCCCCCAAACTGACACAAAATCCCCCAAATAGGGCAGGAGGCAGGACACCGCAGGGCAGCTGAGAGCCAGAAGCAGGGTACGGACTTAAAACACACAAAGCAAATAACATTTGGACATTTTTTGCCAAATGAGATTACGGTTTTGTGTTCCTCCCTCTCTCACCCATGCACAGCCCCGCACATTACAGAGCAAATAACGCTCACGGAACAGAACAAAGACCCTTTGTTATTGTTCCATAAGGTTTTGCAAAATCCCCTTCTTTGTCTAAAAACTGAACTAATAGTGTTGCTCCAGCCCCGACGATCTAAATATACAAAGCTGGTACAGAGCAGGCATATAGATTTCTGTTAGAAGGACTGATAACATTTGAAAATACAGACAAGCTTTTGAGAGCACAAGCCCCAATTTACAAGCATCTCTATTCAGAAAATTAAAACAAAAGTAGTAAATAGTGCAGCCATTGAAATGCACGCACTCTGAAAGGACACAATTGGAGCTTAAAGCTTATCGCACCCAGCTGTGTTTGAACAGATCTCTTATGGTTCCCTCCCCCCTGAATAAAAGTGCTAATACCAATACAATTTAAAAGCCAGTTTAAATAAAAGCAACTAAAAAAAAATTTCCAAAAACCAGCAAGTTCTCGCTCTGCTTTTAATCCCCAGCGCCTTCCGAAGGATGGTGGCGTGAGTGAAGGAAAGGCGCTTAAAAAAAAAAAGAAAAAATGAAAAAAATCAGCTTCACAAAATTAAATTAAAAAAAAAAATCAGCTTCACAATTAGAACTGGACAAAGTATCACACCAAGAGGGATGGTTCACGCAGCACCCTAACGAGGAGCCTCTCCTGACAGCCTGGCCACACAGACATATTTATTTTGCTGGGCTTAACAGCATCCCTACGAGGAACCGTGAGCCGAGACGCTCTGCTGACAAGGCATTCTCCTACCTGAAGCTTCATTTTCCAGCAGGAATGCATGTGTGTATCCTCAGAGGAGCTTCCCCTGGTTGCATGACTCCTGTTATCCAGCCTAAAGAGACGGAGCTGTGTAAGCAGAGCTGCTGGCTGCCCTACATTCGCCGGCAGATGACGAGAAAGAGTTGGTGCTGCACCTGCCTGGGCTTGTTTAAGCCCCCCCTAAATATAATACTAGTGGAGCTCAAACTAGACTAACTACTTCCTCCAGCTGATCCCAGCGAAAAGAGCTTGTGATGAATAATGCATGAGAGCTCCTACCAAACATGCTCCATTCCTTGCAGCAGCTGATGTCCACCTCTCCTCCCTTCCCAAAAGCAACCCCTAGCAATTTTTGTGCCATGAAGCATAAAAATTCTCCTGATGTCCAAAGAGCAAGGAGGATGTCCCTCCCAGATCCATTTTCCTTCCTCTCCTCAATAGTCAAATCAATAGACCTAGTGATTTTCCCTTTTTCTTTTCTTTTTTTTTTTAAATATAAAAATCTGTGCAGCCAGAAGTCAGTATCTCTGGACTACACAACATCAGCCAATTCAGTTGCTTGGTAATTAATTTTTCTTATTCCTAAGGGCTGTGATGCAAGAGAAGCTGTGTAAAGATGAACACTGAAGACAGAGAATGAATGTGACAGACCAGAAAATAAAACAGCACAAAGAAGGTGGGAAAAAAACCCCCTCTTGCTGTAGAGCTGGCAAGTTGACTGTTTACAGAGAGAAGAGATTGCTCAGGAGAACTTCGTGGGTGGAAGAGTACGGGGGATAAATTCACATGATTCTCGCTGCTTCTCTTGAGCAATAAATTCCACTGTGTCAGTACAACTTTGCAAGAAAACTGCCAAAAAAATCACATCCTTTCAGATAGTCCCCCAAAGAGGAAGACACAGGACTAACTTGCAAGTGCTTTATTTGCAAGTGCAATTACTGCAATGGGCAAATGTCAATACGCGCCGCTGGTGGAGTCTGTTCCGCTTCTCAGAATTGTTTTCCTTTGGTTTCGTTGTTAGACACACACCAAGTTACCTGGCATCCCTTTATCAGTTACCTGCTGCAATCCCAACCACGCAGCCCTCCCAGGTTCCCACCAGCCCTTAGTTTCCTGTAAAGGAAACATGGCTTTAATGTATAATTTAGAGTGAGAGTGCGCGTGCAGCTTCCTAAATCCTGAACCGGGGCTCTTCGGTTTGAACATAACTCTCTAGACTTCTCAGAGGTCAGATTTCTCAGCTCACATCAAAATTCAGAGACAGTTCCTGCTTTCTGGGGAGACCTTATAATGGCCTTACTCCCCCCCTAAAGGGGCTCCAGGAGAGATGGGGAGGGACTCTTGATCAGGGAGTGGGGCATTAAGATGAGGGGTAACGGTTCTCAACTGAAAGAGGGGAGATTTAGATGAGATATTAGGAGGAAATTTCTTTCCTGTGAGGGTGGTGAGACCCTGGAACAGGTTGCCCAGAGCAGCTGTGGCTGCCCCATCCCTGGAGGGGTTCAAGGCCAGGCTGGATGGGGCTTTGAGCAACCTGGTCTGGTGGGAGGTGTCCCTGCCCCGGGCAGGGGGTGGGAACTGGATGGTCTTTAAGGTCCCTTCCAACGCAAACCATTCTATGATTCTATGATGCTGTTCCCACCTGGGGTGACTCATGCAGATAAGCAGAGAGAAAAGGTGAAAACAACTAGAGGGACTGGAGAGAAAGGGATGAATATTCAACATATTAGATTCACTTAGTGCTCAATAATCAGTTATTACTTTCGTAGGACTCCTCTTTGACCGCTGCTAAAGCTTTGATCCTTGCAGGGGGATCACCCAACCTTAGGACTCTCCAGATGACAATGTTATCCAGACAGCTGCAGTTATTTCCGTGTTTTCCTTGGGACACCCTCTCACCCTGGGAACGCTGTACACACCACAAAGCAGAGGAAGGGACTTCCTTTCAACTGCACTTTTTGCAGATCAATTTTCATCTTCTCACCTTCATCAGTTCCATGCCACAACCACTTTTAAACCGAGGTTTTCAGATGACTGCACCCCATTCAAAATTCAGTTTTACTGCAAAATTACACGGTACAAATCGCGTGGCCAGGACCACTCTGGACATTCTTTGTTTCTCTCTCTCACTCGTGGTCAAGGACAACACCCTGAGCTAGATGGACCTTCTGTCTCACCCACCATTGCTGGTCCCATACCCTGAACATTCTGCATAACTCGCTCTTTCTCCCTCCTCCCAGACCAAATATTCTTTTTTTTAAAAAGGAAAAGTCCAATAGGAAAATCAAAGCCACACAAACATTATCAGATCCATAAAAAAAAGCTGTGGAAATACTTCACCTAGCTATATCCTATGGAAAAACCCCAAGGAGGCAAAGGTTCTTAACATTTTTAAGGCCTTGGGGTCCTCCTCCAGCTCCTCCATCGTGATTTTAAAAATGGGAACTGAAAAACTTCCAGAGAATTAGCAGTGAGAAGGAGGATCTCCGCATAAAGCCAGCTTTGCATGCTAGGGACTCCAAGGTAAGCCATCGGGCTGAACAGGACAGATGCAGGAGGACAACTTTACAGAGATCTTCTTTTTCTGCCAAGAAAGTCAAAAGGACTACACCTCGCTAAAGGAAACATCGTCACGGAGCATACTCTGCACTGCAAACTCTCCTCTTCTACACTATAAACAAGCAGTAGCCAATTAAACATCTGAAATTAATGATTTAGAGAGTGCAACACACTTAATAGTTTTGAAACGGTTTTTTCCCCCAGGGGCTCTAACTGTGAGGCTGATGGAAATGAGAGGTTGGAGGGGAGGAGGAAATTTGCCACAAACACACATTTTTAAAGCTGTGCACACAGGAAAGTAGATATCTGAACTCAGTTGAGAATTTCACATAGCCCTTTGGATATTTACTTTTCTCCTCTTAGCAATTCAGGAGGTCACAGGTTATGAAGGTTGGTTTCTAAATTCAAGAGGTGTATGGCTACTGTTAGGAGGAGTTAGGCAAACGCAGCAAGCTGGAAAAGAAATCTGGTTAATTGCCTTCTCCCTGACACCAGGGGTTGTGAGTAAGTTTCTGGGAGAAGCAAACCAGAACCCAAAGAGATGAGCACAAGGATAATTAAATGCTGTTTATTATTTCAGGCCATTCTCTCGGTTGAATATTCAATTTAAAACAAAAGAGAATTAAAGACCTTCTAAAAACGACCCTTCGTAGGGATTTAAATAAAAAAGCCAGTGTTTTCCTAACTTTTTTTAAAGAATCATGAACGCAATTGGTTTCTAAATCCATCCTTTCACTGAAGGTAACACAAAGTTTGTGCTTCTTAAAACCTTGGCATCGGACAGTTGCGCTACAAATCTGATTGTCCATTTAAAAACACCCACCCATACACAAATCCCCCAATTTCTATGTATCACAGCTTCAGAAAAAAAACAAAACCACAGAGGAAAAATGGATATGGAAAGTCTAAAGCCACGTAGCAAACAACTCCAAAACATAAAACAACTCCAAAGTGACATGAGACTTTTTTTAAAGTGATGTGATATTTGACCGCCTACGGTTAACACACTCTTGAGTGTTGCATCCCCAAAATAAAGCAATTTGGGTTTGAGTCTCAAATATTAAGTATTTGATTATCATCATTTGATGATATATTTGATTGATGATGAAATATTTGATTATCAACAATCAAATACTGGAATTTAACCAATTTCTTAATCCTTATGTTTATGAGGCTAAAAAGAGCAGCTTTAAAAATCAAAGGAGTTTCACTGAAACAGCTTTATATTCCATTTATTAAGAGCATTTTCTAGCCTTCTCCTGCGCACCCGAATAATCCTGTTGCCGCCGCGAGAGGGAAGGATGCAGGAGAGGCCTCGCCACAGCAAGAACTCTGCCGAGCAAAAATCATCTCTCATTCATGCGCACTTATTGGGTGAAACTTGAAATAACGTGTGGAGCATCAGCTCGCAGCCACGTCGCTTCATTCCACGCTGATGCTGGGGGCCAAGCTGAATCATTCCGGTGAAGCATTTAGCTACTGGCCGGCCAGTTAATTTTACAGTCAAATTTTGTACAGTCTATTTAGTTTCTCCCGTTTTTAAATAACTGCAACCTCCTGGGGAAATTCTCTAGTCCACCATCTGCTCCTTTCCTATAAATCCTCCTTTCAGACCTTACGCAAATTCCCGAGCTGCCAATCAGAACTTCTTTGATGTCTGGGTGAAAAAAACCAAAACAACCAAACAAACCCAACTATTCCAAACGGAAACGTGCAGCACGAATAGATTAGTTATCCCCCAATCAGTAAAATAACGATAGCAAAGCGGCAGATCCATCCTCAGTGGGATGAGCACTTACTGGTCCTCCCTGGCCACACCTCGGGACAGGACGGTCATGATTCAGGGATAATTTATCTCATGTTTTTTTGCTCGTTGTATTCTCTCCCAAGTTTCTGTGCACCCAAGCAACCTCATGTGCGACCATCTTGGTAAGTAGTGCCTTGGGACAGCTGGATATTTCCCAGGTCTAACCCCAAAGAAGGGTGGAGGAGAGGAAGAACCAACTTGGGTGGCACAAGGGTAATAGGGGGCAGGGGAGATGTTAAAGCCCAAGCCGTGCTTCCCGTCCGTGAATTCACATAATCACGCTCATGCAAGCGCGGCGCTGCTCTTCTCCAGCTTGTGAAAACCTGAAAAACTTATGAAACCCCGTGGGCTGCACAGATCCAACATTACACCAGAATTCTTCCAAACAAACACAGGCTGCAGAGAGTTTCAGCCACCAGGAAGACACCGAAGGAGTCAACAGAGTGTGATCCAGCAGATGTTCCTCCCAGCCTATGCAAATTCCACAGCAGAAAAAAAAATAAGTGAGGGTTTTATATCTGTTTTTAATGAAATTAGCACCAGTACCTAAACTCCAAGCGTTAACAAACGGCACGTAACATCCCGCGCTTCCATGCAGGAGGCAGAAGGAGAGCGGTACCCGCGGGTAGGAGCTGGCTTTTGGCTGTGCCTATTTCAAATATTTGTCCCCAAGACAATAAATTCACACTTCTGCAAAGGAATATAATGGTGCTTACCCGAGCACTGGGGGTGTCACCAATGCACCTACGAAACAAGAGTGGGGGGATAACAATATGGCCTGAAGAATTTTTCCGAAAAGCATTAAAAGATTGACTGAAGGAAAACCAAACAACACCAAAGCAAATCCACAAAAAGCACTTCAGATTAGAGAAAAACCGGGTGATTGAACATGAGCGAAAAGGCCAAGCAACTAAGGGGCATGTTGAGCTTCCTCAAGGGTTTTAGTTCTCCTCCCATCTACAGTTTTGGCTTTTTGTTCTGCTTTTTGGCCTCAGAACATACAGCCGAGTTGAGAATAGTGGATTGCACACAAGTTCTCCCCAAGCAAACTGCGCGTGCAGGAACTAGTTAAGACACTTTCACAAACGTTTGAGAAATCTAAGAAAAAAAACCAAAACACGTGAAAAAGAGAACTTCGTTATAAAGAGGAACTGTAAGAGCTTCCTCAGAAGTTCCTCAAAAAAAGGACAGACTCAAAGCTCCCAACAGCTATAACCCACCTAAATACTGCACAAGAATAATTGATCAGAAAGGATGCAAAAGACATGGGGGCCCGGGCTCTGCATTAAACACCCCAAAAATCCTGCTTATAAACCAGAAGTTCAGACTTTGCAGCTAATTGTCTTAATGACTGAACTGAAAAAAGGGGTTGTAAAAATGGGTTGACCTCGTCTGCCTTCCCTCGCTCTGTGATCCCCCGTGACTCATGTGCACCTCAGCGAGGTCTACCACAGGTAGCCAGAGAGAAGTCAGTCTCAAAGAAGGACTCAATGATCTACTTCTTGTGTTTCAGTTGGTCACCCCCACACCATCCTTGGGGACAGACGGCGTGGGGACACCAGAGCCTGTGGCCGAATTGGACATATGAGCACAGAGACAGTGGCAGAGATTTGCTGGAAGAGGATAAATCGTGAGAGTGCATTTCAGAGGAGGCTGGAGGGAACGCATTTGGGTTTTTGCTGGGTGAGGTACTGGGGAATGGCACTTCTGAAGCAGTTCCTTTTAAAGAGTAGCTGTAGCACCAGAATGAGGTCAAAGAGAAGTCGTTAAGGAACAGCAGGGCTCTCGCAATGATTAGCTGCCTGTCAGCCACCTTACAGGGGGGCTTGTGCCATAAAGCTTAGGCTGAAACCAAGTAAGTTGCTACAACATGAAGACACAGACATCAGAATTCCTGACAGCAAACATCACTGTCACCAGTTTTTGGCCCCTCACAACAAGAAGGACTGAGGTTCTGGAGGGTGTCCAGAGAATGGCAATGGAGCTGGTGAGGGGTCTGGCGCAGAAGTCTGGTGAGGAGCAGCTGAGGGAGCTGGGGGTGTTCCGCCTGGAGAAAAGGAGGCTGAGGGGAGACCTTCTCGCTCTCTACAACTCCCTGAAATGAGGGTGTAGCCAGGGGGGGGTCGGTCTCTTCTCCCAAGGAACAGGCGATGGGACAAGAGGAAACGGCCTCAAGTTGCCCCAGGGGAGGTTCAGGTTGGATATTAGGAAAAATTTCTACACTGAAAAAGTTTATCAAGCCTTGGAAGGGGCTGCCCCCAGGGAAGAGGTGGAGTCACCATCCCTGGAGGTATTTAAAAGCCAGGCAGACATGGTGCTTAGAGACATGGTTTAGTGATGGTTTTTGTCAGTGTTGGGTTGATGGTTGGACTTGATGATGTGCAAGGCCCCTTCCAACCTGGGCAACCCTATGATTCAGATCTGGAGATGACATCTAACACATTCAATACGTACCCCCAATCTCTCCCAGGGAGGATTCCTGGCAGTTCGGAGGCAGAGGCCAAAACCAGGAATGCTTTCAGGAGATAAGCAGCTGCCACCGGTCCCACTGGGCATGAGGCTGGGTGGACTGGGGGGAGTTCAGAATGCTCATAAACATAAGGAGCAACAGCAGTGCTCTCTGCTGTATCTACATTCAAAAGGAAACAGAGCTTTATAGATGATAATGGGGAAAAAAATAGAAGAAAACAGCATGGCATGGACACGATACAGCTGGAACCGAAGCTCTGAGGCGGACAACGCAGCCCAGCCACGCAGGTTGTCCGTCTCTCTCTTCCTAGCTGCATTCCTGGGAAAGGCCCAGTTTCCCATGGAAACTGCAAGCTCCTGCGCTTCAGTCAGTTCATTCTAGTACCCATTAGAAAGCATTATTTATTCAGGCTCCAAAACACACAGAACAAACAGCGTCAAAGAAGGCCCTAATACTTGGGTGCATCACCTACTCCCAAAATTGTCCTCATCAACTCTTGGAGAAGAAACGTCCTCCTCAGACCACAGGAGCTCAGGATGCGACCGGGAGAAAGCGCTGTCTTGCTGTAGACATATTTGCCCCATCTGGGTTTTTTTGTTTTTCCAGCTTATTGTCTCCTATTAACATTTCCCTAATAGTCTGTTTTAGCTCACCAAAACTCAGAGAAGAACATGCCCAGAGAAGCTGTGGCTGCCCCATCCCTGGAGGGGTTCAAGGCCAGGCTGGATGGGGCTTTGAGCAACCTGGTCTGGTGGGAGGTGACCCTGCCCAGGGCAGGGGGGTTGGAACAGGATGATCTTTAAGGTCCCTTCCAACCCAAACCATTCTATGATTCTATGGTAATTCTATCTGTAAGTTTATCTAAAAAGAGGGTGACCTTCTTTGTAACACACTGACAGGTCCAAAAACACAATTAAGAGCCTGCTGCAATCAATGCAGAAAGAGTCACCCACAACCAGCAGCTAGGAGCTGAAGCCAGAAAAACTCGGAATTGAAACATAAAATAAGTCAGGTGCGGTGTCCGTCAACCGTGACGGTGGTTTGGCGTGGAAACAAAGTAAGTCAGAAGACTTACCCTTCATCTTTGAGCCAAGGCTGGAGGTTAAAAGTGCCTCTTCCACATACCACGGGCGATGGGGTCAATGTACATGGCATCTAGTTACCCCCGCACCGCAGGTCATTACGAGTCAGACGTGGCCCTCCCTGCCGGCCTTCAGCGTCACACACTTCAAAGGAGTCATTAAAATCAAACAAGCCATTCTCGGCCAGACCGATGGGAAAGGGTTTGGGGGTGGGAGGGGCTGCTTTTATGCTGCTGACTCGGGTTAGAAACCAGGACAGCCAGCCCTTTGTCACCCAGTGCCTAGAAACACACGGGTGTATATTTTAGATAGCTGTGTTCTGCTCTGCATATTAAAAAATTACATACAAAACAGCTGGCTGTTGGGTTGGTTTTTTTTTTTAATTTAATCTGTATTCCAACGTGCCTTTCCCTTATCCACATGAACTGCACCACTCTGTGATGATACAGATATTTTTTACCTGGTAATTTGAAGCAATATAAGCCCTTTCCTTCTTCTGCATGAACTTCATCATCGTGTGATGACACAGATTTTTTTACTTGGCGATTTGAAGGAATACAAGCCCAATAGCCAAGGTTCTCATATTAATCACAAAAAAGAACCAGTTCAGTTCCCCACCTGTATGGGGAGGGGATACCTTATATTAGTTTAAACACAAATTAACACTGGGAGTAGCACTGGGAGTACCCGGTGGCCCTAATTTCCCAGCGTTCCCATGAAGTACCCTAGCCCTTAACTTAAAACAGCCCGGTTTGAAGCTCACAGGTACGCCGTAGCCGTGCTTCCCTTCTCCCAAACGTCCCCACCCTGGTGTCTGGAAACAGAAACATCCGATTTTGGGGTCACTTCCCTGTTTCTGCCCGTGGATGTTTGGGTAACTCCAGCATCTCTGGAGTACCTAAGGCCAGTCAGGGAAGTCCTGCCGCAGCCTTTCACACGGAATGAAGCTGTTACTCTAACCAGCTCCAAGAAATTAAGATGCAAAAAAAATTAGAGAATGTTTCACTTGGTTGCACATGAGCCTGGCCTTGCAGTCTTTACCCAAAAAACGTGCTTTCAGCCACCTGCATTATAGAAAACGTAACTGAAGGGGACTCTTTGCTCCGTGATCAATCAAATATTTTCACTGTTGTTATGCATAAAACCTGAAGGCAAAAAAAAATAATCACATAAGCCACTTACTGAGGGAAACGTAGGGTGATGTCTCAAAGTGAACAATGCAGAAGCCACCTCCTCTGGCAGCCGCTGCTTGGGGACAGTTAGTAGAAGAAGGCAGGTGGGTGAATGCCAGAAAAAAAACCCGCTTTACAACTGGCGTGGGGTTTGTGCATCCAGTCAGAGATGACTAAAACATTTCCTGTTCTGAAACTTCCCGTTCAGGAAAAGCTACCGATGCGTGTTAAAAGGCTGTTCCCATGACCACTTTAAGGGAAAAATAAAAATCAATTAATTAGCGGGTATTCAAAAGAACACAGAAGCAGCCCCTACAACTTCTACACTTTTTAAAGTGTAAGTCCTCTCTCGAAATCCTAGGAAAAGGGTGATCTCATACTTCTCTTAGGGATTTCATGCCAATCCATAATTCTCATCAACATGTGGTTGCGGGACTTGAAAATATAGTATAGGAAGAGGAAAGAAAAGCTAAAAATTAAAAAGTATTATAGACTAGTCAGTTCCACGGGCTGTGGGGTGAAACCTGGCACCAACATACACTGCAGAGGTGACAGGACCCAACTTCTCCCGAGTGACATCTGCTCCTGTAGAGCCTCAGAGGACTTGGAGACACTCCTGCTTGTATCCGCCCCGGGAAGGCAGTATGGAACTCCGGGAACTACAGCTTTCTGTTCTATACAGCCACAGCCCACGTGCTAAAAGACAGGTGGAAATATGCCTCTTGTTTCTAGCAAGCATCTTTTTCTCTCTTAAATAGAGGTTAACATCCTCCACACCGCCGCACAAATCTAGCATGGGAGATTCTTCACAAGAGAGCAAACTTGGGAGCCACCTCTGAAACAGGCTGTCCTGAAATGGCATGAAAATAAGAAGGGACAGCAGGGGATGCCATTCTTCTAACTCATTTATTGCTTTTTCTAGTGACAAAGCACAGAAGAAAGGAGAGTGTATTGGCTCAGAAAACCCTTTTTCAAAGAATAACCTGCCTCTGCACAGATTTGCAGTATAACACGGGCAAGCTTTTAATGTCCATTTTTGACAGCTCAACAGAAACGAGTCAATTAATTAAACGGCTAATACAAAGGTCGGCTAGCAGAAGAAAGACCACCTTCTTTGTTGCAAAAAGAGGAAAAAAAGGGAAAAAACACCACACCTGACTATGAGTGTCACACACACTTCCACTGCACACCACCTCTCCTTTCCGCACTCATTTCTTCACCAGCCTCATGAATCGGGTCCGCTTTAACCACCCGTATAGGAATTACAGCATATAAGGAATTACAGCTTAATCAGCATCCTCAGCAGCCGTGATCTCAGGTGTGCTGGGGTGTTTCTAATATTTATTCCGAGTTCTCAGTTTCCTGTGCGCTCAAGCCTACTAGACCTGTTGCCCAACTGGCTCCAAGCCTGGTCCTGCAGGTTGAGGTCACCTCTCTTTCGATCTACCACCATGAATGTGCAGAATTCACAACTCAGCCCTCAACATCTCCTGGTTCACCGCTGTCACCGTGACACTATCCATTCAAAAGCGCACCTGAACTAGGAACAGCATCTCGAGGACTTCCCCCACCTCATCTGTTCTGCAAGTTTCCCGTCTCCTAATATCACCCGCTGCTCTTTGCATCTTTGCCTGCAAATCTCACGCCCCTCGCACATATTAGGTAATGAGTACAATCCTCCTGATACAACCCTGTAGGCGAAGGAACTGAAGCATGGAGCAGTTGAAGCGGTGACTGCCAGCAGGCGAGCTGGAAGATGGAAATTTAAGACAAGAGGAAACGGCCTCAAGTTGCACCAAGGGAGGTTTAGGATAGAAATTAGGAAAAATTTCTACACTGAAAGGGTTATCAAGCATTGGAAGAGGCTGCCCAGGGCAGTGGTGGAGTCACCATCCCTGGAGGTATTTAAAAGCTGGGCAGACGTGGTGCTTAGAGACACGGGTTCGTGATGGTTTTTATCAGCGTTAGGCTGACGGTTGCACTTGATGATGTGCAAGGCCCCTTCCAACCCAGGCAATTCTATGTCGAATGGGGCACAGGGGGCTGGACACTGGTGTCAGAGGAAGGTAGGGGCTCCCAGGAGGGGCTCCCACTCAATGTCAGCATCAAGGGTGCTGGGAAGTGCTGCCTCACACAGCGAGGGGGCAATCCCGGCTTGCAGGGAGGCATCTCCTGACTCTTCACTCCAAATTACTCCTGGCAACCCTCACCTCTTGGTTAGGAAAGAAATTTGCTGCGTCCTGGAGCAGCAATCTCTTGGATAAATTAAGTATGTGCATGTGTGATGGCATTTAATTACGTCATTATGTGCTGTTGCCTCACTTCCTGGGCATACTGAAACTTGTCCAAGAAGTTTGGGATGAAGTGTAAACACAGCAGACAACCCTACATAAATATAATAACAATGACTGAAAATAGCTGACACGCCACAGAAACCTGTTTCCTTTGGGACAAGATCAAAATTTCTGCTAAAGCTGAGGATTTCTTGCCCAGACAATCCTGCATGTAGACGGTAATGTATAAATCCAGAATATAACCTCGGAGATCAGGAGAATCAATGAATTGAAAGAGCCGTAACACACACACAGTTCTGATACTTTTCCTGCCCACGGACAAGGTCTCTGGGTTTGTTTGCAACAGGAATGCGATTACAAAACCACAACAGAATCACAACCAAAAGATAACTCTCGGTCCCACGCTCTGCGGACTGAAACGCTCTCCAACGTCACAGCGTATTAACTAAAGGAAAAGCATTTGGCACAAACAACGTGCTAAAGAGACATTAAATAAAGAACGGAACACAGACACTTTTTTTTTTTTTCTCTCTCCTCTTTTTTCCTCGAAGAATGGGCTTGAAGGTGAAAGCGAAGGCAAAAGAAGTCTTTTGGCTTTTATATGAAGATACCGTAGATCTCAAAGGTTTCACCTCCGATGGGAAGCGCCTGAGTCAAACAGGTAACAACTATAAATGTCTGCTTATAAGCGAATTCAAGAACATCAAGCAGCAAGTAATTTTTCCACACCTAAAGCAATTTAGTGTATAGTTTAAAAATAAAAGTGGAGGCGAAAATTCCTCCAAACACCCCACAGGTTCATTGAGATATTAAGTACAATATACTTAATTAAACGAACACAACCGCACATCACATCCAGCTAACACAGAGAGGGAACTTGACTTGAGAGTTAGGAAAAAAAGTCTGACTGACTTTTTAGAGATAAATAGACATAAATACTCCCATGTCTGTGAGATCTAAAGTTGTGATTTTCCAAGGTATAAGTACTTAAGTGTAGGAAATGCAGTTATCCTTCAAGGCAGTAAGGCACATCGGAAAGCTGTGGCTCCAAATCTAGCTTTGCTATAGATTCCCGTAGGTTACACAAAAAATACATCCCATTTCTTTACTATAAGGTCCCTGAGAAACCTCAGCATAAGATACAAACTTATTGCTGAAAATGTTCTAATGTTAAACCTATACCAAAACCTTTTTCCATGCTCACAGAATCAGATGCAGTCTACATTCAGGCATATAAAATAAAATTTTAAAAAAAATTATAAACAGGCCATTTTTACTCATTTGCATCAACATCAAAGTAGAGCTTATTTCCAAGAAGAGAGAATTGGGTTGTAAATAAACTTAAACCCCCACAAACAGGTGATCCCATTCCTTCCCTTCGGCTTTGAAGATGTCAAATTGACTCCTGGACAATGAAATTCTGAATTTCAGCCACTGACCTCAATGAACACACATTTGGGTTTGCTCAGGAGTAAAAACGTGCTTGGAATTGTGGCTGTCATGAAAAATCTCCACAAGCAGCTCCTTAAAACAGGAGCAATGTCTGCTACAAAAGAGAAACCTGTTTAGTAGCAGACGAGAGACCGTCACTTCTGGGACCACAAGGAGCTGAATAGATCCCACAGGTGGATTTTGTTTCCAGGTGCGAGGACTGTTGACTCCGAAGGCTGTAATTCTCAGAGACTAGATTTTAGCAAAGCACGGAGGAGCGATTGCTAAAGAACAAATTCTCCTTGTCCCCATCAAGAATTCTTCATAAATAGCATAAAGGCCAAGCAGAATTACCGAAGTTCAGGGGTGCAAATCTAAACCTATATAAAACTTCTGACTCAGAAGTTAAACCTTTACACTCTCTGGGTACAAGGTTTAAAGGGAAATCAGCAACTTGAAGTCTAGACAGTTGTAAAAACTCTGAAGTCCAAGTACTTCAGGGTACCACACCACAGCATGCCTGCCTGGCAGGATTGTTCATCTTTGCTCTTCTTTCAAAAAAAAGAAAAAGAACCTAAACAAACCCCACCCAAAAGCCCCAAACAACCCCAAACCCAACCTACTTTAAGTATTTCATGAAGTAAAAAAACCACACCTGTCTGAAAAAGCAAACCAACAGTCACTGGCTATGCATCAATGTCGGAGGGAAAACATTCCATAGGAGAAAAAGCCCTGTACTTTTGGTGTCTCTCACTTAGAGAAATTAGAGAAAAAAACCAAAGAATTATAAAAATCAACTTTGCAGGAAGCCAACAGCATCACTTTAAAGCAACAGAATAGCCACTGGATGATGGAAACCGCTGCAAAGTGTGAGTAGGACCTGGACCTGTGTCTGTGGAGCTGCGGTGAATTCAGAGGCGCTCTGTCCCGACACAGATATTTGTACGCACATACACCTCGCCGTGGGACCACGGCTGACACACACTTCTCATGCAAACAAACAAGTACGCTTTTGCTAGGGGAGAAAAAAATATAAACTCTAAGATAACGAGCTCAGATCCAGGGCTCCCTTAATAGAAAAGCTGTTGCACCTTCACACACAGCAGGAACATCAACAGACCCGCTAAACACCACCACCAAAACGTACTTGGGTATCACATAGTTAAACAGCACCAACCCTTCCTTCAGGAAATTATATTTTTCAAAGAATGACTCTCAGCTTGTTCAAGGGAACTGCTAGTAAAAGCTAGACAGAGATTGCGTTAATCTCAGAGAGGTGGTTTAAGAATTCAGGTTAATGTAGCAGCTACAGATCATAATAATTAACTCTAAGTTTCTGGTCCTGAGACACCAAAGCAATAAGCAGATGGTATCGAAACAGAGACCGTATCTAAATGAGTCTGATTACAGACAAACAGCAAAACCCGAAACTTCCAAAGTTTCTTCTCTGAAGTGTAGCTGCATGAAACGAAATTCTGCTGCTCTATCAGCTCCTGGTAGTTTTTATCACGTTTACTGCATCTTTAAAAGAAAGGGTTTTCTCCTCTTCTCCTTCAAATCCCTTTCAGAAGCCACTTCCCGCAGTCTGAATTATGAAAGGCATCTCCACTCAGAAGCCATCTGCTCCTTTCCTCACACACACACGCTGTGCCCGCTCCAAGACAAACGCGATGCGCAATCAAACAGCATGATCCCACTTTTTTGGTGTGTTAGGACCACTCAAGCAGGAGCAGCTCCCCCCACCCCATCCTCATCCCATCTCATCCCCTTCCTCCCTCCCTCCTCTCTGCCCCCTTCACTGGGGTTTGCTGGGGAGCACCATGCCCTGAGCTTCCAAGAGCAGGACTTGAGAGGACCAGCTTCCCATCCTGCACGCAAACACACACAAAAAAAAGACAGGTTTGGGAAGGTGACAGCATTTTGCACGTTTGCCGCGGCTGAGATGAAGCAAAGCCTACCTTGCAGGGGGAAGGACCCTCCGCTCTCCACGCACCCCGTGCCCACCACGTTCTCCAGCAGAGCTTTGGGCCAGCTCAGCAGAACCGGACGCCGGCAAAGCGTCACCTCAAAGGGTCTAGCGACAAACCCTTCCAGCATCCATAGACCTGCAGCCCTTCACAAATCAGTGCCAGCCCTCTTTGACAGATGGGAGGAAGGATGGCGCTGGCACCCGAGGGACTTCCCAATGCCGTTCCAGCAGGGCAGTAAGAGACAAACAAATTAAATCCCAAATTCCACCGGTTTAATCCCGGCCTGGCCGCTTGCTGTGTGCTTCTTGCCAGCTCTCCAGGTACCACACAGAAGGGGAGGTGAGGGATGCTCTTGCCAGGAACACATGGGAGAGAAGCAGAACACCCCGAAGGTGGTGAGGGGTGGGAATGCTGGCAACCCAGGAGAAGGCAGGGGCAGAAGGAGCACCTCAGACATTGACACCACCGGCAAACACCAAGATTTTTATAGGAGTAAAGAAAAAGGCAATGCCCCGCGAGAGCGTGTTCACAGGAGCACCCAACAGCAACGGCAAAGTGCTGTAAGTTGGTGTAAAGCAGTTTTTCAAGTGACTTTCCTATTTACTCAGCGCTCCTCACTATGCTGTTTGACCTGCTAAAGGTAATCAGAGCAAGAGTACGTTCAGGCACCTGCTCCTGCACGGGCTTGTACTAAAACCTCTGTTTTAGCATAGAAATCAGCCATGGAAATACCACACTGTCATGGTTTGGGCTGGTTTAGGCTGATGCACGACAGCATCGTTGCAGGGACACAATCAGAAGGATGTTACAACCTTCCCACTCATTTGGTGTATCCTCAGATGCATTAGGGAGATATCTAGGAGATATTCCCACCTGCTCCCAGACTGCAGAAATTAAAGCATTTTCCCTGCAGCTCTTCAGTGGTGCTCCTGTCACAGTTTGTCTGTTCTGTCAAAAAATTGTCTAATTGCTACTTTATAAAAAGCAGGAAGTGCAACATCAGCGTTTCCTGAGAAATGCTTTATGATCTACTGAAAAAAAACACGCCGAGTAAAAGCTACGGTTTGAATTGTCAGGAAAGGACTTTGCAATTCCCACTTTGCAGCCAAGCCTATAAGCAGCAGAGCAAGGGACACGTTCTGCTTCCCACGGAAAAGTTAAAGGATACTCAGACAGAAATCCTTCAGTAGTTAACCAGTTTCCATACAAAGCCAATTTAACAAAGGAATAATGCCAGGCACACTGTTAATATGCTACATGGCGACACATAAACACAATAAAACCTCAGTATAAAAATAAGAAGGGGTGAAATTCTCAAAGGGTTTGCAGCTCGGCTGCTTAATGAATGATTTGGTTCAGTGGGCAAGCAAACCCAAACACACACCCAGCCTTACAAACGCCTGAGTATTTGGATCAAGCTCAGCCAGTCAGAGCCCACACTCACAGCACAAAGTCCAAAGAAGTGAATGAAAAAGGTCACGGAGTGCTCCTGTACCTCAGAAAGAATGTAACAGCTCTCCAAGTGTCATGCTGGATTCAACAATGTAAAGCACGCCTCTTTACATCAATGATCTTTACTGATCTAGGACTAAAAATTCTTGCAAATGCACCTACTGCCTTTTTTTCCCCTTGTTTTTCAAATTAAGTCCTGCTTTTCTAGTAAGACATGCCTTATTTGAATCAATAGGCCATACTGCCTTTCCTGTTACAGGATGCAAGAGATCATTAAGAAGGCAGGAGAAATCTAGCAAGATGAAGCACAACGTACTTCTCTCACCATAATTTCATCCAGACAAAATTAAGTAGTCACAGTATCTCCAAGATGACAGCTTTTAGAAGCATCTAGAGGTGTTTGAGATGATCACAGCATCCCTGCTGAGCACGCAGCAGCTTGGAGACAGGAAGGTAGTTCCTCTAGAGCAGAAGACAGGAGAGAGTTCGGGATGATCAAGTGGAATTAGCAAGTTTAAATTTGACTAGAACATTCATCTGCTGCTGTGATAAACGCTACGTGATCTCTGATGACAACTCAGTGTTGCTCCCCAGGCACAGGCCATTGAGAAGAAAGAGCCCCGCGCACCCAAAATGACTTGCAGCAACATCTCACCCTCTCTTATTCAGTCAATGATCCTGTCCATTCCTGATCCACTTATGAGATCCACGGAGATCATGGCACAGGAGGCCACGGTTGTGAAGTTCTCACCCGTTTTCAGACGAGCAGCAGAGAAGCTTTTACTCAGGGAGCTGCGCTCACTGCAGTAACGTTTACTGAGAACTCGTGGTACCCATCAGTCCGCTTTGGCAAGCGAGGCGCAAAGCCCTCCAACAGGCAATGCCGTGACCAAACCAAACCAGAGCAACACCTCAGCCACGTGCCAGCGCTGGCTTCTCATTTCCAGTCCAAATCCTGAGAGCTGTTAACTTCTGGATACGTTAAGATGTTAGGAAATGTCGCCACCCACCAAACAGGGGCCACGGGGGGGGATATAGCATCTCGCAAACAATAGAGCGACTCCCTCTTAAATTAGGTAAGTATGAGGCTATTCCTAATGAAGGATAAGTAAGAAGCTAATGATGGTTATTAATAGCCCTTAAAGCTAACAGTTCATCTGAGTTAAATGCAAGAGTAATAATCCCTTTGTGACCTTCCCCATTTTTACTGGGGAAATGGATGAAGTCCCGTGAAACACTGTCAACCCCACTTCTCAACGGTTTCAAATCTTGAAAATGACACTAACCTGAAGCAGAATCTACCAGGCTCTGCTGTGTATACACATCACCGGGTACTTAAAACAGAAACAGTAGGCAGGAGCTTTGCCTTTTACCACCTCTTCAAATTCTATCGCGTTTTTGCCTCAGACTTCCACAGGTATTTAATCTACGTGTTAATCTGCTATAAACCCATGCCCAGGGACTATAGATCACCCAATCTGAGAAATTCGATTGCAATGATGAAGGTGATAAGGATTCTTGCTGTTCTTCACTGTTAGTCACAAATTATTGCCTCAGAAAACTTGCTCTTGTAGCAGGACAAATTATTACTAAATCCAGTCAAGTCTTAACCCGAAACCCAAGAGCTTCTTGACCAGAAGCGTAGAAGAGAAGAAACAGTGAGAGATCTGAACTGCTCAGCTTGAGAATTTTTCCTCTGCACCTCTACTTCAAATGTGGACAACGAAACACTTCCATAATCACAAAAGGTAAGATATAAAGGGCATAAAGCATCTTCCTTCTGGGCCATAGGACAACACTGATTTTTCACAGAATGGCAAAATTCCTTCTCTACACACACTGGTACCGAGAAGCCACTGAGCTTCTTGAGCCTCTCCTCGGTAGGACTTCTTCTGATGCGGGTACAGACGAGCCAAAGAGCTCGTTTGAAACAGCAAGGACAAAAGCAAGCCAAAATTTCACCTGCTGGCTGATACTTCACCTTTCTTCACCTTGGCTTTCGCCAGAGCCTGGGAATAAAGAGGGGAGATACGGACACCAGCCTGCTCAATGGACAAAGCACACACCTGGCAAGGCACTTGGGCTAAGGACACGGCCTGGTATTACAAAGCAAACAAAGCAAACTTACATTATTTATCTCTGAGGTAGTAGTATTGGTTTTGATTTGTGGCTTGGGGTTTGTTTGATTTTGTTCAGATCAGCAAGCGGCTCTGTACAACTCAAAACATTTTAAGACCACAGTGTACACATTTCTTCTCAGCGCTTACTGTTGTTCCTGCACAGAAAAGGCTTTAGGGAGTGTTTCTATTACATAGTAAAGGAAAGACAACCCGTGGCACTTGAACTGAACTGTGAAATGCTGCACTTGTTCCAGAATATCTATTATATGTGTTTGCAGAAATCCATGAGAACTGTGCCTAGGCCATCCACAGCGCGGAGAAATAACAGCGAGCTGAGTTGTGCAACGTAAAGTTACACAACTGGAATGTGAAAGGACTGAAGTTTCACTGACTTTGTACCAAAGTTACAAAACCGAAATGCAAATGCCTTCTTTCTCAGCTTTACCTAGTGTCCTTCTCTTCCACAGCAGATGTTACCTAGGGCACGAAAACCATCTACAACTGCTCAGCAGATTTCCTCAACACAGGATCATGCTCGCTCCACGTGCTGCTCTGTGTCTTATAGAATCACAGAACGCTTTGGGTTGGAAGGGACCTAAAAGATTGTCGAGTTCCAACCCCCCTGCCCTGGGTTGTAACTGGATGATCTTTGAGGTCCCTTCCAACTCTAACCGTTCTATGATTCCAGCACAATTCATAGATGCTGCCAAGAAGCCAGGCTGCACGGCTACATATCAGGGTTCACACTCCATACTATTTTTCTTGTAAAAAGGTAAAATACACCTATAACAGTTTCTGTTCAATGGTACTAGAGCCATCATCCAAAACCCCCATCTGCCTTGAATTCTTATGCAAATTAGAGAATCTTAGTTTGTATTTTGCAGAAGTTACTCAACAGCAATTTCTAGTGTTTTGCAACCAGCTGCTTTAAAATGACAAATACGAGAATAAAGAGGCAATTTGGGAACATCCATCTTCACGAAAAGCAACAATCATGCCAGGAGTTGGGGCTCTGGATCAGAATCAGGTCTGATTTGATAACCCTGGTTGTTTTATACTTAGATAACTTCAAGCGTATCTGACAGTACCTGTTCCTCTTTTTCTTTGGTCTTGCTCCTGGAGACTCGGGAAGAGGTAACATCCTGAGCTGGAATGACAGAGATTTGATGCAGTGGCATGTTCATCACACCGTCTTGTTTGGTCCTATCATTTACAGGAAGGAGGCTTGAAGGCAGCGCTCATTCGGTGCCATTCTCAGGCCTCGCACCTAAAAAATAAAAATATCAGATGATGTTAAAGCACTTTGAAACGCAATTATTTCTAAAACAAAGCTAAGCCCTCCACTGGAACAAGGCGCACCTCTTATTTTCTCTCTGGATTCTGAACGGGAGAGAGTTTGGTGAGAAATGACACAGGAGTTTGAAGGAGCTAGAACCATGTCAGAGAACAATTTATGCAAATGAATCAATAAATAAATTATCAGCCAGTCCTGAAAGCGGTCCAAGAGCATTCAGAGGGTAGGGATGACACCCAGGTCTGCGTGGATTGGGAGGAGGAAGAACAGCGGGAATGTGCTGCCTGGAGGTGCAGAGAGCAAAGCTCAGGCAGGTGGTTTCCTGAGCTGCCAACCCCCTCCACGTGGGATCAAACCCCTTCAGGCATTGTACCGAATCGGGCTGAATTCCATAGCTTTGGTTAAAAACAGTCAGTGTCCTGCATTTGGCTCCAGCAATTCATATAAACACACACCAGCTGGCAACAGAAAAACGCATCACGTGAGCTGTTCCTTTCCTAAGGCTATTAGAGAATAATATAATCAAAATCCCTTGCTAGGGATCGGGAATCCACTGAACTACATGCACTTTATCCTTCTTTTGCTAATACAACAGGGAAGCATTACGCACAGGAAAGACAGTGATAGACACAAATTAGCCAAAATTTGCAACGCTAATCTGAAAGGCAGGCATAATCAGCCATACCTTCTATTAGATTAGTGCAGTTATATTAAATAAAAAGCTTTTGAAACATGTAGGATCGTGGAGAGTTTATTTGGAATGTAACCTGCCACAAATGAGACACAATCAATTGTGTTTAAAGAAAGGATTAGAGGGGAATTAACACAGCAGGGACTATGCTAAATAGGGCAACTGGATGATGCACCGTTCTTCTGTTTCCATAACACACCAACTTTTTCTTTGTTTTTGAACCTGAGAAAGCACTAAACAGAGGATAAATAGATGCCCTATATATCATGTCACTTAACAGTTAGAAAGTAGAATAGCCTAACATTTAACGCGTACCTTTAACATATATTGCACATGTTTTTAATTGAATAATTAATTAACTGGAAGTTTTAAAGATGGGTGAAGCTTCCTAGGTTTTTGGTTCTGCAAAAGATGCTCGTCTGTTTCTAGTCCCATCAGACTCCACAGGAGTCCTGCAGTTGTGTAAAACGAAACCAAGATCAAATCTTTTGACAGCTCTTGATCAAACAGCAAGAAAAAAATATAAATTACATGTCCCAAGGCACTTTATTCGGGGAATGACAGTTCAGTATCCTCTTTGCACCGAAGGGAAAGGAGTTATCAAAGGTCACAGAGGAAGTCAGGAGCAAAACCAAGAATGCAGGCAACGCCTGCTGCTCCCCAATCACACACTCAATTTGCTGGATGATGCATTCTGCCCATTAGAGGCCTCAGCCAAATTCAGAAGCGCTTCTGACACGTGGTCAGGATTTATATTACTTCCACAGGCAGCGAGACGGCGCACGCATGAGAGCTTTGAATTCAGGCAATGCCTCCGCAACTTCTAGGCATCACTGATTTTAAAAATAAAACACATCTATACGCATAAGCAAGTAACAACAAGGACACTTCCTCACTGGAGGACAGAGCAATAAGTAAAGTTTTCTTGATAAAGAGATAACACAGAACCTACCCAGGTCCTCCACACACCTATTAAGCTGCATCCTCTAAAAGAGCTGAGCCAATAGTGCCAGAGGAGAGAGAAACGTGGCCTGAGACAGGAATATCACACTGCAATAAACAAAGCAGGAAGGGAAGGTGTTTTCCCAAGAAAACATAAGGAAATGAAATCTGGAGAACGTTAAGCTCCAATGAAAATACGCCAGGTAATACGGTCTGTGCTGCTGCCAGCGAGAGCTGAGCCAAGAGGAAGGAGATGGATCCCACTCTGTGTCCCCCACAAAAAGGGTTCTGGGCTTGCAGGCAAGGGCACGTTACTACCATAAAGAAAACAAGGAAAATTATTAGAAAATACAGTTAAACCCCTCTGATCATGACAGACAAGTCAAACCCGTTTTTCTGCAGGTACTTCGAGGATAGCGCGTGGTAGAATTCTTTGAAAGAGCTCAACCAGCAGATATAATCCAATTAGATATTCAAAGATGCTGTGAAACAGCCCTCCCCTGGAAAAGAAGCCTGGCAGACGCTCTAATAAAGCCTGCTTTTGTTCAAGGCTGGCTTAGAAAAAGCTCTAAACTTAGCCCAGATGCCCCGCTGCAGCATCCCCAATCTGGAAGGTCCCTAATAATGCACACACTCAAAGCCTGTCCATCTCAACCTGAAGCACGTTAACTCCTCAGGGCTAATTAAAGGATAAAGTTACATGAGTCGACGTACCATCTGCAGCACCAAGTGCAAGCAGATGCCAGAAAAGCAATGCCACTCAACACAAAACAAGTTACGACAAGCTCTTTGGGACTTTTTTCTGCAGCTAAACTAACACCACAAGCTTCCTGATCTAGGGGTGAGGAGCCGGGCACGTGCGAAGAGGCATCCAAGCTTCAAGCACATCAAACTGGTGGCCTGCCAAAAAGGCTCACCTGCTCCTAGATATTCCCTTCTCTTCAGGATTGCAGTTAGATGTTCAGGCCATCCCTCATGGCTACAGCAGCCACCCAACAGCTGAGTACAATCACCCAGAAGATCGCAGATAAAGGCCCAGCTTCCTCATCCCCTGTGTGGTACTTGGTTCACAAACCACATGTGCAAGGAAAGTCCCATGGCCGCTGTTCTGGTCACGGAAAAAGGACTTCCCACCTCCTTTTTGCCTGGAAAACTCGAGTAATCATGGGACGGCAGGACAGGGAGAAAGAGAACACATGCAGGAGCCAGGTCATCTGCCTGTGAAGGAGGAGACATCCTGTTCTCTCCTGCCCCCGTGGCTGTTCACATATTATTCACTGGAGGAAAACACTTAAGAAAACCTCTTCGGAGTTTGGACGTTCAGCAAACAATAATAACTAAGCCTGTTTTCAGAGCTGGACCCTTTAGGGATTTCTTTACTGATGCTGCCAACAGCCGTCGAACCACAAATACAGACTCCCCTTGGCCAAGGAAGTTTCCTGCAGACCTGGCTGGGGCAGATGGAAATGCCAGGACAAAGGACAGCCTGAAGCTCTCCTGTCCCCCCCCCATCTATAGTCACATTTGTTCCTGCACAATGGATTCCAGCAGTAATGCTATTGCGGAGAGCCTTCAGAAACCAAGGCCAATAAAAACCAAAAGAGGTAAAAATCCCGGCCTCGGAGCCCACAGTGGAGTCCTCACTGGAGCTAAGATGTCACCCACCCGGGTAGTTCAGTTGTGCTCTCTGCAGGGCAGGCAAAACACCGACTAAAAATGCCAGCAGACACCTGGAACCACATCAGCTGGGTCTTCATTGCGTTGCTGGAACCACAAAGCTCAGCAAGAACACTCAGATCCAGAGGAAACGGGACAAACTGTCTCTGAGGGCAGTTAAGATGAAAAAAAGGAAGGAAAAGCACGGACGTGACTCGGGCCTGGTGGCTGGGGCCTTCCCCTGAGCCGTACGCGTCCTGACAGCGACAGAAGCAGAAAATAAGGTTTCCCTGGGTTATGAGCGTTAACTACATGAGAGGGGACAACCCACCACAACAGGTAATCTCGCTGTAGTAGAAGAAGCTGGGAGACCACTTGAAGCCCCGCTTCTACCACCCATCAGGGCCTCAGTTTCCCAACTGACAAAACTAGAACGTAACTTGGCCACGAGACGAGCCCAACAGCCCGTGAACTGCCGGACTGTTACAGTGAGAAGTGCCACTGGAAGAACCCAGGTGGAGGACACCAGTCTGCTGTCCCTCACCTGCCACCCGCTGCCCGTTACGCATTCCAAAATAAAGGCCAAACCGCTCTTTGCCAAAGGTTCCCAGCTAGACCGGAGCAAATAAGCACAAATCATGGTTTCCTGCCTGTGGTTTGGCATCTGCCAGAAGATAAATACATGCAGTATGAACTGCAGATTTTATCAGTTCATTTATACTTCAGAAAGCCCACTGAGAAAGAACTCCGGCAGAAGCTCTGGAGCTGTGGTGGCACTGGCTACAGATCTCCGCTGGCCGTATCCAAGGAAAAGCATCCTGAGGATGCATGTAGGTGTGCACACATGCTTTGCATTACTCACAGGAGGGGGAATAACATGCTTGTTTTCCTATTTAAAGTACAATACACTCTGGATTACAAAAGAATCTGTCTTTACGTGCACGAAAAATAACCCTTGGAAGCTGTGGTGTAAGCGGGATGATAGTCACTGACAGAAGGGAGCTGGAAGGGATTTCACCCATAGTTATTCCTGTCTGCCCCAAGGCTTCCTACACTTTTCTTCAACCCTCCAGCCCCCGTTAATGAATACGAGCTGTATCACACAGGTCAGTCGTTTGATAATCTGCTGAGGGGTGTGTGTGGGTGGGTTAAAAATAAAGCAAGAGATCGCTGCTGTCCAGATAATCCAGACACTGTGCATCGCTGTGAAAATCCTGCCATGGAGTGGACAAGGGCTGGGGACTTCAGGGGATCCACCAGCTGCAGGGTGGAAAGTGCTGCCCCCAGGCATGGTGGATATCCCTGCTGTGACCTCTGATCTTCTGAAACTCCCCCTCCACCTGACCAACCCAAACAGGAATGGAAAGCCTCCGAAGAAACCTCGGATTGCTGTGAGATGGTGTAACGTCTTCGTCAGCTGCCTTACTCTCTCCTAGGGAGGTTTGAAATGTAGAATTTGAAATGTGGTGCCCCATCCCTGGAGGGGTTCAAGGCCGGGCTGGATGGGGCTTTGAGCAACCTGGTCTGGTGGGAGGTGTCCCTGCCCAGGGCAGGGGGTTGGAACTCAATGATCTTTAAGGTCCCTTCCAACCCAAACCATTCTGTGATTCTATGAAATAATCTATTAGCACAGCTCTGGAATTGTTCTTCTGCCGGAGGTCTTGACGTGAAATCTCAGAGTCTCATTAAAAAAAAAAAAAATTCCTTTGTTTTTAGTTTTGTTTTTTGTTGTTTTTTCTGAAAGTAAGAGAAGTCCAAATCCAGTGACATCCGCAAATTCCTGTGTGCATTTTAACTTTGCTTATCTACCCTGGCATTTCAGCTGGATACAGCTTATGCCTCCTTTCTGTACGCTACATCTTTCCATATTTGCAAATATTTCCAATCCTATTAGCTTGTGTTGGCTCCAGTTTGAAGCTTTTATTTATTTTATTTTGAGCTCGTCCGGCCTCCTCCCCTACTAATACAGCCTACATAATCCTTTCCTAGAGAGGACAGATGTGCATTTTCAAAAACAGGATCCTGCATCTGTGTTTCATTTTGCTTTACTGTAGCTTAATCAGTACTTTGTTAACAGCATTATTTAGGAGATGTTATCAAGCCTCACGCACTTCACATGCATTTGTTAACTTGACAAACAAATCTAATCAAGGCAGCTTAAGGGGGAGAAATGAACACTTCTTTCCCTGCAGTACTTTTCACGTTTCAGGGCCACTACGACGTTAGAAGTGAAAAGAACCCTTGTACTCAGACCAGGCAGATATAATTCGGGATTATTGCTATTTACAGCTATGCCTCTGCCCATTTACCTCCCATTGTTTACCAGCTCAGCTGCAACTTCTCATTTATCATCTCAGTTCCTCCTTTCCTCCACCTGCTAGCATCCTAAAAATGATCAACTTCAAGACTTAAAGATATTTTTCTTCTAATAGTTAAAAAAAAACAAACCACATGTTATTATGTGGTTGAAATGAAAATAAAGACTTAGAAAGGGGACAAGAGATCCTTCTACGTGTTACCCATGGTCCCTTTGAAAGTTTCTCAACATACAGGAATATATACCTGTAGGACTACACACAACACAGAGAAATAGAGGTATCTGCCAGCTCTGGCTGAATCCTCTCAAAATCAGAATATGATTGTTTTTACAAACGTCATGCAATTCAACAAGTGAGCTGTTAAACTACAGCGTCAATAAATAACAGTCCGAGAGCTCTCAGCAACCCCCTCCCTTTATTTCAGTGGAAGCTGAGCGAGATCCGCACCTCTGAAAAACAGATTCCTTAAAACCTGCCCCCTTCAAATCAAATCAGCTGCCAAGTGCAGTTATGAACTAGCTTGGTAGCATTCAGAAGAAAACAAATGTCGCTTCCCTCCGTTCTGATAACAAAATAGTAACAGTCATTACAGAGAAAAAATAAATTACTTTGGTCCTCTGCTAATAGCAAGTCACCTGCAACGGCAGCATCAGTGGTTGCTAGATAATACGTATTTTTAAGTACTCTCCTTGTATATTTATTGATGAAACAGTCCACAAGAACACGAGCAATAATCCCTGGGACAAGCTCTAACTACAACAAGCAAAAAACCAGAGAGGTAGAGCAGAAGCTTCATCCTCTGAGTGGGGACCTGGGAGAGGTCAACAGCCGGGGCTGCTTCTTTCTCAGCCAGCAACTTGCTCTACCTGCTCCGCTGAACTTCCAAACCCATTTGCATAAGGGGGTGCCACTCGATAATCACCGTTTGACCTCACCCCTTCGACATTAAACACATCTTCCTGCCCCGAGGTGCTTCCCAAAGGAGCAGGTCTAGCACGTCGATCACATGGCGAGCTGTGAGCCTTGGCAGCTTGGCTGCAAAGCAGGAGGTAAATCACAGCACGGGACTTGCCTTGTTACCACGCTCAGCCATGATCCCACCAGCTCCCACCAGAAGTAGACACAGCCTTTCTGAGAAGTTAGTGTCCCCCCTACAAAAGAGGTATTCTCCCCTCCAGAGCAAAAATTCATTTGTCTTGATCACATGGCTCAAATGATATTTTTTTCTTAAAGATACGGGTGATGACTTGGCTTCTTCGTAATACTCATTGTCAGCTAACAGCAAGCCACAGCACCACACCTAGGGCTACAGCTTTGAGAAAATCATAGAATGGTTTGGCTTGGAAGCGACCTTAAAGATCATCGAGTTCCAACCCCCTGCCCTGGGCAGGGACACCTCCCACCAGACCAGGTTGCTCCAAGCCCCATCCAGCCCAGCCTTGAACCCCTCCAGGGATGTGAAAAGCTGCTTTTCTTTCTTCACTACGTGTCCAGAAGTGTTGCAGAGCAGTAACCTACACGGACTCCATCACAGCGTGCAGATGGGTGATGGAGTGGTGCAGGTTTTCCTCACGAAACCACAGAAATTAAGGTTAGAGCACGCAGCGATGAGATTTCATACAATGTGAAATTCTTAACGGAAAATAAAGAAGGTCAGACAGCCGTGAGCACAGGTTTGGGAACGGCCCACTAAGATTGCTGCAGTTGGTCCCCTGCAATCGCAGATCCCACACCAGCAGGACAGAAGGGTCCAGGGTACATCCACTGGACACAAAAACCCCTCCTCTTCACGGGCAAAAGCCAAAACCCACAGAACTGTGACATGCCAGGGAAAGACAGCAAGTGATGTCAAGGACAAGGCAACACCCCAGACCTCCAGAACAAGAGCAAATCCACCGGGGAGAAACACCCACACGATCATTATGATTTGGCAAAGCACTCCATATGATAATCCGTGGGTTTTGAGAGCAAAATGAGAGAGGGACATACTAATACATGTACAGGCCAGTGAGAGAAATCTGCACAAACAAACATTTACACGCAAATTTCTACTCCAATACCCAAATCCACGCGACACGCGTGACACCTACGGACAATTTATGACCACCTCCCATTCTCTACTATAATCCTTTTGGGGTTCACGAAACTCTGAATTAGTTCTGAAATCCAGTGAAAAACTGCTCTGCGTTTGTATCTTCAAAATTAATAAAGCCCATTAAAACCAAATGCATAGATTTACATCACGGACAATGAAAGCCTGTGTTTCTAGAACAGTGTAAATATTTACAGCGCAATATAGCGGCGAAACAAAACAATCTCACCATTGTTCGGCGAGGACATTGCTCACATTCTGCATTGTGCAGAGATAACAATGATGCATTTTGGGGGAAAATCCTGTGCTGCATCACTTATTTTCCATTACATCAGAGGCGAACAGCTGTAAAAGCTCTTTATGAACAACAGGAGCCTAAGCAACATTCTCCACTATTGTTGAACTGCTACCAGGCAAAACGTTCCTCTTAAGCCAGAGTAAGAAGAATATACTATTGACTAAATGATTCTGTGTTTTGAAGGAGGATGAAATCATTCCTTCTTTATCTCTGGGTAAATAAGAAATTTCCCAAGTGGTGCACATAAGAACATACTTCTTTTGAATGATTTAAGAGGTACATGCCAAGTAACTCTTCATTTATAGGTTTAGGCTACAACATATCTTCGCTTTGGAAGTCTCAATAAAAGTCTAGATTTCTGGATCATTACAACAAACCTTTAAGCTCTGAAGAAATAGCTGTAAACCACATTCTTTAGGACTCGCATGATGCAAACGGAGAGCCCAAACCCAGTGTCCTCAAAAGTTCAAGCACAAAAAGGGCACTGTACCATGCATTCTCTACCTGATCCTTCCACAAACTTGCAGGACATCGTTGAGTTATGTTTTCAGCCATAATTTCCCACATTTTAAAGCAACCTGAACTGCTGATGCAACGCTAGCTACCAGAAGTCGTTCACTGTCCCTTGAAGTTGAGTTATAAATTCTAAATACATTTTAAATACAGGGGAATGCTATGAGTCATTCAAGTGTAACAGCTTTTGCTGAGAGCTTTTTGCTGGGAAGTATATTCAGGCACAGCACGTCTCCTTTGTGTTTTTCTGTTTCCATCTTTTTCCATGCTGACACCTTCTCTACACGTTTGCCAACGTGCAACGAGAAACCCTCTGACCAGAGGGTAACACAAACACTATGAGCTGCACGAGAACTTGTGCTCCAGGCAGAATAACCAGCCGGAGGGGGGTGTCCACAGTCCCACGGACATAAATGCCCATTTTTATTTCAAATATCACCAACACAGAGGTGTGCTCGCTGGCTGTGGTTCAGGAAGGTGAATCATTTAAGTTCTTGGCTTTAGTCAATTCTGGGCTCTCCAGTTCTAGAAAGACAGAGAACTGCTGGAGAGGGTCCAGCAGAGGGCTACAATGATGATGAGGGGACTAGAACATCTCTCTTACGAGGAAAGGATGAGGATCTTTTTAGTCTGGACAGGAGAAGACTGAGGGGGGATCTGATCACCGCCTCTAAACACTAAAAGGGTGGGTGTCAGGAGGACGGGGCCAGTCTTTTTTCAGTGGTGCCCAGTGACAGGACAAGAGGAAATGGGCACAAACTGGAACATAGGAAGTTCCATCTGAACATGAGGAGGAACTTCTTTCCTGTGAGGGTGGCAGAGTCCTGGAAGAGGCTGCCCAGGGAGGTGGTGGAGTCTCCGTCTCTGGAGACATTCCAAACCCGTCTGGACATGTTCCTGTGCAACCTGCTCTGGGTGGACCTGCTCTGGCAGGGGGTTGGACTAAATGATCTCCAGAGGTCCCTTCCAACACCACATCATTCTGTGATTCTGCGGCAGGATAATAATACTTCCAACTCCCTCCCCCCACGCCGGCTGTTTCAGTCACACAAACGGCTTCTCTTTGCTCCTTACCACGGCAATGGATGAGACCTGGTACATCCAAGGGCACAGACCAAAGTGTTACGGTAAGACAAGAAATAAGAGTAGCACACATCGGAATCTTTCCTTCAGGAGCAATCCTCATCCAAAAAATCATCCTCACTAAAAATCGCCAGATCTTGACTTGAGACAGTTGCTATCCAGACAAACACAGTATTTGTCATAAATACCAACATGAAAATTATGCTATGAAGAGTTTAAGAACCTCTGTGTCACGGCATTATCATTAAAAAAGTAAAGCTATATGGTCTGTGACCAGAATGAATTCCCCTCCAGGACAAGCTGGCCTCTTCCAGCGGCGTCCTTATCGGGGGACACGTTGGGCGGATAAAAAGGCTGCGTGTGCTCTTCTTATCACCGGCGTCCCTGGCGCAGTTTAAAGGCCTGGCAACCGATTCCAGACAGCTGATAAACAGCCCGGCTCCCCTCGTTCCGGCTCTGACACCAACACGCACGGAGAAGCATCGGCACAAAGCAGATTCCCTTCGTCGGGGTGTTATTTCTCATCAGGGTGCTGGCAATGCCCATCCTACCCCCCAACAAGGGGGCTCTGTGCCACCCGAAAAGAAGGGACGGGCATTACCAAACCCCACAGAGAAGGCATTCCTTACCACGGTCTAGAAAGGGCCATTCATCCCCACCGTACCTAAAATTAGCCGCTGGGTGCAATCATCACGAGATGAATACACGGCTGTGGATTCCTTTAAATCACTGCCTTCTTACCCAGACAAGAAACCAGTGTCCAGCGGTTGCTTCCTCACCCTCTTGGGTTGTCCTCCCGCTGGGTTCAGTAATCGAGTGTTGACCCTTTCTGTCCCATCTGATATTAGTCCCTTCATTTCTACAAATCTTTAGAAGTTGAGAGAGTTTAAGAAAAGTTGAGAGAAACAGCACAAAACTCCACCAATCCATTCCTACGCACTTACTGTAAACAGTCCCCTTAAAACAAGATGCTGTACCATCACCCTCACAGCATCTGGTTTCTCTCCTAAATTCCCTTCCCAAACGCTGATTCTCCCCAGGCTTTCCCCACTGGCAAAACAGAGATATCGCTTCAGTCTCCGATCGTGTCCTATCTGCAGGTTATGAATTTGAATACTTCTCTAATTGGAGATCAGCTATGGAATTAGAAGGTGGATTTTTTTCAGCAAATGTCCAATTGAGCCAGAGCCGTTGTAAATTAGTCACTGTCTTTCCTAAGACTACATGTCATGATGTTCAGAATTCTGTGATTTCGTATCTCTCCAAAAGCTATAATCTACCAGTCATCTTTGCCAGGAAGAGAAAAGAGGGAGCAGCTATCACTCAGCCAAGAAAAGACTTCTTAAGATCTTTGGGTTTCTCACTCAACGCCTGGAAAGAACAGCAATTCTTTCTAGATGGAGAAAAGCCTGGATGAAGATGGGAGAGGAAGAGGTCTGGAAAGGTACAGCCACCTTCATACATCAGTGAAGACACTTACAAGCTCGAGTCCAAACACCAAAACCATCCCTCTGACTCCTGTCATGCTGGAGTGGCATCTTTTATGGAAGGGGTGGTAGAAGACCCAGCGACAGCACATTGTGCTGGTTTATTGCTCATCATGTTAAAGTAGGACAGTGATTTTTTCTTCTTTTTTTAGGCACATCCCAACAAAGGAAGAAGAAAGGGCACACACAAGAAAGGCTCGGCTTAGAAACTTGCCCACTCTCTTCAACTCCCAGGGGTTCCTGGAGACTGAGGAATCTCAGGCAATTGACAAATTTTGGCAAAAATCATCAAAAAATGACAGCATCTCAGAAAAGCAGGTCTGTGCTGCAGTACATCTGTGTTCCTGGCCTCGGTGGGATGCGCTCCGTACAGCTCAGCTGAGCTGCTTTCCACTCCCATCCCCTGCTGAAAAGAATCACTTTCAGACTTGAAACCCAACAGTTTCATCAGCTTATTAAATTCCCTGTTCCTGGCTCAGATGTCCCTCATATGCATTAGTTAGATTACATCAACCACAAAGACCTGTGGGTACAGCTCAAAGGAGGCCACTCGGAGTTTGGATCATCAGCTCCAAGTTTCTCCTCCCTTACTCACAGCAGCAGGGACACAAACTGTGTGACAAGGGCTGAGTAGATGGTTTGTGGGGTCATGTGGAAAGGGAGATAACACCAAAGCACCAAGACGCGACGGGCAAACGTACCTTTCCCTGAGCAGAGCATCCACCCTGGGGCAGGAGCATCCCTGCAGCCTCCTCCTACCACCCCTGCTCCATGGGTTGGTTAAGCCCCAGAGCCTAAATACAGCAGCCCTGGAGGACCCGAAAAGGCAGCTGAGAAGAAGCCAACCAGCAGCACCAAGTCTGTCCAAAGCACCTCTAGAACCCCACAGCGAGAAGACACCGACTGAAACACTCCCCAGGAGTCACTCAAAGATGGGTGAGATGGACCAAACACATGTCCCAGCTGAGGAGGAGAGCTCGAGTACACAGAGAAAGCAAACAACCGTAACAAATGTCTGACAGACACAATGGAAGATCACAGCCAAGAATAAAATGCATAGTGTATCTATTTCCCTTTCTACAGAAGGAACTGATCCTGACTCGGCTTCCTTGCTCTCAGGCAGCTGGACCACACAACGCTGTGCTCACTTCTTGCCAGGGTATCGCTAACGAAGGAAGGCGAGTCAGAAATCTTATCTTCAATCAAACGTGTTCAACAGCAACTGAGCCGGGATCCTGGCCTTGTGGCTGGAGAAGCTGATATCAACAGCTCTGCTGAATAAAAGCCTTGGCCTGGCGCAGGTACGAGTGCCTCGGGCCCCCAAAACACCAAAACCATGGGAGACCCCGATCCTGGGAAGAAGAGAACCACCAAAAAAACACCAAAAAACCCACAAAGCATACATCAGACCTACCGAGCTGCATTTGGCATGGGAATACAGAGGAGGAGATGCTTCCACGCTTCACTACGTGCATCTCAGATGCAGCATTTCTGAGCAGGGGTAAAAAGCAAAGGAGCCCTTGGGCAACCCTGGAAGAAGGCCCAGAGCTCTGGCAGAGCCATCTCCTGCCCCGTTGGACGCACAGCTTTGACACTGAAGTTGTAGCCTATCGCTCGTACAATTGCCCCACTAGAAATAAAGCCACAACTTTTGTCTAAGAGAGCAATCAGATGGATCAGGAAAGGTCAAGGAGTAGTAATTTTGAACCTCTTGCTGTGTTCAAAGAACAACAAAGTTGGGAATCCCACCTGCCCAGCCATTTCCCTGGAGAACATCACGGTGCAGAATTCCTGCACACCTAGGAAGGCACGTAAAAGAGTCTCACCTCTAAAAAGCTTTGGCAGCTGCAGAGCTCCACAGGGGTACCAGAGAGGAACTCTCCCATGCACCTGCCAAAGCCTGTACCAGCTTGTAGAGAATGACACAGAGACCTTTCAGGCCTTGTGATTTTGTAAGGAAAGCAACCTGGGGAATATTTTCATGATATTTGAAAGATTTACCTCCAGCAGTCTCCGGCAGAAGTTACCCTCCCCTGTCACGAGAACCACAGAAAAAAACCACACTTCTCTTGCAAAGGAACTGCTAAAAGGCAACATTTAGAGTTCTCATGCCCAAAAGCAACAAGATATTTCAAGGCTACAGTGTTAACACGCTGCATAAGAACACACACCTTTAGAAGGCTGGAATTTGATCTCATTTTTATTGGCTTCTCCTTTGTTACGCCAAGAGCAAAGTTAAAAATCCCCTTCCATCTTTTAATCAAACATGCTACTTATTTTTTTTTGTGTGTTAACTCCCAAGATCAAGCCAGCCTGACAAGACTCCTGTAATTTTACAAGGGAATCTCTCCTCCTTCCGCCCCCTTATGTTATCAAACATTAATTCCGCGAAGAGTTGGCAGCACCCTGCCACGGTAGTTTGTGCGAAGAGCCCGCTGCACCGTGCCAGCTCTAAAATACTAACAATAATTAACAATTTTTCCCCAGGCTCTCGGAACACCTTGCAACGGAAGGCGGCAGAAGGCAAGAAGACCACGTCCCAGTGTCCTGCACCTGGGACATGGCAATCCCAAGAACAAACACAGGTTGGGCAGAGAATAGCTGAAGAGCAGCCCTGAGGAGAAGGACTCGGGGCTGCTCGTGGATGAGAAGCTCAACATGATCTGGCAACGCACACTGGCAGCCCAGAAAGCCAACCCCATCCTGGGCTGCATCAAAAGCACCGTGGCCAGCAGGGTGAGGGAGACGATTCTACCCCTCTGCTCTGGTCTTGTGAGACCCCACCTGGAGCACTGTGTCCAGCTCTGGGGCCTCAGCACAGGAAGGACAGGGACCTGTTGGAACAGGTCCACAGGAGGGCCACGAAGATGATCCAAGGGCTGGAGCACCTCTGCTCTGAGGACAGGCTGAGAGAGTTGGGGTTGTTCAGCCTGGAGAAGAGAAGGCCCCGGGAAGACCTTAAAGTCCCTTCCAGTTCTTGAAGGGGCTACAGGAGAGATGGGGAGGGACTTTTGATCAGGGAATGGAGCCATAGGATGAGGGGTAATGGTTTTAAATTGGAAGAGGGGAGATTTAGATTAGATCTTAGGAAAACATTCTTTCTTGTGAGGGTGGTGAGACCCTGGAACAGGTTGCCCAGAGGAGCTGTGGCTGCCCCATCCCTGGAGGGGTTCAAGGCCGGGCTGGATGGGGCTTGGAGCAACCTGGTCTGGTGAGAGGTGTCCCTGCCCATGGCAGGGGGGTTGCAACTGGATAATCTTTAAGGTCCCTTCCAACTCGAACCATTCTGTGATTCTATGATTAGCACTAATATCCTGCATTTTGGTGTGCTGTGGTTGGAGGATTCGTAAGTGCCACTCACCCACAGGAACTACTTTATGCCTGAAAGAGCACAATCTCCACAGGCTCTGGCGCAGGGGGAGGCTGTAGCTCTGGGTCTGGGCATTGCAATTTACCTTCCCATCTTTCCCGTCATGCCTGAAGTTCCAGCAAATATCTGACATTTAGCCAACAGGTTCAGAAGTTACTGGCAGCACAACTGCATAAGCCCACTTCCCCTTGGAAAGCAGGCTAAAAAACATAATAATAAAAAAAAATAATCCAAGAACCTTACAAAAAACATGATAGAGATGACAACTGAGCTGCAGGAAACTAAGGTACGCAGAGGTGAAGCAGCTCAAACCAGAAAAGAGTGGCCAGAAGCAGCAGCAAGACCCAGATTTCCTGTCTCTCAGCTTCAGCTGCAAGTAAACTTCCTCTTCTTTTTTAGAACTAAGCAGATTCTTTTTGCTCTTTGCAACAAGGCAGAATTTTGTTCAGTCTGCCTTTATGCTGTTTGGGTGTAAGAAAACTCACCCAGAGATCATTTCCAATGTTAAAGAGCAGCATCTCTTCTGAAAGTCTTCAGCCTACTTGGTCTTTTATATATTATGGGTATCCCCGTATTCACACGCTTTACAGAAGCGGTTTCAATGTAAATGATCAGTCACAGACTGATGCAGATTAATAAAACACACCGGTAACAACTGTCCTTTCTAGTCCTGGCACTTCCAGCCGGGATTTGGCAGACAGGCTCTGGATGAAAATGACCCTGGAAGCTAGGATGACAATAACCACATTTAAACAAACAAGTGCTTTGGATGCAGAACTCCAAGGGAAACTCACTTCATTTAGCAGAAGGGAAGGAAAAAAAAAAAACCCCAAACCCAAAGGCTACTGTTAACTCCAGAAGGACCCGGACTGCTCCCGTGTGTATTTTCCTCTCTGTCATCACCTACGGTAAACTATTACCTTGTGCTCTTCGCATGGCTCCGGTACGTCAGACTTACTGAGAAGAGAAAAGCCGCTGCCAACTTTCACTTTCTCTCTATGGTTGCCGAGTTCATCCTGCCGTTAAGCACAAGTCCCTTGAGAGCTGTTGGCTGAAGGAGGCCATGGGAAATGGGCAAGAAGGGGGGGACAAAACCCCCACTCAGATAATGCAAGAATTTCTTGCTATGACGTGGGCCGTGTTACGAAAGTACGGCAGAGCCCCGCATTGCATCACTCCCTGTATTTGAACCCATCGACCTTCCCATAAAAAAATATATATACACACAGAAAAAAAAAAAATAGATATATACACACGGAAATAGCCACATTTTTCCATTAGCCTTCCTCTTCCGACACGTTCATTGTTACAAGAGATTATATCAAGGATTGGCCTAGTAGTGAACCAACCTCCAGAGCACACTGTGCTTTTACAACTAGAAATAGAGGGCTCAGGGAGATTAATCCTCTGTCCTGGATGGCAGGAGGAGCCAGTGACAGTGAAAGCAAATATAAATAGGCAGAGAAGGCTCTTTGTCTCGCTACAGCCCCCTTTGGTTTCTGGAAGGAGGCTCTTCCACCAAGAGATGCTTTAAGAGGTGGTTATGAATGAAATTAAACAAAGGCATCTCTTCAGTAAGCCCTGCAGTAATTAGGAGAGGAGGAGCTCCCGCTAATAATCCTCCAGGAAGGTAAAGGCCAGGTTCAGCCCTGCCGAATGCTTACAGTCGCCACATTTCACCGAATGCTTCCTCAATGTCTAACTGGTGCCACAGGGCAGGTTGCACACAGGGAAGCTGTTGCTTCCCGGTCAGTCAAAACTACTCAAACACTCCTCTACAGGCAACATTTACCCCAAAAAGGCCACATCCAGAAGCCAGCACCCTTCGCCGCCAGGAGTCACAGCAGTGACTAGACCCCTGATGCTCTCCCCATGCAAATTCTCCTCTAACACGAACATGGACTGTAAAACCCAACTCCAGGGATAAGAACGTAGTGTGACCCCGCTCCTCAAACTGCGCCGAAGGCACAGAGTTATTAGCAGTAAGTAAGTCTGAGTGACAAATTATTCTGGTCATTAGAATCAGCAGATCAGACCCAGGGGAAACCTAGCTGTTTATTTTTTTTGCCAACAGATACTCTTCCCCGCAGGCCCAGTGCACACAATAAAGAGGAACCGAAAGGCTTTTTAAAAAATAAAGTATATTTGAGAGGAAGGGAGGCACCAAGGATTTGTATGCTTTTTTAAAAATTAGCAACTTTGTCTGTAACCCATCTTTTCCCCTTCTTTTTTAGCTTGTCACCCTGTCCTTGTCTATTTCTCATCTATTTCTTTCCTTCCCCTCTGCCTTATCCAACTGACCCTTTAATTCCAAGAGGAATGTTTCTTGCCCTGTGTCCAGGACATGACAGAAGTCAAGTTACCTGCTCTGGGAAGAACAGCCGGGAATATTTTTATTCCCTGTAATGAATGTGGAAACACATGATCTTACTGAAGCCATGGCCAAACTGGGGGACAAACTCCCCCTTTGTGGTTCTCAGTCACCTGTTAAAGGACATTTCTAAATCCAATGCCCGTTTTCCCAAGGAGGAACTCTGGTTTGGTTATTCATGACCAACCTCACCTGCAGACTGGACTGGTGACATGTATTCTGTCCTCCTAATGCCCTTTGAAGGCCGCACAGAAACTTTAAGGGGTAGGTATCAAGGCATACCCAACCGATACATAGGATTTATCTACCCCAAAATATACAATATTTATATTCCATATTGATTCTGGCCACGTGCTCTGCAAGGCTTACAACTGGGATCCTTAAATGAGTCTCCAGGGTTCAAGTGCTCCTCTACTGGATGACTTGATCTCACCAAACTGTGGAAAATCTCAGCCGCAATTTCTAGAATTTTCGTGTTTTCCGCCTGTCAGACACCCGTCACCAGCATTTCCAACGCCGTCTTCTGTCGCGTTCAGATCAACCACGACGTTCTGCCAGGTCGCCGGTTAAATTCAAGATGTGCTACCAAGCTCCCCCACCTCCCCGCTGGTATCAAAGGGGAACTCCAGAGAGGCACCGATTTTAAAAGATAAGAAAGTGGAAGAGTAATTTACATTTATCTTTCATCTAAAATGGCCCCAACCCGATAACCAGCTGGGCACAAAATAAAGGCCAACCTTCCCCCTGGTCCACGGGGAAAGAAACTGCAAGCGCTAGAAACTGCTGGTGGTTGAGATTATCTCTTCCTGCTTGTGAACTGTCTGGTGATTAGTTATATTTAAGAATAACACAGTTCTTAAAGCGCATCTCTAACTGCAAAAAGACTGAGCTGGCAAGGGCTCCTGTCCATTTACCCACCCCAGCATCGACAAACACAACGTAGTCTGTTATTTGGCTTTTTAATGCTTCACACGAGTGCGGTTTGATTCCTTGATAAAAGACCCACAAAAATATTGTGGTAAGCGGTGGAAAAGAATCTCTTTGGGAAATTATGAGCTCTTTGGCCAACCGGTGTTTTCAGCAGAAGCCAGACCACAGAATGAGTAAAAGTGGCCCCAACTTAATAAAACGAAGGTTTCAAGGGCGCGGAGCTGCGAAACTTCACTCCTAACAAAGCCCCCCCCNGAGGCCAGCTCTGCCACACCAAAGGAAGCTGCCACCACATCTGTGCAGCCAACGAGGCACCAAAAGAGAAGCCACAGCAAACCCTGCACGAGTTCTGTCCCGCTCTGGGAATTAACACAGCAAATCAGACCTGTGGTTTATGCGGTTCGCTCGGTTCCTGCTGCAGATGCTCCCGAGAAAGAACAGGAGCAGGCTGTAACCCGACAGCTTGTTCCCCAGGAAGAGTTCCCATCTAATACCTTTTGCCCTAAAAGCAAACTTTTTCCCTAGAGTTGAAGTTTTCCATTCTTTATAGCCTTCTACAGCTTTGCCATTCGCTACCCTGCACTAGGGCACTGGTGAGGCCCCATCTTGGGTGCTGTGTCCAGTTTTGGGCCCCTCACCACAAAAAAGCCATTGAGGGGCTGGAGCGGGTCCAGAGAAGGGCAACGGAGCTGGTGAGGGGTCCGGAGAACAAGGCCCACGAGGAGAGGCTGAGGGAGCTGGGGGTGTTCAGCCTGAAGAAAAGGAGGCTGAGGGGAGACCTTCTCGCTCTCTCCAACTGCCTGAAAGGAGGGTGTAGCCAGGGGGGGTCGGTCTCTTCTCCCAAGGAACAGGCGATGGGACAAGAGGAAACACCCCCAAGTTGCACCAGGGGAGGTTCAGATCAGATATTAGGAAAGATTTTTACAATAAGGGTTATTAAGCCTTGGAACGGGCTGCGCAAGGTAAGTGCTTGAGGCACCATCCCTGGAGGTATTTAAAACGTGGGTTGACAAAGCGCTTGGAGATATGGTTTAGTGATGGGTTTTTTTATCAGTTAGGTTGATGGTTGGACTCAAGGATCTGAAAGGTCCTTTCCAACCTAGACAATTCTATGATTCTGTGATTCTACCCGCCTGCCACATGCAGTCACAGTCCAACCACAACGATGTCCAAGGTTCCTGCAAGCTCCTTCCTTCAAAGCCTGTTTATTTTTTAAAGTAGCTCCACTACAGCCTCTTACAGAACGCTACACTTCTACAGAATCAAGAGTTCCTGATATTTTTTGGGAGGGAAGCAGGAAGGGCAGGACCAGAGCAAAACAAACCAAACCCGCTTAAATAAATAATAATAAAAAAGAGGATGCTTCATTCCTGTTTTCATTTTTTCCTGGCAAATGGCCATCGCTCGCTCTATTCTTCATTTCTGAAGAAGCTGGCTGCTTCCAAGGTGTAGATGGCAGGAAAGCCTCTTTTTTTTTTCCTTAGAGAGCAGAATCCATTCAGGACTTGTAAGAAGAACCTACGGCTCCTTCCTTGAGCAGCGTTACTGCTGGGAGCTGCCATGCTTGGGCACTGATCCACCTCCTCCAGTAACACCAGGGTCTGGAAGGGCAATAAGGAAATCAAGGCTGGCGGAGAAGAGACTTTGGGACGTTGCCCGAAGTCCGTGTGACAGCCTCGGCAGCTGGGAAGGTTGAGTCCCTTCACCCTTGGACACGGGAGAGTTGCTGGTCCAAAAGGTTAGACCTAAAATAAGGGAAGTTTTTTTAATTTAAACAAATCTCATCCTGAAATACAGACAGTTCAACCAAACTGCTGAATTCATCTGCCCTCATAAAACATGAGACTTGGGCAAACAGGGAATGGGTGTATTTTTTAGCGCTGGAATCTTAACTGCCTCGTTTGGACACCTCCAAAGGTTCTAACCAACACTGAGGCACCAAAAAGGTAGCAGCCTTTCTCGTGCTGTGACGCTCCAGAACAGAAAAACACTTCTTTTTAACTATTTCACCTCTATAAGCAAGACTGCTGAGTAGGGCTGGCGGAAAGCCAAGTGTAAAAAAAAAAACAAAACAAAAAAAAAACCCACACCAGCAAAAAAATCAACAAACGTTCGGCGAACTGTGAAGTTTAAGTTCACCTCAGACTGCAACTAAGGTCACACGAAGTCCCCAGCCACAGGGGAGGTTGCTCAGCCTCTGGGAGACCTATCAGTTTCGGCAAGCGTAGCAGAATTAAATCCCGAGGAAGGTTCTCTTTGGCTGAGAAGCCACAGGGTGGCTCGGGGGAACCTGGCACCCAACGGTTCGGGCCACAGCCCAGCTGCTTCCAACAGCCCTCGGCAGGTATCACCCAGGGTGCCAGGGCCAGCTCGAGGTTTCCAGCAACCCTGGTCCAGAGGCAGAACTCTGCACCAGTAGAAATTCACCAGTGTCGATAGGTTTCAAAGAAAACATTTTAGGATTGTTAAATAAGTGGTGTTTTTTTGTGGGTTGTTTTTTTTTTTCAAAGAAAACTTTCCTCTGAAAGCTTTCGACTAGGGCTGTTACTGGATCAACCTCGGCTTTGTCTGACACCGCTCCACAACTAATTTCAGCAGCAAAAGCTGATGAAATACACATATATTCGGCTGAAATATTATTGTCAGCCCAGCTCTCCTCTTCCACCCCCACCTTCCTTCCTTCCTTCCTAGGTAGAGACCTCTTTCCACCTCTGCTCCAGCTCTACCTCAATTGTCCCTTCTGTGTCTACGCCGCTGGGTTATCCCGCCGGATCCGCCGCGCTCGGATCCCCACCTGCAGACCCCAAGGAGCTGGGTCCCCTTTCTTGGAGACCAACCGGTTTTGCGCTGGCGGGGTAGGATTCCAAGCTTTCTTGCAGCATAGTTTAAAAAAAAAAAAGGAGGAAAAGTTAAAGCGTTCACACTCCGGAACAACTCCAGCCTCGCTCTCTCTCCGGGAAGCGGGAAGGGATTCCCACTGTTTCTCCGGCGACAACTTCCATCAACCAGCCCTTTCCTCACGCAACACCTTGCCGCCCCTACCCNCCCCTACCCTCTCGCCCACAGGGTTCCACCCCGGTGTGTGTGTGTGTGTGTGTGTGGTGGCTTTTTGGCCTTCCCCACGGCGAATTTCGGCTCCTCCGAACTCCAAACCGGAGAACGAGGAGGAGGAGGAGG